>JAJGRX010000942.1:0-600000 GCA_025461125.1 Carex kokanica
GATTTTAACCTGCAACCTCTCACACACACAGAATATAACTTTGCCACTGAATCAAAAGTTGATTCTCAATATCTAAAATTATTTGTTTGTTTGTTTATTGCTTTCATTAGAGATTAAATTAACAGTTCTAGTATCAGAATCCCTGGTCCCAAAATCACTAGAAATACAAATTTTACACCTGGGCCAATAATTTAGATTGCGAATATAATATCAACTAGCTCAGGTTTCGAATATCAACTAGATTAACGGACAAATAACCACCAGACTAGAACAACATAGAACAACTTCATTTGAACATCGGTAAAGCAATTTAGCTGTCCTTTTTCTGTTGAATCATTTCAGCACAAAAAGTAATCCTATACATGCATGCTTATCATTTATTTCCCCGATGCAAGAGGCTTGGCGAGGATCTTCTTGGGCAGCTTGTCAATAGTAGTAGTCTTGAGCAGGAAAAGCCTACCAGCACGCTCTTGTAATGTACCGCCACATTTTAAACCGTTCTTCTGGAGTTCAGATTTCAATCTTTCCATGCCGAGAACCTGAGTTACACAAATTATAAATAAAAAGTACATTTAGCACCATAATCACTGAGATCAAATGAGTATCACAATGAAGCAAAGAATACAAATTCATCAACTGTAAAAACTGATATCAAAATTAAAAATTGTTATTTAGCATTTAAATAGATCTTGGTACAACTCAAAGGATCATATGGTCACCCAATCATAACAACCTATCTATATCACATGAAATATAACTACAGTTTACTTTTTCCTTATTTGACAAGTGCTGCGAAGTTCGTTATCAAACAAGCTTGTCGTACAACTAGATGAAATATATCATCTTACAGTGGAGGAAGTATTCTTCAAGATATAAGAATGGAACAATATGATATCAGAACAATTATGTGTACCTCCAACTCAGCAGGAGAATTATAGTTATCAAAGTTTAGCGGCTCATTCAAACCACAAATGCCACCATTAGCGCTTGCCACCTCAGCATTAACCTCTACACTGGGTGTCTCAGTTGCAACTTTTACATTTGCCACTTCAGCATTAGCCTCTGCACTGGGTGTCTCGGCAGCAACTTCTACGTTTGCCACCTCAGCATTAACCTCTACACTGGGTGTCTCGGCAGCAACTTCTATATTTGCCCCCTCAGCATTAGCCAAACTCTTCATCTCCATATTTGATTCCATCTCTGCTTCTTCACTGACATTGGACTTGACAATATTCTCTTCTTCTGAGATCGTCTCCAGTGACTCTCTACCAGACAGCTCCCCATTTGATGGAGAACCAGAAACAGGGCTAGAATTATTATTCGAGTTTTCTTCTGATTTATCAGATGAGCTGGAGCTATTTCCATCATCAATTATTACTGATTTTGTGTCCCTGCTAATTTTTTTCTTCTTCATCATCAGTGTCACTGTCACTGTCACTGTCTTCAACCTTTTTCTTTCCCATCCTACAAAATAATATACATGTAAGGAACAGTAATGACGGGGGATTAAATATTACAATTTCAAATTAGTCAATCTTCTGACTTCATTGTCCGGACCTAATATAAGCCACTTATGCAACTTCTGGTGTCAGTCCAAGCCAGTTTTAACAGACTATTTGATTTCAATGCAAATACTTCACATGGCAGTAATTTTTTGGTGGATTATTTCAATTTTTTCCCTCTTTTATAGATACATTCTTGAGGTTACTACATACTAAGCACCAAATTTGATAGAAATATAATGTAACTGATTCTCGACCATATAGCTCAGTAGTGCTGTGGTTGAGAGGACAACCAGCATGTAAATTTGATTTCGACATCAATAATCAAACAGAGGTCAAGCACAGTTACATGCAGAAGCTAAAATTTGAGGAGGTATCTGTGAAAATGTAGAAAGAAGCAACAACATTAAAATCACTAACAATAAAATAAGAAAGATCCCCAAAAACTCACCAGATTTTCAATCTCTTAGAAGAACCCGGACCAGATGCCGGCAAAACCTTCCTTTTGTTTTCTTTGTACAGTTCAAAGCTCTCCTTTACCGATTCTTCAACTTCACCAACACACCTCTCTGCATCCTTCCTATACTTCTCCAAGTATTTCTCAACCTCCAAATCTGAGCTCTTCTTCCCCTCCTTAGCTTTCTTCTTCAAAAAATTCTCCGCCAGCTTCTCTAACTTCCTCTCTTCAGCCTCAGCTTTCCATTCCTCCAACTTTTTCTCAGCATTCACGTGGCGTAACCTCCGACCACTCATGTCACGGCATGCATCGAAATTGTTCGTCTTCTTCTGACCCGCTTTGGAGGCGGCGCCACGAAGGAGAGACCCAAATCCGCCTTTGCCACCGAGTAAACGGGGTAAGAGCGAGAGCGAGGGAAAGATATGCCGGCTGTCAGCGGACACTACCGTTTGATCAGAAACTTCCCTCGTGCCAGATATGAGGCGGAGAGATTGGAGCGGGAGGCGGCATCTAAGAGTGAGGTGATGCTTTAAGGTTTCGCCGGAGACGGTCGGAGATGGGAACTGGAGGCAGAGAGTGCGCCCGTCAAGGTGCTTGACGAAAACCTGGTAGATCGCCATGGCTAGGGTTAGGGTTAGGTGCTAGTGTTTAGGTGCTTGCTTTTTTCTTCTGTCGTTTGTCGCGCGGTTCGTGCAAGAGAAACTCAGGCCTCGGGGTGTAAAGTAAACCGACCGGGATAAACTGATAATAGCCCAAATTTTTAATTTTGGGATGATATAGAATTATAGATTGAATATTAAATTAAGGTAAATTCTTCTATCGACATAAGCATCTATTTGTAAAATGAACATATTTTCATTTTCAAAGTTCAACAGTTGATCCGACCGTTCGACATTAACTCCATATTAAAATGTACTTGCAGGTCAAATTTTACATTTTTTTGAATTTTTTTACTATTTATTAAGTATTTTACAAAATTCAATGGTCTGAATTTGACTAATTTTTGTAAAATACTTAATAAATAGTAAAACAATTAAAAAAAATGTAAAATTTGACCTCCAAGTACATTTTAATATGGAGATAATGTTGAATGGTCGGATCGACTGTTTGAACTTTGAAAATGAAAATATGTTCAATTTACAAATAGGTCCTTATGTCCATAGAAGCATCTCTCTTAAATTAATACAGATATAGGGAAAATATTATATGAATCGGATATTAAATTGAGGATGATTCATTTTTTTTTTACTTTTTATGTCTTTATTATGGTTTTACTTTTTAATTTTTAATAATACATTTTAAACATTCATACGTCAAAATAATATTGTTAGACACAATTTTTATTATTTTATTTACACTCACATAAAAAAGTTATCACTTATCCGTATTACTTTGTATGAATCAAGAAATTGAAAAATTAACGTCTAGAAATTATTTATATGAGTGTATTTTTGTAAACTATTAATAGCAATTAAAACAAGATTGAAATATCATAATCTTTTACATGTACACAAACTAAACGATATAGATCATATGTAACAGTTTTATTTTGCCATTTAAGTTAATAATTTTTTTAAAAATGAATGCATAATGAAAACACAAAAATTGAAGACATTTGAATCCACCGCTGAAACTAGTAGCAAGAAATTAATATAAATACAAATATGAATATAATTGAGATACTAAAATAAAATTATTATATATTTCACTAGATAATATATACATTATATATAAATTTGTAAAAAATTAACTATATAATATATGAATTTTATTTAAAAAATATACATCAACTAACAAAATTATTACCAATTATCGTCATATTATTCGTTAATGTATCAAAAAATTATAAATCTTTTAATTAAAAAACACATGAGTAGATTACTTCAAAGCTCAAATAAAAAAGATATATGAGACTAAAATGGATATCCGGATTTCTTTGAAATGAAAGCAGTCACAATTACATCAATCTGTTCATCATATTTTTTTGGAAACAATTAAATTACCACATGAATAAAGGGAAATTTTTTATTTGTAGAAATTAATAGAAAAGAAGAGAGAAATAGAAAGAGTATATCAGTTCTTATATTGGTAAAAAGATCGGTAAATTTTTTACTGATCTTAAAAATAAAAAAGTTTGGATCGGTAGGAATTCTACCAATTCAAACTTAGTTTTTTTTTTTTAAATCTGATGTATAGATGGAGGAAATTCTTATATTATATTTCTAGTAAAATATGAAAAGTTTTTCAACAAATAGATAGAATATTTCTATTATATCTAAATTTTAAGATACTCTATCTATTTTTGTAAAAAAATTATATTTACTAGAAAAAAGAAAAGAAAAGAAAAGAAAACAAACTGGTTTTTGAATAGGTAAGAATTTTACCGATCTTTCTACCAATATAAAACAGATGTACTCTTTCTATTTCTCTCTTATTTTCTATGAATTTCTACCAATAAAAAATTTCCCGAATAAAGGGACAATGCCATTTTGATTTACACCCACACTTCGCCTGATAACCATCTGGCCCGGCCCAAAATAACCCGGGATTGCGCCGCATATATAAGAAAATCAGGCCCGGAAAGAGCCCAACACGAAACCCTCTTCCTTCCTAGTGAGAATCAGCAATCAGGGAACTTAAACAGGAAGAAAAAGCAACCTCGTTTCTGTCTAAGCGAGAAAGTTTGAAAGATGATGAAGGGAGAAGGTAGCGGCGCCGGAGCGGCGGGAGGCGGAGATAAGGGGAGAAACCATGGCGGTGGATCCTACTCTGCCTCGGTGGGTTTGCCAGAATTGTCGCCATGCGCTCTGTGTCGTCGGTGTAGAATCGTACGCGGACAAGTTCTTCAACGATCCTTCCCGATCCGGTTCGGCTTGTTCTTTTGTTATTTTTGAGGAATCTCTGGTTTTTGATTCTATTTTTTATTGGAATTCTTGCTTGTGAATTCAGAAGTGGCGTTTAGAGTCTGAATTGGATGGATATTCCTGATTGTTTGCTTGAGGATTGGAATGGATGTTGATGGTCAGTTGAAGGAATAAGTAGCAGTGCTACTTCGAAATTAGGTTCTGATTTAAAGGAAGCCTATACAAATCTAGAGAGAGAGAGAGAGAGGTGTGATGGGAAATAGGCATATTTCCATTAAAATTGAGCGACCCTAGAGGGACAGAGGAGGTTTAAAGCTAATTTCAAGGGATAATTAAGTAACATAGATTTTAGTAGATAGAAGAACTATGCTGACACTGCTCCCATTAAATCCCTAGGTTAATCAGATAATTTAATACATTCCAAAATTGACAGGTATGCAAGCATCAACCGTGCAAGGAAGTGTAATGGGTGGTAGCCGGATGGACCAGTCCTTTGTAATACTATCAAAACAAAGTAGGATACCGGGTTCTGGAATGCCCCCACGCCCGACACGGCCAACTCCACAATTTGATGTTCCCCAGTCCAGTAAAGCAATGGAGGAGTCTTATGTTGTTCTCCCCCCTCCCATCTCTTCAGTGTACAAACCTGAGCTGGGTACTGACGGAGGGGGTGCCCAGTTGCCAGTGAATAGTGCTAGCAGCAATAGCCCCTTACAAGGGAACAACAATAATACTACTAATATTTTGGGATATCACTCCAGCGTCACAGTTTTGAAACGAGCATTTGAGATCGCAACGTCACATACACAGGTATGGAGTTAAGGATGCTATGTCAGCTGGTACATGCTGCTGCCGACTGATACTGTAGTCTCACTCAGTTTTGCTAATAAGTCTTATATAGCCCAATTGATGGTATTGCCTTTTAGTTAAGTATTAATTAGCCCTCAGAAGTATAAACCAAGCAGGGAACATATGGGGGGGGGGGGGGGGGGGGGGGGTACAATATTGGTCAAACTGGTTGCACTACCTTACCATCACATACTAATCAGTTCATGGTAGTAGTAAACCAAACTGGAATGGAACTGAAATTAATAATGTGAAGTGGTTTGTACCCTTCCAATTCTTCATTGTTTTTTTATGGTCCTGACAGATTGAGCAGCCTCTTTGCCTTGAGTGCATGCGAGTCGTGTCAGACAAGTTGGAGAAAGAGGTTGAGGATGTCAACAGAGATATACAAGCCTATGAATCCTGCCTCGAGAGTTTAGAGGCTGAGCCGCAACCAGTTCTTAGTGAGGCTGATTTTTTGAAAGAGAAGGAGAAGGTAGTTGAACTTCCTATTCTATTGAGTGTACTTCCTTTTTACTCTTTTGTATTTTATGTGCATAGTACGCGACGGTTACATTACGTGATGTTTCTGTTTTGAAACTTTTTGTGGCCTTGAAGAATAGAGTTCTGTCCAAAAATCATGAACAAACCCTACACAACAGCATTAAGCATATAAGCTCTTTTGTGCGGGATCTTTATTATTACCTCCTATTGTAAAAAGAGCTACCCTTTTACTAGTGGAATACCAAACAACTCTACACCAGTTATCTGAACACCAAGAGTGTGGCCCTCTGTACAAAGAGACTCCAAATTTGTTGCATCGAACTTTCATAAGTAGTTTGATTTTCTTTAGTGTACATGACGATTTGTGATACTGGTTTGCATTTGTTTGTTTTTATTTAGTGCACATGAGGATTCAAATACTCGATTACTATGATATCATTTTACGTGCATATAGTTTTAGTATGGAATTTTTGCTGATCTCCTTCCTTTCTTGTTCCCCCTAAGCTCGAAGAAGAAGAGAGAAAACTTCATGCAGCAATACAAGAAGCTGAGAAGCAATGCTCAGAAGTAAATACAGAGATGAAGGATCTTGAAAGAAAATCAAAGCTCTTTGATGAATTAGAAGAACGGTATTGCTATCTAATTTTTTATTTAAATTCTAATTAGTCATGACTCTTTTATGTATTTTTGTTATTTTCGTACTTATGTAATGTGGTGATCTAGATTCAGTGTAGCTAGGTTAATGATTTTTTTTTTTTATGTTAATTAGGTATTGGCATGATTTCAACAATTTTCAGTTCCAGCTAACATCTCATCAGGTAACTTCTCTTGAAAAAATGTATTAAGATCCCTATAAACTTTGTTGACTATATTTTTGTTGGGTCATGACAGGAAGAAAGAGATGCAATTTTGGCAAAGATAGAGGTATCTCAAGCACATCTAGAGCTACTGAAGCGTACCAATGTCCTTAACGATGCCTTCTTCATTTCGCATGAAGGTGAATTTGGTACAATTAATAATTTTAGACTTGGACGCCTCCCAAAAATACAGGTACTTATAACCTCATTTTTAGAAGGATTGATATATGGAATCTCACTAGGTTAATCTTGTGCTTGTGTTGTTTTTACCTCATATTTACCTGCATCAATATATTTTATTGTCATTTTCTCATCTTTTTAGGTGTTTAGTTTGATCACTGAGGTTAATGCTAGGCTTAGTTGATAAATGGTCTCACAATTGAGGGTTGGTGACAATGTGGGTTGAGTTGCAGCCTTTTTGCTCAGCTGGTGAAGGAAACTGGCTATATTTGTGTTTACTGTTTAAAATATCTTTCATGCTCTATTTTTGCTTAAATATTAGATTCCAAATGAGGAAAACTACATATTTATAATTTTAGGTGGAGTGGGATGAGGTGAATGCTGCCTGGGGCCAGGCTTGTCTTCTCCTCCATACTATGGCACAGTATTTCAGGCCTAAATTCCCGTATGCAGATCTACCTAAATTGAAGTTTGTTTGTTGTATAATTTTTGTTTCTGTTTGAAGTAATTTCTCAACTAAAACTTTTTGGTAACTGTTTTTCAGGTACAGAATTAAGATCACCCCAATGGGAAGCTATCCGCGAATCACTGACACTGGTGGTAATACATATGAACTGTAAGTCTGTCCATGCATGTTTTCTGTGTGTGTTGGAGAAATAGATAGGTCTGTAGTTCCATGATCAAGTAAATTGAGTACAGATTTGAGTTCATGTTGAGTTAACGATTTATTACGGATGATTAACTGAGGCAAATTTGGGTAAATTGTACAATTGGGGGTGTAATTGCACAGGAGTATCAACCATTGCAATTTTGTGTTACACAAAGAACCTGAGGGTTAAAGGTCCTTGATTAAGAGGAAATCAAGCTTAAAAAGTTGAAGTCTATAAATAATTAAATATGTTGGACCAATGAAAACATTTGGGCCAAATGAATACAAAATTGGGGCAATTGGACCTCTTTCCATTTTGGATCATTTGTCTATGGCCTAACAATCTTTTATATATTTCTTTTCTCAGTTATGGCCCGGTGAACATATTCTGGAGCACGCGGTATGACAAAGCCATGACACTGTTCATTACATGTCTCAAGGAATTTGCGGAGTTTGCAAATTTTCGTGACCAAGAAAACAATATCCCTCCAGAGAAGTGTTTCAAGCTCCCTTACAAGTGAGTCTACCTTGCAAAATTTTACATGCTTGCTACTTCGTACCAGCTGGTTTACCTGTACCAGTATAAAGGTCTGTGTGGGTTTCCCAGTGAAATTTTACCAAAATCTTTAGGAAATTTCTTTGCTAGAGAAATCTCACTGGTTATATGTCAAGCACATGTAGAGAAGTGAATTGTTACACGCCAACCACTAAGTTTTAACTAGCTGTGATACCAATTTAGCTTGTTATCTTGTTTTCTTAATTACTTAAAATGTCATGTTTAAGCCGAAGAACTTAACCACAATAAAAACCATAGGTTACCTGATTCTTTCCTATTACACGGAAAAAGCATCTGATTTTACAAAGGAGAAGTGTTTAACAAGAAAAACTCTTTCATGCAATAGGATCGAGAATGATAAGGTGGAGAGCTATACAATAACACAAAGTTTCAACAAGTTAGAGACCTGGACAAAAGCACTGAAATACATGCTCTGCAATTTGAAATGGGTTCTTTATTGGTTTGTGGGAAACACCAACTTCCAGCCGCTTTCTTCCATGGCCTCCTCTCAGTCTGACGTCCTGGCCCCATCTATCAGCTCTCTGTACAAAAGAACTACTAGTTGATACAAGTTCCAAATTTTAGACCAACTGATATCAAGAAACAGTTCTTTTTTTTTCCCTTCATTTTGTATATAACAAAACAAGATCTTTCCAATTTTTTTTTTCTTATTGTATATATAAAATACAATTAAGATGTTGGATAAGCTTTTAATGGTTGGTTTTCACACCAGCAAAAACGGAATTGGTCAAACAAATAATGATCTAATCTTTTTTGGTGTTGAAATATCCATCTTTTATAGAGAGGTTTCTGGAAATCATAGTGACAAGATTCGCGAATTATACTCGAATTATATCCGAATAATTTGTTTTTTTTGGTGATGCCGAACCGAACGCCGAATTATTCGGTTGACCGAACTTTGACTGAATTATTTCCGAATAATTTGCGAATTTTACGAACTTTTTCCGAATTTTATGAATTATTTGCGAATTTTTCCTAGAACATTTTTTTTTGGTTTTTTTTTTTTACTTCCTCGTAGGACTGAGATCTCTGATCCGGATTATTCCGAATCATTTCTGAATTATACCCGAATTATTTCCGAATCACGAATTTTTGATCTTGCCGAACCGAACCCGAATATTTGATTTGTCACTATGCTGGAAATTGCTGGGGCCCGTGAAAATTTAGTCTGATAGATACGGGGAAACAGAAAGCTCTTTTAGGTGCGTTTAAAAGAAAACCCTTGGTAGCTATGAAAATGACAGCTTCCTTTCAAATCGTAATTGCTCGCACATTTCATTATCTATATGTATATATTACTGAGTGATCTCCAACTGTTACTTGTCATTATCTATATGTTGTTGTTCTAAAGTGAGCTCCAGCTGATGCAATGAGGCGGCTCCTTGACAACCACTACAAAAACATTTGTTCTGGTTGGTATACCGACGGAGCAACTAACACCACCACAATACTAAAATGAAATTGTATGTCTTTTTCCCAGCCCAGCTATATATTAAAACCATTTAATGAACAATTGCATAAATGTACTATCCTATCCTTTATTGAACTCACAGAAATTTTAACATACTCTGCTCTGCTTAACATATGCCTAACAGTGTGATAATTTATCAAATTTCTTTGAAATATTATTAATTATCTGCACAAACTCTAATCACACGACCGAGATAAGTGCTAAAAATCTAAATTAGATGAATTCAAAATATGTGCTTAAAATATTTAAAATTATATCCGCAAAATTGTCTTTTGAAGATCTACACCTAATTCCTTTACTTGTGTTGAAATAAAATGACATGGTACTGTAAAATTAACCTTCATTTTTTTATACATATAATTTTTTATATAATTTATAGTAAAATGTCATGATACTGTATAATTGACTCTCATTCTCTGCAAGAAATTTTTATATGAATGACCTATGTAGTTAGAAAGTCTGACTTTGTCTCTGATCCGATCTACTTTTGTACGAATATTAAAGTGTCTCCTGCATTCCATTTTGAATCGGATTGGTTTGGATTATAATTAGACGGTCCTGATCAAAACTCAAAATTTGAGTTACTTCATGACACAGCAGTGGCTGCAGCGATATGTGCTGGTACAGACCAATTAAGAATAAGGCGAGGATCCGAACTCCTCCCACTTACAGCCTTACAGGTGTTTTCGTCGTTTTGTTTATTAACAAGGATCATACATTCATGAATCATGTGTGATGTGCCATAGCGGTATATATTCGCTTCCTAACTATAAATTTTATTTTGCTGCCGAAGCCATGCTGTAGACTGTAGTCTGCCACACATAGAGTGTAAGAGAATAGGTAGAAGAGAGATAGAATGCAAGAATTTGTTTTTATTTCTTGATTGCTTTTTACAGTACATGTATTGTCCTATATATAAGAATTGATTACAGCAGCTTATTCTTTCTGATTACAACAATAACCGCCTAACAACCAAGTTACATTTGACTAGCTGACTTTCATCTAACTAACTGTAACTATGTTGACTAAGTGGTAACTGACTAACTGCCATCTGGAGCTGCTGATTCAGTACTGTTATTAGCCCCCCCGCAAGCGAGACTTGGGGAACCCACAGTGAGCTTGGAGGTAAGAAGAAGAAATCGAGGAGAAGCGAGAGGTTTAGTAAAAATATCCGCCACTTGATCCTTGGAAGTGAGAAAACGAATTTGGAGAGATTTATTAGCAACCCGTTCTCTCACGAAATGGTAATCAATCTCTATGTGCTTGGTGCGGGCATGAATAATCGGGTTGGAAGCAAGGAAGGTGGCTCCAATATTATCACACCATAGAGTGGGGGAAGAAGAAAGAGAAGCATGTAATTCCGTCAAAAGGTATTGCAACCAAATGAGCTCGGAGCTAGTAATAGCAAGGGACTTGTACTCGGCTTCCGTACTTGATCGGGCAACTGTGGGTTGCTTTTTCGAACCCCATGAAATCAGGTTATCACCAAGAAAGATACAAAAACCTGAAGTCGACTTGCGGTCATCAATGGAGCTGGCCCAATCCGCGTCACTATAAGCATGGAGAACAAGTGATTTGGCCGGTTTGAGTGCAAGCCCATGGGAGATCGTTCCTTTAAGGTAACGAAGAATTCTTTTAACTGCAGCCCAGTGGAGAGTTGTAGGGGCTTGCATGAATTGGGAGACCCGATTGACGGCGAAGGCAATGTCGGGGCGAGTGAGAGTTGCGTATTGTAAAGCTCCAACAATAGACCGGTATAGGTGAGGGTCATGAAATGGATCACCATCAAAACGGGACAGAGAGGTGTGAGGCACCATAGGGGAAGGAAGAGGGTTGGAGTTATGCATATTGGCACGGGTTAGTACTTCTTGGATGTATTTCGGCTGAGAGAGATGAAGCCCATAGGATGTCGGTTTGACTTCAATGCCAAGGAAAAAGTGAAGATGCCCAAGGTCTTTGATAGCAAACTTGTGTTGTAGAGAGCGAATAAGAGCTTGAATGAGCTCTAAGCTGGAGCCGGTGACGATTATATCGTCAACATACACAAGTACAAAGAGAAAAGAACCATTAATTGAAAGAATAAAAAGAGATGGATCATAGAGGGAAGCTTTGAAGCCTTGAGAAATGAGAGCCGAATTTAATGCATAAAACCAAGCACGAGGGGATTGTTTGAGACCATAGATAGCCTTGATGAGGCGACACACATGATTTGGCTTAGAAGGGTCCTCAAAACCCGGTGGTTGTTGCATGAACACGGTCTCGTGAAGATCGCCATGTAAAAACGCATTTTGCACATCTAATTGTCGAATCGGCCAACCATAGGAAAGAGCCAAGGTGAGAACAAGGCGGATGGTAGTAGGACGTACAACCGGGCTGAAAGTTTCAAAGTAATCAATGCCTTCCTCTTGATGAAACCCTTTGGCCACAAGGCGGGCCTTGTACCGTTCTAACGAGCCATCGGCACGTCTTTTGATCTTGAAGACCCATTTGCACCCGACTACATTTTGCCCGGAAGAAGAGGGAACTAACTCCCAAGTGTGATTGGACAAGAGAGCCGCATGTTCCTTATTCATGGCCTCGACCCAATGAGGGTGCACCTTTGCTTGATTGTAAGTGCGGGGCTCGATTTGATCATGAGATTCGGTTAGAAGGGCAGTATGATCAGGAAATAATTTTGGTTTGCGAGTTTGGTCACGGGTACGGGTTATCATGTGATGAGTGGAAGGAAAAATCGGCTCTGTGGAAGAAGAAGCCGGGGTGTGGAGGTCAGTGTGAGGCTCTCTGTTTGAAGGCAAGAGATGAGGGCGCAATTTCCTGGAGTATGTTTTTGAAAAGCGCCCTGGATCCGCTCCAGCAGGGGTCGGACCCGCACTAGGTAGAGGTGGAACACCTTTTCTATGGTACACCTGTAGAGGTTGGACAGGATCGGCTGCACAAGGGGTTGGACCCGAAAATTCTTTGGGTGCATTGGATGGGGAACCAGCGGCTGAAGAAGGAACCAGCGGCTGGCTATGTGTGAAGCCATCAAGAGAGGAGGGATCGGCAGTGGCAGAGTCAAGGCGCAAAGTATGAGATGAGTTGCCAGGGGGCAGCAGGTGTAAGCTAGTGACAAGTGGAGAGGTAGGTGCTGAAACAGAGCCATGATCTGCATGAATTTTCTTGAAAGGAAACTGCATTTCATCAAAAATAACGTGTCTAGACACAAAAATCTTGTTAGTGTCAATATGCAAACATTTGTAACCTTTTTGAGAAAGAGGATAGCCAAGAAAAACACATGGCTTGGAGCGAGGTTGTAGCTTGCGATCATTGTACGGTCTAAGATAAGGAAAGCACAAGCAACCGAGAACCCGTAGGGAGGAGTAATCGGGTTCTTTTTGAAAGAGAGTAAAGAAAGGAGAAGAAGAATTATTCGTGGAGGGTTGACGATTAATCAAGTAGACCACACTTGAAAAGATGTCATCCCAAAACTTATCGGGAATATGAGAGTGAGCCATGGAAGCAAGTGCTAGCTCAACAATGTGACGGTGTTTGCGCTCGGAGACACCGTTTTGTTGTGGGGTATGAGGGCATGTGGTTTGATGAAGGATAGAGGGAAAAACCCGAGTGATAGGTTTGTATTCCGCACCGCCATCCATGTGAAGAATTTTGATCGTGCGATTAAGTAAGTTCTCAACTTGAGACTTAAACAAGGTAAACACTCGAGTGACCTCATCCTTAGTGCGCAAAAAATAGATCCATGTGTAACGAGAAAAATCATCAATAAAGGTTATGTAATAACGAAAACCGTTATGAGATAAAATCGAATTGGGACCCCATAAATCGGAATGAATTATTTCCAAAGGAAAATTTGTACAAGAATCACTAGAAGAAAATGGCAATCGATGAGCTTTAGCCATGCAACAATCATGGCATAAAGCCATCCTTTTATTTGTACAAGGTAAATCATGTAAAGCTAAAATCTTTTGGGTAGTAAGAGAGGATGGGTGTCCAAGTCTAACGTGCCATACATCGGCGGAGGCTCTTGCACCATACAAAGCTTGAGGAGGCCAATTTATTGGAGGAGGAAAAGAATAAAGGCCATTAATGAGTTTCACTTGAAGAAGCTCCTTCAAAGTTTGCCGGTCCTTAATGACACAAGAAGAAGAAGAAAATTCAATAAAAATTGAATTGTCATGAAGGAGTTTAGATAAGCTCAAAAGATTTTTGGTGAATGTAGGGACATGTAAAACATCTTTTAAAAGCAAGGTGAGATGAGAAAATGATAAGGTGCAAGAGCCTAAATGAGCAATTTTCATACCATGACCATCTCCTATGTGAAGAGAATCAAATCCCTCATACGGCAAAAATGAAGAAAGGTTGTTGAGATCGCTTGTAACATGATGAGTGGCTCCCGAATCGAGATACCACTCGGAACCAGGTGAGAAGGAGGTGGTCTGTACATTATTTGCTTGGAACCCATGCTGAACCGGCTGAGCTAAATGAGCCTGATAGACCTGTTGGGTTTGATCAGGATAATTCAGCAGATCTGTTCTGTACCAACAGATAAGAGCATTGTGGCCACGTTTTGAGCAGATCTGGCAAATTGTGTTTCTGTCTGCATTGAGGCCTGGATCGAACTGAGGAGTAGTCGGCCTACTATAATTGGGCCTTGGTACAGCATTGGAATTAGGCCGACTAGTAAGAATAGGCCTAGGGTTCGGATTATGCAAATTAGGAGGGCGATTTTGATAATTGCCACGGGGTCGGTAGTGAGAGTTCTTACCGGGTCGAGAGTGAGAAGATCGAGCCCCTGCCTTGGGTTGGGTGAACAGAGCGGAAGGATTTTGCAGAGAGGGTAGAGATCCACCTTGCACTTGATTTCCGCCAAGTTGAGAGAAGAGCAGCGATTCGTGATTGAGCAGCATCGTCTGGAGATCAACAAAGGATAGAGATTCTTTGGCATTGGCAGCGGCAACGACGGAATTGAACTCAGAACCGAGTCCATTAAGGATTTGAATTACCAGATCATCATCACTCACTGGAGACCCGATAAACGCAAGTTCATCAGCAATTGCTCTCATGCGCTGACAAAAATCGGAGCAACTTGATCCTCCCTTTGTAGTGTTCTGCAATGAACGGCGAAGCTCAGTCAGACGTGCACGGGAAGAGGCGGAGAAGGTCTGTTGCAAAGTTTTCCAGAGCTGCGCAGAGGTGGTACAGGAAACCGTCTGATTGAGGATTGTCTCGGAGAGAGAGGATCGAATTCAGGTGAGTAACAGCTGGTCCTGTTGATACTAGTGATAGAATGCGGGATTGCTTGATTGAGCACCGGCAACAGTGAGAACTTTGGGCGGCGGATCATCTGTGAGGTACTTGAACAATCCATGACCATGGAGTGCTGGCTCGATCTGACACTTCCATGTCAGGAAGTTGCTTCTTGTGAGCTTAGTAGAGATTGAGAGATTGAGTACTACAAGGCGATCTGTAGTGGGATAGGTTGTGTTTACAGTCGCTGTAGACTCTGAATTGAGAAAGGAGCTAGGATCGGACTCCATTGAGATGGAGCTCTGATACCATAAGAGAATAGGTAGAAGAGAGATAGAATGCAAGAATTTGTTTTTATTTCTTGATTGCTTTTTACAGTACATGTATTGCCCTATATATAAGAATTGATTACAGCAGCTTATTCTTTCTGATTACAACAATAACTGCCTAACAACCAAGTTACATTTGACTAGCTGACTTTCATCTAACTAACTGTAACTATGTTGACTAAGTGGTAACTGACTAACTGCCATCTGGAGCTGCTGATTCAGTACTGTTATTAGAGTGAAAAAAACGTAACGTGCCGTGCCGTAACTAATACATTGTGATTTTGGTCTCGTGTTGTGCCATGCCGTAACTAAGTTAATTTTTCACGTGTCGTGCCGTGCCGTAATTAAAATGTCAAGGGGTGGTCACGGCACGCGAATGGTCACGCCACATGAGTCATGCTGTGCCTAAACGTACCGTGACCATACGTGACTTGCGTGACCATTTAATTATAATTTAGGTAAGTTTATTCAAGATTTACCACTAAATCAATATCTAATGGTCCTAATTACACGTGACTCGCGTGACTACGTGCCGTGCCGTGCCGTGACTAAATCTTTCACGTGCCGTGCCAAAGTTTCAAAAGATAGGCACGACACGCGAATGGTCACAACACGGGACACGTGAGTCATGGCACGTAATTGACACACATGTCGTGCCGTTCCGTAACGGAGCCGGCTCGGCCGTGCCATTTTTCCCACTCTAGCCACACACATTTTATGGTTGCGCATATAATTAGTGATAAGAGTAATAGAATAAAAAATTGGATGCATTTTCCTCGCTCAATTTATAGAGGGTGCATGTACTTCTCATTTTACTGTTAAGTTTCTTTTTAGAAAAAAAAAAGAAGAAGAAAAAAATCCGTATAATTTCAACATCTCTTCGAATAAATAAGTTAATCTAACGGCTGTGTATTTAGATCAACTAATATATATTATTTGCATAATATAAAATTTAACAAATTTTACTAATAATATGTGCTTTGTATCCATACTATTTGCAAAATTGACACATCTTAATTTTTGCTTGCAAAAATAATTAACATTTGGTATACTATTTATATCATGAGGAGGGATCCGATTACACCTTTTTTGGTGACACACTTTGACACCTACCATTTTCAAAGTCCAAATAGTCGATTCAAACCGTTCAACATGATGGATATATTAAAATGTGCTTGGAGATCAAATTTTACATTTTTTTGAATTTTTTTGCTATTATTAAGATGGTTACAAAAATCGTTGTTTTCAGACCATTGAAAAACAGCGATTTTGTAACCATCTTAATAAATAGTAAACAAATTCAAAAAAATGTAAAATTTGATCTCCAAGTACATTTTAATATGGTGATCATGTTGAATGGTTCGGATCGACTGTTTGAATTTTGAAATTGCAAAATTAACCTATATAAAAAACGGTGTCATGATGTGTCACCAAAAAAGGTGTAATTGGATCCCTCCTCTTATATCATACAATTAAATTATTATCATATCATCAGAATTATATTTTAATTCAAAGTTCTAGATGTCGGTAATTATTTTCGAATTTCAAATTTATTACTATAAAATATCCAAAAAGTCAAAAACTATGTAATTGAGAAATGTCTTTGTCAAACATGTCCCAAATGCCTAAAAAAAAAAAAGCAATGAAAAATTCTTTTTTCTGGCTCCATAACTATGGGATACAACTATGCTGTTATTCTAATGAAAAAGCAGAATCCTGCTTTTCCAATCCCAACCATCAAATTCATTGAGATTTTGTGCATGAAAAAAATCTTATTATCAAAATACGCGAATGAAAAATTTTGAATAGTTAAAATCGGAAAATCAAGACTCTGCTTTTCTATTGAAATAACAGTAGAGTTCATTCCATAAATATGTTACCTATACACTTTAATTGCCCATTAAAGTTTGCTCTTGCATTCAGAGGTACATAATGAAAAAATTATTGTACTATGCTAGCAATGCTGCCAGGTGTCAACTGACACAAGCAAAGTTGGCACTTATGACACATAAATTGGATAGTTATGTTTTGAATTTGACGCTGCAACCAACATTTAATTTAGTGGATGAAGAATAGACATCCCCACTTTTAAATTGCTTTTATTGCATTTTGTACTCTTGCAGTATTGCCACCTAAAAACTAAAAAAATTGGTTTTAAGTCAATAGCTTCCTTTTCATGATAGGTAATTTCAGAAATAGAACTAAATTTAGATTGGAGACGCTGAAATGTAAAATGTAAAAATATTTAATGTGTGATAGATAGAATTTAAATCGGAGTTTCCACAACCATAATGTGGAATTCTAACCACTACACTACAAGCACACATTTTATAATCGCTGAATTATGTATAAATAAAAAAGGAAATAAACTTCAATTAAATTTTAATATATATAACTAATTTTTTTAAAATATAGGAATATAAACACCCTTTCGATTGGATTAAGATTGGCCCCCAAATTTTTATCTATGAATCACTATTGCATCTCTGAGAATCCAATAGACAGAAAGTACTGAGAAGTGCTCCAATCTATCATAATACAACACCTTGACACATTTGTATGAAACCCCAAAATTTTACAGGTGACAGTGGCATGGTAGTGGATATAGATAGTAACAAAAGTAAAAACAGTTTAAACTGAATCTTCAATTGAAAGCTAGCACGTACCGAACCACTCATTTGTTACTCTGGTAAAGTCCATTGATGATATCCTGACAAAATCAGAGAAAAACAAATAAAAGTACTTAACATTTAGATCCTAGAAGCAACTTTGTCATTATGCTGCATGGAATAGTGCTCTTAATACCTGATAATATTTTAAAAGTTGAGGCCGTTTCTTTTTGTATGTTGGTGTCAGCAAGTCGCGCTCCAGATCAAATGGCACCGGATCAAGATGGATTGCTTTTATGACCTCGAAACCTTTCAACTGTGCCAACAGCATCAAACAAACAATAAGTAAAAAGTTATCAACGAAACATAATGCAATGGTACAAATTTTATCATTCATTATTTCTTGAAGGACAAGTACTTGAGCTGTTTATATATTCCAAGCTCACCATAAACTTCATGATTAGAAAATGTCAAAAAGATTTATGCCAAATATTCTACCAAATATGAGAAATAAAAGGAGATACTTTCATATTTTGACAAAAATGAAATACTTCTTTTTTTCTGCATGTGCTAGCGACTCTGTTTGTGTTTATGCCTTTTTTGGTGATCCAGCATAGCTACAAGGGTAATTACTGAAGGCCAATAGGAATTTAAAAAAATAAATACCTTCTTTTCTTTAGCAAAAGATTTTATTTGGCCTAAGATGTACTCTTTGACTTTAGGATTTTCACAAAGTGCCTTGAAATCACCAGTTATCCCATTTGAATGGGCCCAATTTTCTATGGCTTGCATATTTGGATTGATCACGGCAATAAGAAATGACTCGAAGCTATTTCCATAGACCCAAATCTGAATAGAAAAAGTAATTTGATTATGAAAAAAAGACAAAAAAGGAGGATTTTATTAACATATGTAAATCTTATTTTTTTCACAAAATGCAAATGTGCAAAAAGAAGATTCCTTCAGTGAAGATGTGAATTCTACAGACAATAAAAAAAATGAAGATGTACCGAATCGATTTCGGGAAGGTTGCCATAAATGTTCTCCAAATTTTCAACAGCAACATACTCTCCTTGGGATAATTTGAATATGTTTTTCTTTCTGTCAATAATTTTCATAGCCCCATCAGGCTGCCATTCACCAATATCACCTAAAATCACATGAACATAGATGTTTATGGCTCCAATGTCAAGATAATCATAGCAACTGTATAATTTCTATTGTTTCAATATTATTTGTTTTTCCTTTTTATTTTTATAGTGTACAAGAGTACAGAGATGAAAATAAGGACAAAGGCCAGTAAAACAGCACCACTCTGTTAATTACAAAAAGGAACATACCAGTGTGAAACCAGCCGTCGACGAGGACCTCCTGGGTGAGGTCATCCCGCTTGTAGTACCCTGAGAAGAGGCTCTCTCCACGTATACAAACCTCACCTCGTGGGATGGCGCCGAGCGCATCGTAACCCATCTCAGGAACTGACTCAAGTCGCACATCGATGTTCGGCACTGGTGGGCCCACGGTACCCAGCATCGCTATCTCGTTTGGCAGAGACACCATTGTCGCCGCACATGTCTCTGTCAAACCTGAATAAGGTGTAGCAAGATGTCAGAAGGCAGCAGCAAATAATATTTTGCCAACCATAGTTTTTCCTGATATAAGTGAGCTTATCCAAGAAAAATACATACCATAACCTTGAAGAACGTGGGCACATGTCACCACACGCATGAACTCTTCCACGTGCTTTGCGAGAGGAGCTGCACCAGAGAGAATAACCCGTACTTTCCCACCTAACCCTTGTTTCACCTAGTATCATAATAAAGACATTGTAACAATAAAAACAGAAAACCAGATAAAAGCAAAGACAATGATGAAATAGAGTTAAAGAAAGCTAATTCCCAAAAAAAATTACCTGAGAAAAGACAAACTTGTCAAATACAAAACCCGCATTCTCGTGTTTAACTCCATTAAAAATATTTCCTTTTTTACTGGCAGTTAAAAGAAAAGGAAAGAAAAAGAAAAAACAATTAATTTAGCCAACGCAATTAATAAACAAAAGATTGGCATTGTTCTGTTTATTAGAGGTGCTTGTATATGGCAGACTTGAATGGGATGCAGCAGAAAACCTTTAATGTTTCTGTTTATATTCATTTGTGGTATTCTTCTGGTTTAAATTTATAATAATAAAATGTTTCTACCAGAATCTTTTTATTTTTCATATCCAGAAATGAGTAAATCAAAGATTATACAAATACTTACTAGTTATAACCAATACCAAAAAAAGTCTTCTTCAGGAAACCCCCCGCAGAGATCTTCGCTTGCAAACCTAAAAGGTAGGTCCCAGTGACCAAATTAAGTAAAAAAATTCAATAAATGGAACTTGGAAAAAAAAAGTTTATTATGCAAACAAGATTGAAAATTCTTTGCTAGTCTATTAACAAAAAGTCAGAAAGGTATCATAAAACCTGAATAGATGCGATCCAATACACGGGGAACAGCGCAGAAAATTGTGGGTTTTAGCACCCCCATGTCTTCAACTAATCCTTTAACATCCTGTCAAAACTACAAGTTTAGATAGAATTAAAGTAATTTAAAGTATAGCTGAAGTAATAAAAATTATAACATGATGTCCTATAAACATTACCATTATGATTAAGGTAGCAAGATACTATGCATGAACTAACTAAATTTCAAGGACCTTTTATGCAAAATTGAAGAAAACAAAATTGATATTTTGCATTTGCCAAAAGCCAGTATGAAGTTTTACTGGTTATGAATCAGCTACAATACACCTTGCTTATTCCGAAAGGTGCTTCCCTAAATCCTAATACAATAATGCTCAAACCCCAAAAGGAATGTAAAGATTGAAATAAAATGGGTAGCAGGCCAGCAGCAATATTATGTCCATTTTTGGTCTGATCCAATAGGATGACCAACAACACCTGTTGTACATGCCAGTAAAAATGCATTAAAACATCAGATGATCAAATTAGCACTGAAAAACATACCCCACGCCAAAAGCCAATAGAAGCACCGTGATAAATGAATACCTCTTCAACAACCCGATCAAAAATATGTGCTAGTGGTAAGTATGACATGTACACATCACCTGCATTAAGCTGTATTGGACAAAGAAATGCAAAACAAAACACATATTATTACATAACATCAAGTTGCACAGGGAATATATGACTAAGGATTTAGTTTCAAAATCATCAATCCTAAAATGGTATATAATGTTACTATGGCTGACTAATATTAAGCACACTAGGGCATTTCCTATATTTTCGGCCATAAAATTGGGTGTTAGAACCCATACTTGGTACATCCCAGTTCAATACTGATATTATGCCAGAACCTGCACTATACCAACACAACTGAATAACATAAATTAGCAGTGTGAGCACTAACCGCTTCATTTACAGATGCAAGCAACCGAGTAACACCGGAAATTACAGACATAATGCTTCGGTTAGAAATCAAAACCCCCTTCGGATCACCAGTTGTACCACTAGTGTACATTATCGTACATATGTCATCTTTCTCCTTTACTGGGAGATCATACTGTTTGTCTCTTCCCTATAGGAAAAGGAAAAGAAGCACGATTAAAAAATTTCTAAAAACAATTAGACAAAACAAGAAAGTAACAACATATGAGTAGCTATAATATGCAATAAAGGATGATCTGGTGCTAATAAAGCTAAATCAAGACTATACTGGGTCGAGTACTAAGTGCGCTGTTTAGGCTTAACTGAGGCTAAGAGAGGGTTTTAATTGGGAGTTAGATGCTATCTTAAGGGATCCCACAGGCAGGTTTTATGTACCATAAAAAATGAGAATAAATTAATATTTACTGACAAGGAAACATATTATAATGACTTGGAACATACCAGTAACAAAAAGTCACTCCACTCATATATTGCCAAGCCATGCTTTTCTACCTCTTCTCTTTCTTCAGGTTTGACCTTGCCAAAGCTAACAATAGCTGAAACATAAAGAAAATACACTTATCACTAATCACTTATTTGTATCTCGTTCTTATGTATTGCTAGTTTGGCAACAACTACACCCGGAGTCCCGGACATGCATCCCACTTAATGATCATTTACCTTTACCTAATTTTGTGATGTACTGCCGTTGTAAATATTTTTGTTTCTTTAATGAAAATTTTATTGATAGGTGATTGCCTGCTACCTTTAAAAAACAAGACATGTAGAAACTATTGGGCACCAAAGGATCCAATTCCACTAGCTTACTTAACAACAATTAAGATATTTGGCATGAATAACTTACTTTTCAGGAACTCGGTTACAGCTGGTAATGTCTTGAGCAACTGAAAAATTTAAAGCGATAATTTAGTCAAACATTTCATATGTCAGTATTAGAGGACATATTTGGATTAGTGGTACCTCTCCAATTTTCGTTTCCTCTGCAAATGCAATTTCAACTTCTGCATGGCATAAAATGAACTCTATAGCACCGGCACCTGGTAACACGATTTAAAAATTAATCATTAATTTGGTGTTGTGACAGAGACATCCCGATAACAAGAACTTGAAAAATAAATAGAAGTAAAGAAAATGTACCAAGAGTATCGTATAAAGGAACACAGTAAATTCCATGAGCATTGCAAGCCTACAATAATAGAAAAAGGCAGCATCAACTAAAGACTCCACCCAAGCCAATTTGTACTGGTATGAAGCTTCATTATTTAATCCCTACTTTCAATTAACACAAATACACTCATAAAACCCAAAACCACAAAAAAAAAAAAAAAAATCTGACAAACGTGCTTGAGAACAGTAGTATCATTCATTGGTACTGTAACTATAGCACTCATACCAAGAACTAAATTTTATATCCAAGGTACGAAAACACACCTCCATGCTCATGATCCACTCGGGACAATTAGCACCATAAATACCGCAACGGCTTTCCTAAGAACAAAATGGAAGATGCACATTTTCAATTTAATAGAAATTTCAATAAGAGATCAGTTAAAGAAAATCAATTCCATGGGCAAAATAGTAAAAATGCTCTTACCTTTTCAATTCCAAGGCTCCTCATAGAAGTTCCAAGCTTGATAACGATATCATATACATCTTTATAAGTTTGCCATATGTATTCACCTGCCTAATAAAGCACAAGAAAGCTAACTATATTAAAGGGCTCACAATTCATATAATTCATAAAAGTAAATTGGAAAAGTATCACTCAACCCCAATTTATTTAAAACATATCAATGTAACACTCCTTTTGCAATTCCTTAAAAATGCCAAAAGTACCCCCTCCAACCAATTTTCTTTGGTAACTACCAGAAAAGGTACCACTACTCTAATTTCTCCAAGAAGTAGCAAAACCATTTTCCCTTTCTAAACCTAAATTAAATTGTTCCAAAATAAGAATTTTGATGACATTGTGTAAAATTTCAGAAAGAATAAATGTATGTACATACCTTCCCATCGACAATTTCACGACAACCGAGCATTTGGCTGTTGGGGTACTTCTCCACAGCAAGTCTGTAATAAATGTATCCTCTTAAAAGTTTAAACCAATAACTAAACATTATACAAGTAGAAATAAGCAAAATAGTAAAAACACAAAGTAATGCTGAGAAGAAGAACAAAATAAGTTAAAATCAGATGAAATCTCATGTAGGACCCTGTAGAAACTGTTTAGTTCTGAAGTCCCACCAAAACCACTATTTTATTATCGAATTTAAAAATGGATAAAACCACTAATTTATGCGTATATCTCACCAAATATCGAATTTAAAACCAAGCCGTGGAAACCCAATATAAGTACTGATTCTTGGAAAGTCAGAGATTCTATTTCGTACTAGATAATCTCACCAGAGCTGTTCAAAGAATAAAATAAATATAAAGGCCAACTTCTCGCATTTTCTGCTGACCACGCGCTGTACTTAAAACCTCAGTTCCTCTGAAGATCTAATTTTTAATTATTGTAACAAAGGAAAAATACCAAAAATTTTAAACCCTTTTTTTAATTAAAAGAAGAAGAAGCTGGAAACAGTCAAAACTCTTACTAAAGCGCATCTACAACGATGCAAAAAGAGACAAAAGCCATTTCATTAAAAAAAATAAAAGCCGATAATACCAAACAAAAAATTATATGTCAATACGCTTCCCTAAAATATTGATTATAAAATTCTTAATTTCCTGAACCACATATTCTCAAAGGAAGAAGAAAGAAAAGATAAAATTGACGACTACAGTAACAAGTATAGAGATAAAAAAAAAATGGCACGAAATACACAGTTTAAACCTAAGTTACCTGAAAATATCCCAGCACGAATCAAGACCTGGGATTGGAGGCGGGAAGCCATCCTTGGCGAAGGCGCTCCGATATGTGGGTCCCACCGACGGGGCCCCATCGGTGCCTTCTCTCCCCTTCTCCACTTCCACCAAGTGCTTCATTATCTCTAATCTCTCTCTCCCCCTCTAGATGGTATGGTTCCAAATAAATTTCGTTTTCTAAATAGAAAAAGGGAAGCACGAACAATGAGAGAATAAATCTCGGAGCTTCTATAAATAAGGTCAGAGGATTAGAGGAGGAAAGAAATTCCAGCTTCAGATCATCTCCAGTATTCGAAATAGTTTCTGTAAATGTGGATCGTTTATTTCGGATCGGATGGACTAGATTGAATATGACTTCTTGTACTATTAAGTATTAACGAGGAAGGGAGAAGTATCGACAGTTATACGTCTGATTCAGCGTGAACCGTTTGACCTGAAACGAACGGTCGGATCTTTCCAAAATTTGTGGAGGAGACTATTCCAGCCGAAATTTTTAAAAATATCCAATTTATTTTTTTTCAAATTCTACACTTATTTGACAAGATTTCAAAAAAATATCCAAATCGCAGTTTTAATTCACGATTTTAGGTCCCAAAACTGCAAATTTAATTTACGGTTTTATCTCTCTCAAAACCACAGAACAAATCCACAGTTTCGTAAAACCAGAAATTAAAATTGCAGGTTAATCTCAAATTTTTTTTTTTTCACGAAACCGTGAATTTAATTCACGGTTTTAGGTTTTTTTATTATTTGTTTAATTAAATTTTTTTATAATTAATTTATTTTTTGTATTAAAATATTAAAAATATTTTATATTTTTTGAAATAGATAGAATACTATATAATTTGATTTATTAGAAAGATTGCGACAAATAACCCAGATCAACATTTTTCAGGCTGGAATATTAAAATATTTATTTGTGTTATATTGGAAAAAATAAAAATATTTTGAATCTGAGTTATTGATCTCAGTTCAAAAGTCACTTCTAGATAAATACAGAAAATATTATAGTCCTTCTATTTAAAAAAAATAATAATTGGTTTGACAAAAGTTAATTGAATTCCCATACCGTGGATTAAATTCATGGTTCTAATTATTATTTTAATGCCAAAAACAGCAAAAAAAAAATTCGAATTTCCAAAACCGTGGATTTGTTCTGCTGTTTTGGAGGGCTAAAACCATGGATTTAATTTGCAGAAAGTTGGCCCAAAACCATGAAATAAAATTACAATTTGAATATTTTTCGAAATCTTGTCAAACAAGATGTAGAATTCTAATTTTTTTTTTTTGTGGATATTAATAAAAATTTCGGCGACGAAATCCTGCGTCCCGGATTGAATTGATGAAGTAGACTGGTGGAACCTTATCTCAGTTTTTTCTCCATTTCCATCACTAGTTAAATTTATATTCTTTTTTTTTAAGGTTAGTGGCTTTAAGTGTCAACTAACAATTTCATTGATAAAAAAACAAACTTACAACGAGTCAAATGATTCTAAATAACTCTAATCTCACTTATATTCTCACAAAATCCTCCAAACTACTCTAAATAACTCTAATCTCACTTATATACACTCATAATTTACCTATTACCTTTCCCTATCGCTCTATACGACCGGATCCGCTTTTTCGACAACCGTTGCGCTCCAACGACCGGATCTACTCATCCGCGCTCCGATCGAGATGGCGTAGAAACTCAACGCTCCGAACTCCGATGATAACGCACTCTCGATCCGGTTCTTCCTCTCTCTCTAATTATTCTTGTTATATCCCGTGATTCTAAGTACAATTAATTTGCCTAATAATTAAAATTTAATTAGACAATGAAGAAAAATAAAACGAAATTTCATTTTCAAAGTTAATAAAAATGATTAGAGTTAATAAAATGTAGTTAGTAAATATTTATTAACGAAATGAACGATTAAAATTTTATACGCAAACAACTATCAAGAAATCATTGATTAGATTAATATTCAAATTTGAACTTCCTTGGACATGACCCGTGACACGTTTGGTCACATAGATCGGACTTGAAAGGAATTGAGAATTGATTTTTGGGTTTTTGATTTGAGATCCGTGGCTTCCCATACTACTCCCTCTTCTTCTCTTCTGAACCCCTCCCCCTTTTCTCTCTTCTCTCTCTCGCTGCTGTGCGTGGTGCTGGCCCTGACTTGCTGTTGCCTCGGACGTGTGGAGGTGTTGCTGATTTTTGACGGTCGGAGGCGAGACGAGGTTCCCCGGAACCGACCGAGTGACTCGGGCCGTGCGGTTTTGCTCTTCACCCGGTAATCTTGACCCTTCTTTGTTGGATTTTTGCCTTGTGGCTTGTGGCTGTTGCCTTGACCTGTGGCCTTCGTGCCTTTTTGTTCTGATCTGTGGCTGTGCGCCTTTTTCTTGTGTGTGGCTGTTGCCTTGACCTGTGGCCTTTGTGCCTTTTTGCTCTGACCTGTGGCCGTGTGCCTTCTTCTTGTGTGGTGGCTGTGCCTTGACTTGTGGCCTTGGAGCCTTTTCTGTTCTGTCGGCCTTCGTGCCTTTTTCTGTTGAGTGGCTGTGCCTTTGACCTGTGGCCTTGAGCCTTTTTCCTTGTTCAGTCGGCCTTTGTGCCTTGTGTATTTGGCTGGTTTGTTGCCTTGTGTGTGCTTGCTGGTTTGCTTTTGCTGGGCTGTGACTGGGCGGAACTGGTACCAGTTCTTTTTGTTGTTGAGTTGGCTGTGATGCTGTGCTGTTTTTGCTTATTTCTGTTCTGACATTACCGGTACCGGTGCTGGTACCTGATTTTGTTATCTTGTGGCTGTGATTATTTGATGCTTGTACCAGTAGTCGTAGCCCGGCGAAGCTGCTGATTTTATGGGGTTGCTTTGTGACTGATTACCAGCCTTGATCTGATAGAGACCTGAACGTAAATAAAGATAAGTAAATGATTAAGAAAATAATAGAATACGTAAATTGAGTTGTTATACTTAATTGTTACAAATATTGATCAGAATATATATTATTCCGATATAGGCGTAATTATGAGAAAGACAGACGAGATAGAATGTTCGGGAGAATAGATTAATGGTGACCTTAGTTAGTGCCCTACGATATCAGGTGCGGGATTCTTGGACTTGTTTGATAATTTATATTCATGAATTAAACTGCTTCCAATTGTCATGTTGAACTGCTTGATTGATTGCATAATCGAATTGTTTGAATCATATGCATAACCGTATTAATTTAGAACTGATATGCACTGAAATCGCCTTATTGCGGGCCGCAACAACCCCCATTACGGGCTGAAATCAACAGAGCAGCTTAAAATCTACTCTCTGAATGCTTTGTTGCGGGCCGCAATGAATGTAGCAGAATAAAGTATAGTCTCTGAATGCTTTGTTGCGGGCCACAATAAATTCATTGCGGGCCGCAATGAATGGAGCAAAGTAAAATACTCTCTGAATGCTTTGTTACGGGCCGCAACCACATCCATTGCGGGCCGCAATGAGAGCCTGAAAAATGCTAATAAGAGCTGGAAATTGTCTGGTAATTAAACTGCGGGCCGAAATAACCCCATTTCAGTCCGTAATGAATATCACAGTTGTATTTGCATGTTGAATGGTATATCGTTTGTTTGTGTTCTTTGGTTTTGGAACTATGGTCGAAAGTCCCCAACAATTTGTGACTATCTGGGATGGTCGGTAACGTTTCGAAATCAACGCTGGGCGATGACTCGAAACCATATGTGCATATGAGTATAATTAATCACTGCTGGGCAGTGATTGATTAAGGTCAGTCAATGCTGGGCAATGACTGATCGTGACGGAGACTTTGGGGGACTGTGAGGAAACGATGAAATGATGTCATATCCAGTCTGGGACAGGAATGACAATTTGGTTTGGCGTGTTGTGAATTGACGATTCTGAGCTTATTGCATACGAATTATTATCTGATTATGAACCAGACCTTAGTCAACGGTTAAGCCAAAGCACTGCGGATGGGTGTCAGATAAAGGGTCCAGCTTGGTGGGCCATTTGTAGGTGTCAGTGACACTACAGATGTGGGTTGGATAAAAGGTCCAGCTCGGTGGGACATCCGTAGGTGCTACCAGCTGTAATAAACTGAGTTAAGCCAAAAACGTGCGTGTTTGAGATTCATCTTGGAAATTCCGTCAATTGTGTTTCATTTGGTAAATTGTTGTCAATCATATGCACTTGCTTTATTTATGAATATGCATCTGCCTGAACTGCTTTGTATGGTTTCATTTCTGAATATAGATTTTGATTGCAAGTCCAATAATCCAAACTATGTCAAATTCGCACTGAGGGATAATTTTATTATTTCTCACCCGTTTCCCCTTGTGGGATTCGCAGGTTTGTTAGACGAAGACAGAGAAACGCTTTTGGGGTTCAAATTGACAGCAGGGCCATCTAAAGGTTTGGGATTTGGGTTATTATATCTGACAGGGTGCAGAGAATATATCTCTAGCATCATCCACTGTAAAAAGTCAGATAATTATTGTAATTAAATTGAGATGTGGGAAAAATAATGGATGCTATTGGCAATGCATAAAAAGATCCATGTCTTAGGTTAAGCATGTTGAATGGTAAGATAGACGCGGCAGGAATCGTCGCACCTCCGGAATTGGGGTGTGACAATTCTCTCCTCTCAAGGTAGAGATGAGAGAGAGAGAGAGGAGACGCTTTGTCAGACGAGAAGTCTAGAAGAGGTGACAGAGGAATGGATTGGAAGTAGAGGTGTGTTGAGGGAGGAAAAGAGATGCTGCTTAGGGTTTGAAATCGCCTAGGGGCCTCTCTCTTTTTTTCTCTCTTTCTATTCCTTAAATTTGTATTCTTAGCCTTATGCAAAAAAAAAAAACATAGTATAGTAATTGCATGTGCTGTTTATGTTAACTCAAATTTAAATTTGAGTTTAAATCCAGATTAACCGATCAGAATTCGGACAAGTTCTTTTTTTTTTGCTTAGAAACCCATAGACATTTTATTACTAATATAAATATTACAGCTGAAGTTATACATGTCAGTAGCAAATTAAGAACTAAAACACAGTTACATAGTACTACAAAAAATAAACATATGTGACATGCCACTGTGCATGGACATTGTGGCTTATGGGTGCAAGAGAATGATTCGAGCCAATATGACAATTTGGCGAGCCTTCGAAATTGTGCCTCTTGCTAGCTGAGAACCATATAAAGCCATAAAACTGGAAGGATGTGTTGAAAAGTGCAGAACTGCACCTTACCAGTGCCAATCGCTTACCAGTACCAGTAGAGTTGTCAGACAGAGACCAGTACCAGTATCTAATTGTAGTACCAAAGAAAAGAAGAAAAGAAAGGAGAGGACAAATTCGGTACCAGCCGATAACTCAAGAACATCTTTAATATTTATGTCCCAATTGATCGGACAATGCCATCCAAAATTAAAATTTTAGTTATTTTAGAAGATCCGAATTGCTTTTAGTCACGAGTCCATGTGGGTATGACGCTTTTCTATCTACATGAGAAGCGGATTTACATTGACAGAATTGGAGTCAATTGATCTCTATTTTTATTTTTTTATATAATTTAGAGCGAAATGTTATGATATTGTAAAATTGATTCTCATTTTCTGAAGGAAAATTTTATAAAATTGACTCCATATGTATTTGACCCTCATAGTTTGAAAATCTGACTCTGCCCCTGATGTACATGATAGATACCATTTTGAAGTAAATTTCACTTCATATATATTCAATTTTCATTTGGTCCCTTTTAAGTTTGAATTTTTTTATTTAATCCTTAAATTTTTCAATAAAATAAAAATTCACATCAACATCCATTTGTGTCATGATGATGTTGACATGGGAGATAGGAGTAGGTCCGATGGGCATCGGACCTACAGTTAGGTTCAATTAGCTCTACAACTGTACGATTAGCATCAAGATCTATGTGCACGGAAATTGATACAGACTTGCACGGATTTTGATGCATATCACACGAATTTTGATGAAGATCGGATGGTCATAACACCCATCGAACCAAGGTAGGTCCGATGGGCATCGGACCTACTCTCATTCCGTGACATGGATGTATTAGCAATTTAGCATCCATAAAGCGATGATATCCATGGTGAAATATATATAAATATTATTTGTAGTATATTAATTTATCATAATATGTACGCTAACAGTTACTTTAAACAATACATGCATGATATTGTTCAAAATCACATCAGCAATCAGCAACTACACTAATGATATTTTCAGTAGCAAAAAATGACGATGAGATTGAATGGATATTGATGTCATGTGTTATTTTGAGTTTTGCATTATTTATTAGAGGAGGGTTAAAATATCTTCATTTTTTTATCTCCAGCGTACTTTTATTTTTAAAATGTTAATAACTCAAAATTTAAAATATAAATGTTAAAATAAAACCGTTAAATGTGATTTATGTTATTTTCTTTATGTGTTCATAAAAAATTATCACATTTTGGTTTTTTTTTATGTTAATCAATAAGTTGAAAAATCAACGCCTATAAGTTATCTGCATTAGTACATTTATACAATCTCATTTGACAACCAAAACAAACCAAAACAAAGTTGAAATGTCTTTTTTTTTAAATGTGTATAGATAAAATGATGCAGATCATATCCAACGATTTTATTTTGACTTTTACATTTTAAATTTTGAATTATTAAAGTTTTTAAAAATAAAAACACCATGCAAAAAATGAAGGCATTTGAACCCTCCTCTATTTATTATTAGAAATTTAGGAGATAAGAGATGAAAAAAAAACATTTCAACTTATTTTGAAGCTACATATAATAGGATGGGCTTGGATAGAGCAGTGGAGCCAAACTTTCAAGCTACATAAAAAATCGTGTACTAATACATAAATAAATTTTGAAATAAATGAAAATTAATTGACCCCTATTTCTTGAATGTACCTCCACTCATTGTTGATTTTTTTTAGAGAAAAACAGAATCCTGCTTTTCCGATCCCAGCCATTCAAATTTGTTGAGATTTGTGCATAAAAAAATTTCTTTATCAAGATACGCGAATGAAAAATTTTAAATAGTTAGAATCGAAAAAACAGAATCTCTAAAAAAAAAATAGCAGAGTCGGTTCCTTGTACATATCTGTTATTGACTTGTTGTTATATATCCAACAAGACAATTCGGTCAGGGACCACTTATGACTTGAATGGTTTAGAAACCAACGCGTGTACTCTATTCATATTAGCAAATACTAGCGAACACTAGCGAATATTGATTAATGGCCTAATAATGACTGTTGAAAAGTAGACAGTAGGAGTCTCTTCAAAATAAATTTTACAAAAAAAAATTTCTATCCAAATTTTGAAAAAAATAACCATAATTTTTTAGCTTGATGTAATAAAAAAAAAATTTAAAAATTGTTGTAATAAATATAATACTGAAACTTGTTATTGTTAAAAGAACCTAATATAATATTAGCTTAAGTTACAAAAACCGAGATCAAATAACTTAAATCAAGTTCATAAAATAATATAGTTTGTCTCTTGGCATACTAAATTAGATACAAATAAATATTAATCCTAATAAATTAGATTGCATAAAGTTAATATACTATGTCACAATAATATATTAATTTTTTAATAAAGTGTAGAAGTATCAATCCTTATATATAGCAATATAGAGATTTAGCAAATCAAAATAGTTTTAATCTCAAGTCATAACACTACAATGAGAATGAAGAAGTAACAAGCAATCTAGTTCAGAATTTTTTATAATAATTTTGAATTTTCACAATGCAATCAAACAACTTATTCTAATATATTGTCACATGTTTTTCTATCCACATATATATATAGAGAGAGATATGCTATCATGTTTTGGGAAGTAAAGAGAGTGTTTTACTTTCCGCTCGTATCTCTATTTTCAAAGTTCAAATAATCGATCTGAAGTTATCAACATGATCCTAATATTGATATGTGCTTGGAGACCAAATTTTACATTTTTTAGAAATTTTTTACAATAAATTTTTTTCACAAAAACACTGATTTTCAAAAATTATAAAAAAAAATAGTAAAAAATATCCAAAAAAATATAAAATTTGATCTCCAAGCACATATCAATATAAATATCATGTTGAGAAATTCAAATTGACTATTTGAACTTTAAAAATAGAGATATGAGCGGAAAGTAAAAGTGTAAAACACCCTATTTACTTCCCAAACATAGCAACACCCTATACACTCATATAATTTCATCCCGTATTATTCCGTGCTAGCCGACTGAGATCAGATTTGTTCGGATTATTTCCTATCTATGGAAATTCGTTAGATTTCAAGTTTGATGGATTGATCGTATATCCATTCATCTGCTATCTGTTTTTGTATGAATTTTAACGCAAATTCTCATCGGACATCTCATTTTATAAAAAATGATGGGCAAAATTAATTTAATTGAACTTGATTTTTTTTTTTTCATGAGTGAGGGCTGAAGACATATTTCTTCAAATTTCTTATCACTTAATGTTGTTATCTAAAAGTATAATAAATAATTATGAGTGAGGCTATGATATTATGTATAATGCGGATTGTTCCGTACTATGGATCAATATTTTTATTTTCAAAATTTTAACAGTCGATCCGAACAGTTCAACATGGTCTTCATATGAATATGTATTTATAAACTAAATTTCACATTTTTTTAGAATTCCTTAATTTACTATTTTTTCATATTGGTAAAAAATCACTGTTTTTGGATGGTCTAGAATTTTCAGATCAAGTGATTTTCTACCCATCTAAAAAAAATAGTATTTTTTTTAAATGTAAAATTTACTTTACAAATACATATTCATATGAAGATCATGTTGAATGATTTAGATCGACAGTTAGAATTTTCAAATAAATTTGAGTCCATAGTGCGGAGTGCGGACCAATATGCGCTATGCATAGTACCATAGTCTCACTCAGTAATTATTTAAACTTATTTAACACAAAAAATTAAGCATTCAACCCCTCATTACATTATATTTCTCTACAACAAAATAAATAATTTGTGAGTATTAAATGAGCCGACATTTTTAAAAATACCCACAGTTCAGATCAAATCACTAAAATTGTCCATACCCACTCAGTATTTTTAAAAATGGCCGGTCCCGATTAAAAAGCCCGACCGGCCATTTAATGGCTGGTTCGAATTTTTTCCCTTTGTCAAATTACTTTTTTGATAACATATTTATACTAAAATACGCTAAATTCCTTTGTCAAATTACCTTGTCAAATTATGTTAATTTATGCTGATTTACACTAAATTACTTGAAATTATGTTAATTTTTTTTAAGAGACAAATAGCAAAAATGCTGAAATATAACACTAAAAAATTGATTTTTTTTTTTAAAATATTTGTTAGATTACTTTTTTTTTAATATATAATTAGCATATTTATACTAAAATACGCTAAATTACTTGAAATTATGTTAATTTACGGCAAGGTTCTAAATAGCGTTTATAGCGTCGTAGCGGGAAGGCTAAAAAAAAAGCTATAGCGAATAGCGTCGCTATAGCGGAAGCTATTCCAAATAGCATTTTTTTTTACATTTCGTATATTCAATAATTTGTACTAAATATGAACATTATCTAAAGTCTCATAGAACAATAAATAACACCAAAGTAATTAAGAAATTATAATATTCATATTGAACCCGTACAAAATCCAAATTGCGGTTCAAATATCCATAGTAATATCATAAACTATCGATTTTTTATATTAAAAATATCTTAAGTATCATGATCATGACATAATATTTTTTTTTTCTATTCAAATTTTAATTTCGGTTTGGACTTTTTTTCTATTCCCAATTTCAAATTGATTTATCTGTAGCAAGTAGCAACAAATTCAATTTCGGTTTGAGATTTTTTTTATCTTTATTTAAAACCCATATAAATTGCTTAAAAAAAAAACCATATTGTATAGCGCAAATAGCGGACCGCTATAGCGCTGTAGCGGCCGTAGCGCAAATAGCGCATTTTGATGTCATAGCGTAGCGTTTGGGGTCCAAAAACGCTATAGCCGCTATAGCGCGCTATTTAGAACACTGATTTACGGTAAATTACAATAATTATGTAGAATTATGCTAAAATACGGTAAATTACGCTAAATTACGTATGAATAGGTACGATATCTTTACTGAGAAGACGAAAAACGACGACAAAATTTCAAACGGCCATAAAACGGCGCTCGAGTGTCTGATTTCAGCAAATGACCACTTTTCGGAAAGCTTGTGAAAATACGCATGCATCAAAATCAAATAAACCAAATTTCCAAATTCAGAATCGCCAAAAAAAAAAGAAAAGAGTCTCAAAACTTCAGTTGAAGTTTCCGATTAAGATTTTCATTTCTATTGTTCAATTTACGTAGCCCAGTAAATTAGTTATATAATGAACTTGTGAAATACTAATTTTTATTATTTTTGGAATTTTTTTACTATTTTTTTATGATTTATGAAAGATGGCACAAAATAGGCCCTATTCATACGTAATTTAGCGTAATTTACCGTATTTTAGCATAATTCTACATAATTATTGTAATTTCAAGTAATTTAGTGTAATTCAGCATAAATTAATATAATTTCAAGTAATTTAGCGTATTTTAGTATAAATATGCTAATTATATATAAAAAAAGTAATCTAACAAATATTTAAAAAAAATTCGATTTTTTAGTGTTATATTTCAGCATTTTAGCTATTTGTCTCTTAAAAAAAATTAACATAATTTCAAGTAATTTAGTGTAAATCAGCATAAATTAACATAATTTGACAAAGGGATTTAGCGTATTTTAGTATAAATATGCTATCAAAAAAGTAATTTGACAAAGGGAAAAAAATTCGATTTTTTAGTGTTATATTTCATCATTTTAGCTATTTTTCTCTAAAAAAAAGGGGGGGGGGACCGGCCATTAAATGGCCGGTTGGGCTTTTTAATCGGGACAGGCCATTAAATAGCCGGTTTGGACATTTTAAAAAATACTGAGTGGGTATAAATATTTTTAGCAATTCGATCTGAACCGTGAGTATTTTTAAAAATGTCGGTAAATGAGCCAACAAGCATACATAAAGAAATTGTCAGTAATAAATGATCCAACAAGTATACATAAATTTCTTTCACGTGTAGCTATCAACATAGAAAAAAAGTGGTTGTATGATAAAGATCCCAATAACAAAATTGTAATACCTATTCTACAACGGTTATTATCCGACATGCTCTCGTTATCATTCAAACAAAGGGATCCGTATCCTCCCAGTACCTGACTCAAGCAAATTGAAACGGACGGCCGAGATTAATTTTATCTGGGCCAAACTCAATCAGGTGCCTATAGAGACTGTAGGGGGTCTGTTATGAGATTCGTGCCATGTTAAAGAACCGTCCGAACATAATTGTCATCAATCAGGTAACCTGAGGTGATGTGAATTCCAAACAAAGCCCGTTTGAAATTGTTATGTCATGTGCCGGATCCAACTCTGCTGCTTTTCTTTAAGAAAAACAGGGTCTTGCTTTTCCGATCCCAACTATTCAAAATTTTTCATTTGCGTATTTCGATAAAAAAACTTTTTCGTGCACAAGTCTCAACGAATTTGAATGGTTGAGATCGGAAAAGCAGAATTCTATTTTTCTTAGAAAAAAACAGCAGAGTCCATTCCGTCTTGTGCGAGTGATGGTGAGATGAGAATCATGAGATCAGATGCAATATAATACTAACAATGGTCTCTAGTCTAACAGAAGCTTCATCTCTGTCTCCTTCAATTGAATGGCACAGATGGCAAATCAATATTGACCATGACCGGTGGATGATTCCCCAAAATTGAACACCGGTACACCGACGTATTGGATGAATTCCATTCAATGAAAAACAACCATGAAAAATGAAATTGACACAAAAAGAATTACAATGTGTTTTACAACTGAATATCCTCTACAATACCGGATTGAGTAGAATACTTTCAGTCAAGTCAAAATCACTTTAAAATCGATTTGAAATACATGAAGGGGTCGCTTTGAGATTCGTGCCAGAATAGACAGACTATAGGATTTTTTTTAAAATAGAAATAAATAAACTGATTTCAAGAGAAACAAGTATCTCGCTAAATTGAATTTTTTAAAAATACCTCCACTGAGCCACTCCACCGAGCCACAAATTCCTCTCTCCACCATGGCAATGGCTCGATAGAGATGTTTTTTTCGAAATTCAACTTATGATTGTTTGTTCTCTTGAAATCAGTTTATTTATTTCTATTTTGAAAAAATAATCCATACTACGTGGTCCGGTACGAGCTCGGATCCAGTGAAGTAACCCAACTTTTGGGTTTTAGATCGGGACCGTCTGATTTGAATCCGAGAAAATTCATCCGCGAAGTGAGCACACACATTCCGACGACGAATTTGAATTCCGAGACGATCTCAAGCGACGAATTCGAATCGGATGGTCTCGATCCAAAACCCAAAGATTGGGTTACTTTAGGGGATCTGGACCCGTCCGGTACCGTGTTGTATCTAAACTAATGTTTGACCAGTAATGTTGAAGCAAAAACTTTGTGCATCTGATATAGACTGCAGAATTAATCTTGATTCCGTTGGATGAAAGGGAGAGCTCCATTGGTTTTTAAATGGAGATAGAGGAATTTTTGCTTGTTTGATTCAACCACTGTTGCTTAATTTCTTTTGCCTCCAGCCCCCGGGATAAGGAATTCAGATCGAGTGAAGTAACCCAAAAATTGGGTTTTGGATTGGGACCGTCCGATTCGAATATGTGATCATTCAACTAAAGTGGAGCGCATGTATCTCGAGAGACATGTTCGAATTCTGAGACAATCTCGAGCGACGGATTCAATTCGGACGGTCCCGATCCAAAACCCAATTTTTGGGTTACTTTAGGGGATCCGGACCCCAGGATAAGGGTGTCAATGGGTACGGTAAGAATTGGATGAAAGTATTTTATGCACGTATTCGTTACAAATTGTTCTTATCCGTATTCTACTTTTATCTGCTATAAATTATCTTATTTGTACTCTATCCTTATCCATTATAGTTGTCGGATAACAAAATGGTAACGGATAAATAACATGTAATACTAAAATAATAATTATTTTTATTATTTATTAAATAAAATATTAAAACATATACATTCATTTCACAACAACGAATTTCTTCTTTTGCACTTTTTCTTATAAGATAATGCCCATGTATAATACTTTATTGAAAACAAATTCTGATCATGTTAAACGCAAGTAAACTAATTAAAATACTTTTTTCAATTAACGAGTACGAAATAGACTTTACTTGTACCCTTCCATTTAGATAACGGAAAAAATCTTTTTACCCGTACTCATATCCGATAAGTTTACGATTTTTTTTTTACTCTCGTACCCGTCTTATCGGATACAGTATGGATCGGTAAAAAGAATGTCCCCTAACTCCGGAAAGAAGGTATCCATACTATTTCTAATAATAATAATAATTTAATAATGATAAATAAAGATAGCCATACAAATTGGAAGGTGGATAATGGCGAAAATACTCGAACCAATATAGGTGGCTGTTGTGTGGCATTGGTTCATTGCTTTTATTATTATGATTGTGGGTTCCTTTTCCTATCAATTTCTGTTTGTTAATCAGTTAGAATTTATTTTGACCATGACAGCTGATTTTGCATTCCATTACAACCTCCAATTATTTTTATTTAATTTTTGAAGCTATTTTTTTTTTATTTAGTTTCAAAGTTGGAATTTATCCAAATATAGTGTGTTTCTCCGATGCAAAATTAATTTCTATGGTTAAACTTAGAAGAAATGTTCAAAGTCCTGAGTTGTGTCAAAATAATAAATTGACAAATTAAAGGGGCTAAGTGCCTAAGTGACAGTCAAAGTAATATTTGTTTTCATTCACCTTTTGAAGAGTAGTTCTAATATTAGGTGAAACGTTTTTTCAAGAAACGTCTATAACACGGATATAGATATTCTAAGAGGTGAGATTCAATTATATTCTTTTTTTTTTACACGTCTGATGTTGTTTTTTTTTATAGGTCAATTTTGCGATTTTGAAATCCAAATAGTTGATCCGAAACGTTCAACATGATCACCATATTAAAATGTGCTTGGAAATCAAATTTTATATTTTTTTAAATTTTTTTACTATTTATTAAGATGGTTACAAAATCGCTGTTTTTCAATAGTTTGAAAACAACGATTTTGTAACCATCTTAATAAATAGTAAAAAAATTCAAAAAAAATCTAAAATTTGATCTCCAAACACATTTTAATATATCAATCATGTTGAACGGTTTGGATCGACTATTTAGACTTTGAAAATAGTAGATGTCAAAGTATGTAAAAAAGAAGAAGTGTAATTCGATCCCTCCTTATATTCTAATACAAAAATGCAACTTACAACATGTAATTGTGGGTTGGTTTGGGAATTTGGATCACTTTAATTATGACCGTCCAGATCATGAATAGATAGATGGATGGATCTGCCAAAACATGATATTTGGTTCCTTAAATAGATACCGAATTCTAATCGTTTGACTAGAGTTAATCTCAGCTCATTGATCGTAATACGGCTCGGAGTTAATCTCCCCTCTGACTCTATGTGGCTCTGCATGTGATTTGATTTAGCTGTAGAATGTCATTACTAGCAGTCTTTTATCCTTTTCCTTGGACATTAATTTGGGATTAATTACAAGGGATAAAAACCCGAATTTTTTATTAATATCCAAAAAATAAATTAAATTACAAAAAATAACCATGTCAGGGCTGAAATTCGAAATTTACCCAAACCGGAAAATTTTTTTCCGAACTAAACGTCTAAGTTCGGAAAATTTTTTTCCGGAAACTCAACGTCTAAGTTCGGAAAATTTTTTTCCGAACTTAACATTTTTTTTTTTTTTTTTTTTTTTTTTTACAAATTTCGGAAAAAAATTTTCCGAACTTAAATTTTTTTTTTTTTTTTTTTTTTTTTTACAAATTTCGGAAAAAAATTTTCCGAACTTAAATTTTTTTTTTTTTACAGATTTCGGAAATTTTTTTTCCGAATTTAAAATTTAAAATTTTTTATTTTTTTAACAGATTCCGGATAATTTTTTTTTACAGATTCCAGAAATTTTTTTTTCCGATCTTGACAAAGTTTTTTTTTTTAAGAAAAAATAGCTAAAATACTGAAATCTAACACTAAAAAATCGAATTATTTTTTAAAAATTTCAAAATAGTGTAGAATAATTTAGAAATTATCAAAATAGCTAAAAAACTGAAATCTAACACTAAAAAATAGAATTGTTTTTTTAAATATTTGTTAAATTAATTTAAAAATTTCAAAATGGTGTAGAATAATTTAGAAATTATCAAAATAGCTAACATGCTGAAATCTAACACTAAAAAATCGAATTATTTTTTTACTACGAATAGGGCCGATTTTTGTGCTGAAATACGGTAAATTTACTAAAATGCTGAAATTACAATAATTATGTAAAATTATGCTAAAATACGATAAATTACGCTAAATTACGTATGAATGGGGCCTATTTTATGGTATCTTTCATAAATCATAAAAATTCCAAAAATAATAAAAATTGATATTCTAAACGTACGAATAGGGATGATATCTTTCCTGAGAAGGCGAAAAACGACGACGAAACTTCAAACGGCCATAAAACGGCGCTCGAGTGTCCGATTTCAGCAAATGACCATTTTCGGAAAGCTTGCAAAAATGCGCATGCGTTCGGACTGTCTTCGCCAATTTTCTGAATTAAGAATCGCCAAAAAACAAAGGGAAGAGCCTCAAAACTTCAGTTGAAGTTTCTGATTAAGATTTTCATTTATATTATTCAATCTACGTAGCTCAGTAAGTTATTTATGTAATGAACTTTTAGAATATCAATTTTTATTATTTTTGGAATTTTTATTTTATTTTTTATGATTTATGAAAGATACCATAAAATAGGCCCCATTCATACGTAATTTAGCGTAATTTATCGTATTTTAGCTTAATTCTACATAATTATTGTAATTTCAGCATTTTAGTAAATTTACCGTATTTCAGCACAAAAATCGGCCCTATTCGTAGTAAAAAAATAATTCGATTTTTTAGTGTTAGATTTCAGCATGTTAGCTATTTTGATAATTTCTAAATTATTCTACACCATTTTGAAATTTTTTAAATTAATTTAACAAATATTTAAAAAAAAATTCTATTTTTTAGTGTTAGATTTCAGTATTTTAGCTATTTTGATAATTTCTAAATTATTCAACACTATTTTGAAATTTTTAAAAAATAATTCGATTTTTTAGTGTTAGATTTCAGTATTTTAGCTATTTTTTCTTAAAAAAAAAAACTTTGTCGAGATCGGAAAAAAAAATTTCTGGAATCTGTAAAAAAAAATTGTTAAGTTTTGAAAAAAAAATTATCTGGAATCTGTTAAAAAAAAAAAAAAAAAAAAAATTTAAGTTCGGAAAATTTTTTTCCGAAATTTGTAAAAAAAAAAAAAAAAAAAAAAAAATTTAAGTTCGGAAAATTTTTTTCCGAAATTTGTAAAAAAAAAAAAAAAAAAAAAAATGTTAAGTTCGGAAATTTTTTTTCCGAACTTAGACGTTGAGTTTCCGGAAATTTTTTTTCCGAACTTAGACGTTTAGTTCGGAAAATTTTTTTCCGGTTTGGGTAAATTTCGAATTTCAGCCCTGACATGGTTATTTTTTGTAATTTAATTTATTTTTTGGATATTAATAAAAAATTCGGGATAAAAACATATTGCTTTTAAAATTACATCATTGCAGTTATTTACTTGTTTTCTTAATTGATTTAATCCTCTATGCATCCAAATATAACCATATACGCATCAGGAAGTTTGTTCGTGTACTCTTGTATCACAAAATTTGGTCACCTACCATGAAAGATAGAAAATTATCGGCTTATATATATATATATACACAGAGAGAGAGAGGGGCTAAGATACAAACGTTTGCACTAATGATTTTCAGATTTTCAAAGTCTAAATGGTCGATCTAAACCGTTAGATGTGATATCTATAATAAAATCTGCTTGGAGACCAAATTTTATATTTTTTGGAATTTTTTTACTATTTATTAAGTCACTTTGAAAATTACTGATCACATGGTCCAGAATTTGGTTGCAATGTTTTTACTATTTATCCGAATCAGCAATTTTCAAAGTGGCTTAATAAATAGTAAACAAATTTTAAAAAAAATGTAAAATTTGGTCTCCAAGCACATTTTAATATAAATTAAATATCTAACAGTTTGAATCGACTGTTTGAATTTTGAAAATCGAAGAACCGAATAATTTGCACCAAGACTTTAGTGCAAACGTTTGTATCTTAACCCCTCTCTATATATATATATATTTATTTATGAAGTTAAGACTCGGCATTTGAATATTACGTGGTGTTTGGATATTCATCCACAAAATTTCATCATAACCATTCGTACTGTGTAGGTAGATCCCTTTTGTGTATCAGTGTTATGGTAATGACTTATTCAAGGTACCGTATGCTTTTTTAGTAAAGATTGGAGGTCAAATTATCAAATTATTTAATATTTACAAATGATTGTTTTTTTTTTTTTTTTTCAGATTTCAAACTTGCGACTTCTCACAGAGAGCGTTGTCTTTGCCACTAGATCAAATGCTGATTTTTAAGATAATCGTATGATTGTGTTTTGGATCCCTTGAATGTACCTCTGCTCCATTTAATTTCTCTAAACTTCGATTCTCTCTTGCTGGAATAATCTTTGTTTATGTTCAATTAGCTCAAGTATAACCTGATTTCATCCCAAAGCAATAGATACAATATATCTAAACAAAGATCCAATCAATTGAAAATTAAATTAATAAAAATTGAAAAGAGGATCTGATCTTATGAAAAGATGGGTGCGGCTCTTCTGTAACTCAAATTTTGAGTTTAAATTCGGACGGTCCGATCAGAATTTAAGTGAATCTGGTGAGAGATAGAATGCACTGGCTTTTTAAGTATTCGTGCCAAAATAAATCTGATGTCTGGATTTAAACTCAAAATTTGAGTTACTTTAGGGCCTGTTCGGCCCAAGGGAATGGACACAGGAATAGAAATAATTGAACTGATTTTTTATTGTTCATGTGGAAAAAAAAAAATTAACTGTGAGTGAATTTTTTTTTTCAACAGTGAAAAATCCGAACAGGCCATACGAATTCTGGAAAAAAATCCGAGTAACTTAGACCTAAGGAAGATGAGTGACAAGTTACTCGCGCTTTGATGTTACATTGGGCTTTTTACGAGAGAACAAATCAGATTGGATATGGATATATGGCCCATTTCACATTGATATCAAAATAATGTAAATTCAGCTCATATTCAATTTGATCTGACCCATCGAATATTTTTGGAGTAAATAAGTAAATTAATGGGAGTAAGGAGGGAAAAAAAAGTAAAAAAAAAGTGTATGCTTGAGTCGGACAAAAATATTATGTTAATAAGTCTGATAGAGATATTTTACAAGGAGAGAAAAAAAAGTAAAAAAAAAGTGTATGGTTGAGTCAGACGGATATTATGTTAATAAGTTTGACAAAGATATTTTACAAAAGTAGAACATTTAGTAAACTATTCTTATGGTTATCTGAAAGAGATATTTCATCTTATACTGGTTGTTTTTCATGTTCTAATGGTGACATTTCATTTTCTTCAAGTCATGTTTTATTGGTGACATTTCATTTTCTTCAAGTTGTCTTTCATCTTCTAGTAGTTGTATCTCACCTTCTTTTAGTTGTCTTTCATCTTCTTCTGATTGTTTTTCATATTTTTCAAATTGTCTTTCATCTTCTACTGGTTGTCTTTCATCTATTACTGATTGTTTTTCATCTTCTTCTAATTGTCTTTCATCTTATACATGTTGTCTTTCATATTTCACTGGTTGCATTCATCTTCTTCCAATTGTATTTCATGTTTTACTAGTTGTCTTTCATGTTCTACTTGTTATCTTCCATCTTCTATTGGTTATATTTACTCATCTTCTAGTTGTATTTAATCTTCTTCCAGTTGTTTTTTTTATTTTCTTCTAGTTGTCTTTAATTTCCTTCTAGTTGTTTTTCATCTACTAATTGTTGTATTTCATCTTCTTCTAGTTGTATTTCACATTCTTATAGTTGTCTTTCATATTGTACTGGTTGTCTTTCATGTTCCATTAGTTATCCTTCATGTTCTACTTGTTGTTGTTCATCTTATTCTAGTTGCCTTTCATCTTCTACTAGTTGTGCCTCATCTTTTTCTAGTTGTCTTTCATCTTTTTCTAATTGTCTTTCATCTTCTAGTAGTTGTTTTTTGTTGTTCGATTGCTTTTGCGTTTTATGTTTAATCTTACTTGATTTTGTTTTATTAGTCTAGACCGTCATGTGATAGCCACACATGAGAGATCGTCACCATTAGGCTAATCGGATTAGGATAAGGGAGAATAAAAATACTAGACTAGTGTGTGAAAACCTAACCGGAGATATCACTAGTTGGATCAACAAAAGTATACATGGGAGTCTCGACATTCACAGACGAATGTCGCATTGTCGTGCCTTACTATGGGGACATCCAAAAAGACCAGACGAGGAACCTAGGCAAGTGAAGGCTGAGACATTTGGGTTAGTCACAGATCTCATTACACTAATCAAGACAAACCTTAACGAAATCTCTTGAATAGTAGGGTGGTTATTTGTGAAAGCGGTAATAACTAAATTGGATTAGAAACCCTCATACAACAACTGAAAACTAACATCAAATAAGGTAAGAATCAAAGAGAATTGAAGTAACAACGGTGTGCCAAAACCCAAGAAATTCACATCTCTATCTTTATTTTACTTACTTTTAATTTTTACCAAATACATTGATCACAACAACAACTCTTTGATTTCAGATTTTGTCTAGCCTTTCGAAAAATTGTGGTTTAATCGCTCAAGATCTTAGACCTTATTCCATTTGGATCGACACTGGTTTATACTACTCGATAGGATTATGCGCTTGTAATCTGACTCGATAGCAAACCAAGTTTATAAATTTAAAAGTAATAAATCAACGCGCTCTGCGTTGATCAAGCTTTTTGGTGCCGTTGTCGGGAAGTAATGGTTTATTGTGCAAGGTCTCGAAAGACACCCTTGCTTTGACTATTAAATCCAATTAATTAGGAACGACTAGACTTTATATTCTCTTCTTTTATTTTCTTTATTTTTATTTTATTTTATTTTATTTTTGCTTTTATTTTATTTTTCAGATTTTATTTAATCTTTCAACTTTTTATTTTTGTTTTTAGGATTTTTCACGCTGGCCGAATCATCCGTACGAAGATTTGTAAGGATTGCATGTAGGAGAGGACAATTCGCTTCCACTTCACCAATAAGGACCCCTCAAAGTCCTTTTCGTGACGCTCAAAGCGAAGGGGATTCAGATTCGATCAACATGGAGAACCCACCAAACCAACCAATTCGTAATAATCCACCGATCAACAACAATGATGAATGACATGAAGAGAACATTGGTGAAAACATAGTTCAAGATGCAGCGAGACCCAAACTTCTACGAGACTACTTCATGTTGCGCGCAAATGATCCCAACTCAAGCATAAACCCATCGACAGTTGGAAACCAAAAATTTGAGATCAAATCGCTCTCATTAACATGGTGTCGCAACAACAATTTGGTGGATTTCCAAGCAAGGATCCACATCTTCACTTGTCAATTTTCCTTGGAATATGCGAGACGATCAAAATCAATAGAGTTACCGATGATGCCATCAGGCTAAGGCTATTTCAATTTTCATTAAAAAATAGGGCCAGAGCATGGTTGTTTTCCTTACCGGCCAATTCCATTCGAACTTGGGACCAATTGTTTAATGTGTTGTTCATTGCAAAATATTTTTCACCTTTCAAAAATTCAAAATTCAAAAATGCAATTACTAATTTTGAACAAAAAGATGGTGAATCATTGTGTGAAGCATGAAATCGATATAGCCAATGGCATTCGTACATATCATAATTTATTAGTTGTACCATTCACAACCCTTGGATTTCAGCTAGCTGTGACAATGTGCATCATGGCCCTTCATAAACTGGCCATATATGGTAAGGTTTAATAAACGTGCTCCTGCACCCTTGGAGAAGAATCTCCTGTTTTTGGCTTCATCCAAGAGGCATGTGACACGCGTCTGGAGGGACCACAGGGCTAGCAACAGCTGTAGGGGGCGAGATGTAGTGCGTTGGCAGTACACCGAGTTTTAAAATGTGCCACCTTTGATTTTTGATCTTTTGGTGACATAGACATGTTCTTTAGTGTCGCCTTGGATAACTTAAGTTGTTCCCAAGCTTAATTTACCGTGTGAACAACAAATTTTATGCTTTTCAATCATGCTTGAACCGGGTCTTTGACATATTTGCAATGCTCTTCTTTCGGTCATTTTTTGATTAAATTGATAATCCACATAGCATTGCAGAGGCCTGGATACCATCCCCTCCGAATCTCAAAGCCCAATTGGCATTGTAGCCTGAGTTTCCATTTTCATCCCTTTTTCTTTCTCAGCCAAAATTAGAGCTTGCGAGATAGAATTACTTGTAGGCTTTGCTAATTTTTCTGAATTTCAAGCTTTCATTCTAGCTTGGGCGCGGGCTGGCGGAGAAAGAAGAAAGGCCTGGCAAAGGGGCCCCACCTGTCAGCCTTTCAGACTGTGAACAATGTCCTTTTAATTCTTTCTCGTTTCTTCTGCCGGCTCCCAGTGTTCGGTGCGTGAAACGAAGGGGTCAAAGGAGCTCGATTTAAACACAGCGCCTTTCGATTGTCTCTGGGTGCTCTTGGTGCACAATGAGCCATGCGGTTGTCAATCTGGTCTAAACATCCTAATTCCTATGTTCTGAGTTCACTCAAGTTGAGGGTTCAACGAAAATAGCCATAGGTCACTAATCTGTGGGTCCATGTTGTCAGGGATCAACTAGGTAGCTCCAGATTGCACCCAGAGTGGTTTGAAGGGTGGTTTTGCTAAGTATACCCCACTGTTTGTACCCAGAGTAGTATCCAGCAATTGTTTTATTCATAGAAAATTAATTCCTTTGTGGTTTTGACCATGCTGTACATCAAAATTCATGGTTTTGCATGTAGAATATTACCAAGAATTTTAATATGTCATATCCAATTTGTCTTGGAGAGCCTATGCATAATTTGGCACTTTCTAAGCATATTTTATTGTCCCAAAATTGCTATTTCTCATATTAAACATGAATAACAACTTTTTAGGGTCAAACACAAATGTGTTGTGATAATCAAGCTGCACGCTACATTTCATCAAATCCAGTGTTTCATGAACGAACAAAACACATTGAGGTGGATTGCCACTTCATTCGAGAAAAAGTTCAAGCTGGAGAAATTGAGACTCCATTTGTGAGAAGTCATGACCAATTAGCTGACATATTCACTAAGGCATTGGACAAAGGAAACTTCCAGAATATCTTGTGCAAGTTGGGTTCTTTCAACCTGTTTGAATCCAACTTGAGGGGGAGTGTTGAGAAATAAAGAATAAAAGCCTCAGAAGATCTTCATCATTGACTGATTTAGGAAAGGAATAATCTAGCACACAATTAACAGCTAGCAAGGCAATTTAGTACATAGATTATTCTTCAGATTTAGCAAATTCAGAATAATGAAAAATAGGAAACACACCAAAATATAGAAACATGTAAAATAGGAAATACACCAACGGCTAATATAATTTAGCCTATATATGCACATGTACAGCACCATTGTAAGAACATAACAAATTTCAATAAAAAATCATTCATCAATTCTTTCTTTGAAAATATCAAGAAGCAAATTAATATATTTACTCCAAAAAATTGAAATAATTGCTCAATTCAGCGTAATTAATTCTTCCTTTTTCATCTTGGTAATGCCCAATGATTGTATAATCATAATATGAAAGGTATATTCTAATGATTATAAATAGCATCCACCATTCTTCAGTGAAATTATCTGTGCTGCAGTGTCTCATCATGTCCTTATTTTTTACTTTGGTATAGCCCGTCAATGACACCCTGAAAAAAAAATGCATGTATTCTATGTTAAGCAATTCCTGTGGATGATTTTAATGATGTCACCGAATTAATAAAATTGTACAATTTTAATTTTTTTCTTGATGAAGATATATAACTTAATTGATATTTCATCTTTCCTTACCTAAGATGTCTTGCGCAATATACATTTATTTATCTAAGCACCAATTTGTTTTTGTTTAATACATTTTTATTTACCTGATAATATTTCAAAAGCGGAGCTCGTTTCTTTTTGTATGTTGGTGTAAGAAGATCACGCTCCACATCAAATGGTACCGCTTCAAGATGTACCGCTCTCACAATCTCAAATCCTTTCAGCTGCCAGACAACATCAAAATTAAAAAGAAGTAAAAACAAATGAAAGGTTAAACTAAGGTAATTCTTGAAAATTGATATTTCATAGTTCAGTTGATAAATTTCTTATAGTGGTCATCATATATACCAGATGATACATAATTAAGGTTTTGGAAATACCTTCTTTTCTTTGGCAAATCTACTTATTTCACCCAGCATATACTCTTTTACTTTCTGATCTTCACAAAGAGCCTCAAAATCGCCACTAATTCCATTCGAGAATGCCCAATTTTCTATGACTTTTCTGTTTGGATTGATCACCGCGACAAGGAAAGACTCGAAGCTATTTCCATAAACCCAAATCTTCAAAAAGAAGACCCAAAAAAAAAGAACATCAAGAAATGAAGTTAGTTTCCTAAAAATCAGCAAGCAAAACATGATATCGTTTACCTTTGTATCAAAGAAACATTTAAATGACATCCGATTTTTAGTGAGATTTTATCCTAAATTTTAACTGTCTGATGTAAAGGAAGTTCTTTTTAGTAATTGTAGAAAACTTTTCTGATTTCAGGGACATAAATGCAAATGGAAAGACATACAGAATCGATACAAGGAAGGTGGCTGTAAACATTCTCCAAATGCTCGACCGCAACATACTCTCCTTGCGACAATTTGAATATGTTTTTCTTTCTGTCAATGATTTTCAGAGCCCCGTCAGCTTGCCATTCACCAATATCTCCTGAAAAATAACATAATATGCTGACATGTCAGACCCGGACGAAACATGCACCAACTAACTTGTAGAAATTGGCTAAGGTAAAAGCTGAGTCCTCTAATCTATGAAACAGGGTCCATTTCCCACCACAGCCAAATTAATATCTGACTTGAAAGAAGTGTTTTTGTTAAATGGGTATTTTTACCAGTGTAAAACCACCCGTCAATGAGAACCTCCTTGGTGAGGTCTTCCCGCTTGTAGTAACCTGGGAAGACAGTTTCACCACGGATGCAGATCTCCCCACGAGGAGGATTGCCGAAGGCGTCATAGCCCATCTCGGGCACTGACTCAAACCGCACATCGATAATTGGCAGCGGTGGCCCCACTGTCCCAAGCATTGATATCTCATTTGGCAGGCCCACTATTGTTGGTCCACATGTCTCTGTTAAACCTTTATTTAGAAAGAGAAAAGATAAGTGAGAAATTAACCATTCAATTGATTAAGCTGCGTGCTTCGGCCATGGTTGGTTACAGGGGCAGTGCTGGACTTTCAAACAACGGGGGTCAATCGTATAAAATTTCCATACTAGATATGGGGGTCAATTATAGGCACAATTTTTTTTGAAAATTAATGAGATCAATTAACCCCATTCATACGTAGTGAAGCCATTCCTGGTTGGTTACTATTAATAGTCAATATGCAATTAAGAATCAAATTACCCATTTTTTTCTCTGATTGGATCATAAGTGTAGATAAATTTAAACAAAGATAAAACTAGAAAAAACTCAAGAGGGTCAAAAGGCGGTCAAACACTCAAACTGGAATTTATACCATACTGGTACTAGACTTTAACAGTGATCTGGTATAGTGGTATGGAGCATATAGTACCATAGCCTTGAAGAACATGGGCACATGACACAATACGCAAGAACTCTTCTATATGCTTAGCAAGTGGGGCCCCTCCTGACCAAATCACTTTAACTCTCCCGCCCAACATCTTTTTAACCTGAAGCGAGAAAAAAAATATGATATTAGAAAATATGAAAGCGATTTCTGTGGACTTTGGTAAATTGATAGGAAAATTTTGTAGTTTATTAAAGTTACCGAAGAAAAGACAAGCTTGTCAAATACAAACCCTGCTTCCTCTTGCTTTCTTCCCCAAAATATATTTCCTTTCTTGCTGTTAAAATAAGGAAAAGAAAGTATTAAATTACTACAAAAGCTGAAAAAAGAATTAAATTGAAGTCGACTGTTAAAAAGCAGACGAATACTCACAAGTTATAGCCAATATTAAACAAAGCCTTTGTCAGGAAACCAGCAGCATTAACCTTCGCTTGTAAGCCTGCATGAAAGATGAATTGGTGAAATGTCCAAAATTCAGAAAGCATAAAAGAGGTGCATAAATCATATTCATATTTGGTGGAAGGACAGAGCACGGGCCTTGCCACAACTACAGAATTTCAGGGATATTGTTTGGGTAGCAGGATGTTGGGTGCTTTGGCGAGAAAGGAACAGGCGCATATTCATAGGGAGCCAAAAGAGTATCGCTACCTTATTCATGATACACGACAGGAGATCCGCAATTGGTGTGCTAATTGTTAGGAAGCTCGGATAGGAGGGGCAGGGAGATTACTGTCCTCCTTTATCATATGTATTCATATTTGTATTCGTAGGATATATAGAATAGCGATTTAATCTTGTAGTTATTTACAATACAAGGACCGAGGAGCTGTAAATAATTTCTCTCTTTTGATAAATATAAATGTTGATGATAAATTATCATCAACCATTCAACCTTAAAAAAATATCATATTCATATTTATTTTTATTTATTTTTACAGAGAAACTTGATTGCACCTGCATAGATACGTTCCAAAACACGAGGAACCGCACAGAAAAATGTGGGTTTCAGCATGCCCATGTCATCAATTAGTCCTTTCACATCCTGTAATGCAAAGCCGTTATCTAATTAAGTTGCTATGTATTTAGATTAAATTTGGAATTGTTAGTAATAGACTGATTAAATATTGTGCACCTATTAAACATGTAAAACATCATATTACGAATTAACAGCATGATGTGCCGAGAGAGTTCATAGATAAACTTTTATCTCAATATGCCAATTTGCTTATGCAAATAGTCCCATGAGATGTGGGCATTTTTCACAAAAAAACATACCCCTCGCCAGAAGCCAATAGATGCACCGTTAAAAATGAATAACTCTTCAAACGCCCGATCAAGCATATGTGCAAGTGGCAGATACGACATGTACACGTCAGTGTCATCAATCTGCGTACCAATTGAAGAAATTCAAAAGTCCTCTTTAGGATTTCATGAATATAGAACACCTTATGGTTTTATTTTTGTGAATGTTAATACTCAATAAATAAGAAATAATAAAGACAATAGTCTAGTACTAACCGGAAAGTATGTACATTCAAGCATCCGCATCATACCAGCCATCATAGAAAGAATGCCATGGTTAGAAATCATGACCCCTTTGGGTTCCCCGGTCGAACCACTAGTGTACATAATGGTGCATATGTCTTTTTTCTCCTTTACAGGGAGATCATAATGTTTATCCTGGCCCTACAGATTAGAATTCAACGAATATATTAGTAGCAAGATTGAGCGCAAATTTCACATATAAGAACAATTTGGGGGGGGGGGGGGGGATGGCAATAATTTAAAAAAATTTGCAACTAGAGAATTTGGCCATACTAGTAACAAGAAATCGTTCCACTGGTAGATCGATATGCCATTCTTTTCGGCCTCTTCTCTTTGATTGGGAGTTACATTGCCAAAGCTAACAATAACTGGATAGAAATTTGGAATAAAAAAGAAGTAAGAACAAGAAATCTGCATGGAAGGGTCCAATTTTACACCTTGAAAAAACAGTACCTTTCAGGAATTTGGCTGAGGCTGGGAATGTCTTGAGCAACTGAAAATAGTACAAGAGAAAGAAATGAATATTGATCTAAAAGCGCTCGTAAATAGGACATGTACTTGTCAATTTATTTTTTGTTTTGAAATTTGAGAATACCTCTGCTATTTTTCTTTCGTCGACAAATGCAATCCGAACTTCAGCATGACAAATAATGAACTCTACTGCACTGGCACCTAGTAACAACCCAAAATGAAAAATATTATACAACACAGATTTGGAAGTAAAACATGGACAAATAAGAATACTTCTCTGCAAAAAACAGAGAAAAATGTTAATTATGATTATGAAGATACTAACCGAGAGTATCGTACAAGGGAACACAACAAAGCCCATGAGCATTGCAAGCCTAAAAAAATAGGAAAAATGGTGTCAGTTAAGGTTTCCAAATCACTCATTTCGTACTTGTGTTTAGAAAGATCATCTCCCTATAGAACAGGTACAGTACCTTGCCTCATTGGACCCAGCATAGTAATAAATCCCAAACAAACACAATTCAATTTAAACTCTCTTTTTTAAAGAAGTAATTGAACTTGGTCTCCAAGCACATTTTAATATAGATTGAACATCTAACGGTTTGAAAATGTCGTTTGAAGTCAATTCGATAGGTTTTAGAGTCGCACTCACGAAAGCCTTGGTGAGCTTAGGAGCACCCTAGTTCTGCTCGAACTTGGTATATTAAAAGTCATAGTAGTGCTAAATAAATTTCTTAGCTTAATAAATGTAGATATTCACCAACACATACCTCCAAGCTCATGATCCACTCAGGACAATTCGCTCCATAAATGCCGCAACGAATTCCCTGAGAGGAATAATATAAGGATAAATTCGTAATTCGGAAATATATTTTTGTGGATCTGTTAAAGAACATCAATTCCAAAAGTAAATAAAATTACTTTGTTTTACCTTTTCAAAGCCAAGGCTCCTGATGGCAGAACCAACCTTGATCACAATTTCATATACTTCCTTATAAGTCTGCCAGATGTATTCTCCAGGCTACAAAATATAAGACCAGTACTATATATATTAATTTTCTCTTCTTATTTTTCTTGCCATGATAAAATCAAACAGCAATTAATGTTTTCTTCTTCTTCTTTCTGCTTCTATCCCACATGACCACTTTGAGAAAAAGATGTGAAATACACCTATAGCACTCCTCTTCTCTCCAAGCAATTTCATGGAGAAAAATTAAAGGATCTCTTCTCTCTCAACATAGTGACCGTCCATCTCTAGCTACCTCATGACTTTTAATATTGCAAATATTATGAAGGACTAGATATAAAATTTATGAATAAAAAATATTGGTGCAAACCTTGCCATCTACAACTTCACGAAGGCCAAGCATTCTATTATTGGGATACTTCTCAACAGCATGCCTACAACATGTGAATCATACATAAATAACAAATAGTATAGAGAAATGCATTATTGCACAAAAATGCCAATGTTGAAGAAATCATGTGTTTAATATCGATGAAGGCTCGAATCATTGTTTACTAAAAGCCTTTGAGGAATACTTCTCTAAAGGTAATATATGATCGTATTTTATGTGCATTGATCAATGAAAGAATATTGCGAACTGATGAGCAAGGATCATGTGTGCTTTATCTTTTACTATTCCTCTCAGATCATGTGTGCTTAATTAATTTTATTTGAACATTTCCAACATTAATACCTGAAAGCATCCCAGCATGAATCAAGGTCAGGGATCAGAGAAGAGTAGCCGTCCTTGGCAAAGACACTCCGATAAGCGGGTCCCACCGAGGGGGCCCCATTGAGCCCTTCACTCCCTTCCTTTGCTTCCACCAAGTACTTCATGATTCTCTTTTCTTTTTTTCTTCTTTCTCTCTTGTTTGAAGAAAGTTCAAATATGTGGAACTCAGTAAGCGAGAGGTACAAGGAGACCTCTAAACTGCTCAGTTTTTATACTGGTGGTATGATGAAGACTTCGGATCTTCTGTGGCGGATTCTAATAGTTGACCCTGTGAAGAGGAACCAAATGATGCTTAGAAAAGTTCAATTTGAATAGTTAGTAAAAAAAAAAGGCAAGTATAATGCACTAATTAATTTCAAAAAGGCAAGTATATATCATTCACAGCATCATCCACCAGATCATATTAAATTAGTGCATTATACTTCTCTTTTAATTTTCTCTGTAGTTATGCGAATGCGAATCAGAGTAGGTCCAATGCCCATCGGACCTACCTTGGTTCGATGGGTGTGATGACCATTTGATTTGCATCAAGATTCGTGTGCTCTGTATCAAAATCCGTGCAAGTCTGTATCAATTTCCGTGCGCATAGATCTTGATGCTAATTGTACGGTCCTAGAGCTAATTGAACCTAAATGTAGGTCCAATGCCCATCGGACCTACTCCTATCACATGCGAATGATAGTTCTAATTTGAGCTTCATGTAGAAGATAAATTTTTCATATACAATTCAATTTATACAAAACATAGTTATATGTTAGTCAAACTTCATATTTGTTAATATTATTACAAAAAAAATTGTTAATATTATAAATAAAATAGATTCTGACAGATCTGATATGTCTTTTCATCAAAAGTTTAAGAATATCACTGTTAAAACATTTAAGTTGTTTAATAGAAAGTAAAATGACATATGAATTGATGAGTCAAATTTATTATGTGTTATGTTTAATAATAAAGAACACATCTAAGCTTACTATTTTTAATTTGAACAATTTTTGTATAAATAAAATAATTACTATAAAAAAAAAACAACTAGTAACGTAAGAGTATCTCCTTTTTTTTTTAATTAAATGAAAGGCAATTTAGCTAGGGAAATAATGAATTTAGGATTTTGACCAGTGAAGCAAAATTTTGCTCCCATAATTAATCTCTTAATATCCCATTATCTAGAATTTGGGTAGCAAAATCAACCTCTCACTTGTGCTAAAAAAATAAAATAAAATAAACTTACTCACGTTATCCAAAATTAATTTGATAAATCCGACGAGCAAGCTACTGTTGTAAAATTTTGTTTTACAAAACGTGACTACTATTGCATTATATAAGTAATGCATTAATTAAATATTGCAAGAAAGAAAATGATATGTCATCTCTTGTTTGCATGTAATTTACATGTCGGAACAGTCAATATGAATTGATTTAAATAACAGATGTAGACCAAGCAAAGAAGTACTTCTCCTTTATCAGAAAGCTACGTAATTTATTTTACTTACTTTTAATTTTAACCAAATACATTGATCACAACAACAACTCTTTGATTTCAGATTTTGTCTAGTCTTTCGAAAGATTGTGGTTTAATCGCTTAAGACCTTAGACCTTATTCCCTGTGGATCGACACTTGTTTATACTACTCGATGAGATTACGCGCTTGTAATCTGCCCCAATAGCAAACCAAGTTTATAAATTTAAAAGTAATAAATCAACGCGCTCGGCGTTGATCAAGTTTTTTGGATTGATCCCTAAATATTCTTGAGCACCTTTCCCTCCATCCAATAAACATAGCTATAAGAATCATTGAGTGAGGCTACGGTACTATGCATAGCACGGATTGGTCCGTGCTACGGCTCAATATTTGAGTTTTCAAAATCCTAACCGTCGATCCGCACCGTTCAACTGATTTCCACATGAATATGCACTTGCAAACCAAATTTTACATTTTTTCGAATTTGTTTACTATTTTTTTAGATAGGTAGAAAATCACTGTTTTTAGATGGTCCAGAATTTTCCGATCAAATGATTTTCTACCTATCTAAAAAAATAGTAAAAAAATCCAAAAAAAATATAAAATTTGGTTTGCAAGTACATATTCATATGGAGATCATGTTGAACGATTCAGATCGACCGTTAGGATTTTGAAAACTCAAATATTGAGCCGTAACACGGACCAATCCGTGCTATGCATAGCCTCACTCATAATCATTTCTTTAAAAGCCTTCCCACCTTCCTTCTAACTATCCATTTATGTGCTACTTCATTTTGAAGTAAAGTCTTCCAATCATACCTGCGTTTAACTACCTTTCCCTCTATATCCTTATATAGATCCAATATGAATGCACACTCTGAAAACATATGTTGAACTGTTTCATTCACTCTTCTACATAAGAAACACATGCTTGAAAGATGCCATTCTCTTTTTGCCAAATTGTCAGATGTTAGTATTATGTTATAATAAGTCAACCATGCAAACACCTTGATTCGATGGGGCACCTTGTATTTCCAAACCCTATGCACATTTTAACCCAATTGTAGGCGCATTCTTCATAGCTAAATATGCTGACTTGACTGAAAAAAATTTATTGGGCTCCAATACCCAACTGACGTTGTCTTGTATTGAAATGTTTATCTGTTGAACATCTAGAATCTGCTTTAATTTGTTGAATTGTTGAAGAGCTTGATCATCATTCAAAATGGATCCTAAATCCTGAAACATTTCCTTTATGTTTTGAACTTGATACATTGAATTGACCGATATATCCTTATCCCTCACATCTTTGTACAAGTCATGCATTTCAAATTTGAGATAGCCATGTCCCCAATCCTAAGACCAAAACTTGATTGTTTGTCCATTCCCCAATTCTCTCTTCATGAAATTGTCATAAAAAGGCACTATCTTGTGCAAATTTTCCTTGAAAAATTTACTTTCCGGTAATGCACACTGATATCTCTCCATTATGTCTATATTCCGACCATAATTCATACATAAACCTGTGCCTAAAAGCCTAAAAGTGTGAACATTTCATTTAAATATCAATAGAATGTGGTACTGCTATGCTTTGTTTGTTGATTTGCAGAAAACGGGCCAAAAACAAGAAAGATTCTGCCTTTGACACATTTTCACACGGTCCGTGCACATTCTTGTGCGGACCGTGCACTAACCGCCCGAGCAGTCAGAGAGTTCACATGAAGAGGCTAAATCTCTGTAACTTAAACGCACAGGCACACGGTCCGTGCATAATCTTGTGCGGACCATGCACAGAAAATCCGGAAGTCTAGTCTGGCGATGGAAAGAAAGGCCAGCTGGGAAGGTCGAATAGGAAGGCTTTAAATGCACGATTTGGAGGCATTAAAAGGGAGATTATTCCAGATCTAGGGACGGCTGGCTCTTGGGAAGAAATCTTGGCTTGGAGAAGAAGTTTGGCAACGAATCTTCATATCTTTCTTCGAGTTTTGTCATGAACTTTATGATTATTATTTGTTTTTGCTTTTTAATTATGCTTGAGTAGACTTTTATTGTTTCTAGGGTTATGATGTAGTTGAATGCTTTGTTTTATTTGCTAGTTACTTGAAATTTGTGTTGAATCTTGTGCTTGCTTGCTTGTGTAGTATTTTATTGCTTAGTAGAATTCGTTTGAATTGAATTGTTAATCCGCTAGATGAAAGGCCTCATCTAAATGGAATATAAATAACCTTGATATTCACTCGACCAAACTAAGTATTTGAGATAGGTTTACGATCCGAGAGGTGAAACCAAGTAGTAGCCGAGAGGTGAACTTTTCCTTGTATCGAGAGATCGAGGATATCTTTAGTAAACCAACAAGTGACTTAGGATTATTAAACCAACAAGCGAAAGTTGAGGTTTGAGAACCCTAGGAGGGCAGAAATTGAATCCCGCACCGAGTAATTAAGCCAACATGCGAGAGTTGAGGTCTAGGTACTTTGGGTTCGGTCAATAGAACCCTGCACAGGAAAATCAACACAGAAACCAGTAGCTGCTGTATTAACTCGAGGGCCACACGGACCGTGTACGAGAGTACACGGCCCGTATACATTACACACGGCCCGTGCATGAAAGTGCACAGACCGGGCACCTTGAGACTTGGCTGAGATGAAATCAGAAACCCTAGGAACTCCTTTTTAATTAATTAAACCCAAATCAAACTTTACTTTACTGCTTTTAATTACTGTTATTTGAACTGTTAGGAAACGTAATACACCAAATCAACCTTTGCAGACTTCTAGAATCTCTGTAGTCTAAGTAAAGTCCGGTAATTATCAAACCGTCCCTGTGATCGATACTCGACAATATACTACTCGATAGGACTGTGCACTTGCAGTCTGAACCGAAGGTGTATTTAAGGTTAAAAGGTACAGTTTACTGTACTGAAACTTTGTGCATTACCTTTTGGTGCAACACACACATATTGGTCAAATCAAAAGCTGCTATGAATATAGATTTCCATAATCTATCATCCGGTTTAATCCAGTACCAATACCATTTTGCTAACAAAGCATCGTTAAAAGTCTGAATATCAATTACTCCCAGACCTCCAAATTTCTTCGGTTTGCATACCAATTCCCAATTTGCAAGTGGTATCCCTTTTCTATCCTGGTCATTCTTCTTCCACAGAAAATTCCTTCTTGTTTTATCAATCTCATGTATAAACCACATTGGCAATTTGAACACCGACATGAAATAAATCGGTATTGAAGACAGAATTGCATTAATTAGCACCAATCTACCAGCAATGGATAATTGCTTAGCTGCCCAACCTTCCAGTCTTTTGTTTATTTTCTGAAGCAAAGGTAAATAGGCATTCTTCGGCAGTTTCTTGTCTGACAAGGGAAGGCCTAAATAATTAAAGGGGAGACTTCCTTGTTTACATCCTAAAATTCGCACCAGCAATTGTGCATTGTCAAAAGCATGTGTTGATAGTATGAGCTCAGATTTATCCATACTGACAGCTAATCCCAAGATTTGTTTGAAGATTATGAACATAATCTTCAGTGCTTGAACTTGACCTTCCTTAGGTTTGACAAAAAATAAAGAATCATCTGCATACAGTAGACAAGGCCTCATGTCATCAAAAGGCAATCACCATATACCATTATCTACCAATTTATCCAACCATCTTGGTAAGAAAAGAACAAAAGTGGTGACAATGGATCACCTTGCCTCACTCCCCTCTTTAAACCTCGTTCCTCTTAAACCATTGATTATTATCTGAGATGATCCCTTAAGCACACATTTCACCATCCATTGTATCTATTTATCTGGGAACCTTAATCTCTCCATGATTTTCACTAGAAATTCCCAACTTAGAGTGTCAAAAGCTTTATGAATATTTGTTTTTAATAAGGCTAATGGAATTCTTTTGTCCCTTGCAATTTGTAGTGTTTGTTGTGCATAGAGGAAGCCCTCTGTAATCTGCCTACCTTTAGTAAAATCCGTTTGATTATCCTTCACTAAATCCATGATATGAGGCTGTAATCTTCTTACCATAATCTTGGATACCATCTTTTGTACACTATGCAACAAACTGATAGGTCTGAAATCTTGTGGACATTTAGCGTTTTCTTTTTTCGGTATTAACACAATAAATGAGGTATTTAACTTGTCCAAACACAACCCCTTTTGTAAAACCTCATTAATCACCCTATGCAAATCCGGAACCACTACATCCTTGAATTCCTTGTAAAATTCACCAGTAAAGCCATCAGGGCATGGGCTTTTGTTTGGCGGCCATTCCTTTATGACTGCTAAAATCTCTTCTGTACTAACAAGGTTTGTAAGTTCCTGTAAGTCATGTGTTGTGTTATACAAGTTCTCCCAATTTATAAGAGGCATATCCGCTGAGTTAGCCCCCATTAAGTTAGCACAAAAATCCCAAAAAACCTGAGCTTTCATCTGTTGTGATCTGTGTAATTGTCCTTGAAACTCCACCGAATGTATTTCATTCCTTCTTTTTGTTGATGTTGCCACTAAGTGAAAATATCTGGTATTGCAGTCCCCTTTCACATCCCATCTAGCCTTGGCTCTTTGCCTCCAAAGTTCTTCTTCTAATGCTGATAACTCCACAAATCTTCTTTTAACAGTTGTATGTACCCACTTTTCTAAATTTGTGGCTTGCCTGACTTCTTCCATTTTACCAAACCAATCCATAAATTCTCGACACACTAGAATTTGGTCCTTAGTCTTTCCCAATTTGTCCTTCGTCCATATTGATATTTCCTTTTTTTAGGGTCTCCAACTTGTTACACAAACCATCTGGTGTAAGAACCTGTCCGAATTGTTCCCATCTTTCACTTACAAACTGCTTGAAATTTTTCGATTTGAGCCAATTATTCTCAAATCTGAAGAAAGTGACTGTTTAAACCTTGTTCCAGCCGTAAACAGTATTGGAGTATGATCGGAAGAAGTATTTGCAATTGCTTCTTGCCTTGAGTTTGGGAAAGAGTTACTCCAATTGTTTGAAATGAGAAATCTGTCTAAACGTGCCATAATTGGTTGATATCTGGCATTTGACCATGTATAATTCTTTCCTCTTAATGGAAGATTTATAAGATCTAATTCCATCAACAAATCTAAAAACTTGATTGATTCCCTCCAGTTACCAGTTGTAAGATTATTTCTATCTTCTTGTAGCAATGTTACATTAAAGTCACCACAGACCACCCATGGCATGTCTCCTTGCGGTTTGGCCATTCTTATCTCTTCAAAAAAATTCCTCCTGAGTGCTTCTGAGTTAGGATCATATATTGTTGTTATTTTGACTTCCTCTCCTTTGTATTTCAAGGTTATTGAAACTGTAAATTCCCCTTTTTCACAATGAATTAACTAAAGCTTAATAGGGTTCCAAGCCAATAAAATTCCACCCTTTGTTCCCAGGGCATCCAAGCACTGAAAATCTTTCAACCTTTTACTACATATCTGCTGAACTACCAATTGATTCATTTGATTAAAGAAATGAAATTAAAATAGTTGGGCTACTCTTTTTTTTTTTTAGGGGAAGCCCGTGGGCATGTTGGGCTACTCTCGGTTTAGGCTTGAAGAGTCAACAGAGTCAGAAGAGTCGGAGATTTATGCATTTTTTTCTTTTCTTTTATCTTCGTGTTTTTTCTTGTCTCGAGTCAGAGAGACAGCAGCATATCCTTTTCTATTTTTTTTTGTTTTGGCGTTTCGTTTGACAAACAGAGAGAAAGAGAGACGGGCGCATTTCAATTGGCTAAGAAAGAGAGACAGGCGCATTTTGTCATTTTGTTTAATCATTAATGGGCCGCATTTCAAATTGAATCAATTAAATATAGAGAATAGAGAGAGGCAAGCTATAGGGGCAACATTCAAATTGAATTTAATTGGGCCGTATCTTATATAATTTATCAAATTTAATATACAATGGAATGGGCCAGTTATTTTAATTGGGCTACAGAGTAGGGCAATATTAATTTTCAGGATAGGGCAAAGGCCCAAAACCCAGTTTTTGTAAATTAGTTTTGGATTTTCAGGGTAGGGCAGTTGCCCTACCCTGTGCTACAGTAGATCCGCCCCTGACCCAAAGTCTATGTTCCTTGTGCCGGCACCAAATTGACATTGAACCAAGAGTTCAAGGTCCGAAGTATGCTCAAGGCTTGATTTAAGTCCAAATTGACGCTATATGAAGCTTCAATACCTCAAGGCGATGCTAGCCAAATGATCAATTGAAGAAAATAGCAAAGAATATAAAGGAATCGGTTCAAACCCAAAATAAGTACCGACAAGCATGTACTCAACTGATATTGCCATCTCGGATGATCGCCGGAGACTGAGAAGTGGCGCAATAAGTCTCTGACATTGAAGCGACCCTAACCATGTCTTCCTCCGCCCTTGCCGTGGCCGAAGTATCGTTAGAGCCAACGAACCCTAAGATCGGGATTGACCTTAGCTCGCATCGGGTCTAACACGAACCCCAAAGCAGCCCAAGGCGTCTGATCTGAGTGCCAAAATAAAGGATTTAAAGAAGCACAGATTTTGACGCAATGATGTAATTCGAAAGCCGATGTTTAAAACATAGCCCAACGGCTACTGAGAAACGGGCCCCATCTGTCAGCAAGTCAATTTAAAATGAAATAAACCCCTACACGAACCCTGAAGGCCTAAAGTCAATCTGAAAGCTCCCAGTCACAATCTCAAAGCCCACAAATATGATAAATAGAACCCTTCTGCAGATCAATTCCTCAATATTTACAAATGGGTCCCTGGAAGTACAAAACTTTCACAAATTAGTCCTTTTTGGCCATAACTTCTTAGTTTCAAGTCCAAATTGACTCAATCCACCTCCAAATGAATCCAAATTAAATTCTCTATACTTCTAAACCAAAATTAAACATATCCAAACACCAAACAGCCTATGAGATTGTTAGTTTGTAATAATCTAGAAGTCAATAATACGATAATTTATCATAAAGCTTTGTTCATGAATTGAATGTTTAATCATTTTGTGTTTAATCATTTTGTTACCTTGAGTATTATTGAATTTATGAATCATTTCGAGTTCATGACTGGAATTGTGAAACTTCATAATATAGATGATAATACTCTTAAAAGTCTCTAACCAAGGTAATTAGCAGGAACACTAATTACCGCGATAAGGTTAGTGTGTGGATTAAATGATGGTTAAGTTTTACAAACCATAGACAAAGAGTTGTCATTTTAATCACACAGATACATGTTAGAGAACATGATATTTGACAAACCCCAAATGAAACATTAAATGGAATTGTGTTTGTGTCATTAATGTTTTCATTTTAGTGTTAAGTTCTAAAGTATGAGATATTCATTTTTCCTACATAAGAGATGTATATGTGTGATTGCTATCTAACGCTATCCGTAAAAAGTAGCTATAAGGGTAGTTCTTCGGTATACATAGCTTATGCGGAGAAAAATATGGTTTATCAAAAGTACTATTGTCCCTCGTATCTCAATACGAGCTATAGCATCACTGGGCCCCTTGATAGAATATGATTATCTGGATCCAGTATGATTACAAGAGTAAACATATTTGATAATCTATTCAGGATCAAGAAAAGATTAAGTTTGCAAGGATGACACACACCTACCTTGAAACTGATCTGATAGCTATGAGACAAAAGAATTAACACGAAGTAAATCGTTTACTGGATCGTGATATTGTACGGTACAGCATCATCTGTGTAATTGGTGTCATAATGTACTTGCCAGGTGCCACCTATGATTATAGAAGTTAGAACAGTTCTAATTCTATTTACCAACATAACACAGATCCTATCGGGTCACACCAATAGGAAAGTAATCAGAGAAATTTTATGATTAATTATAAAGTGTTATAATTAAGAATAAAATATATGTCATGGAGATGACATGCTTAAACCGAATTAAATTTATAAACGTGTATGACACGTCGTATAAATTTATCGTAAACGCAAGAAATACAATTATTCAGAATAATTGTGTGTATATATATATATATATATATATAGGGAGCGGCTAAGTTGCTGCCGGCAGCATTTCGACGAGGTGCTTACGGGAGCATATCTTGCAATTTGATGTTCAAACAACAAATTCAAACCGTTAGATGTTCAATCTATATTAAAATCTACTTGGAGACCAAATTTTACATTTTTTGGAATTTTTTTACTATTTTTTAAGCTGGTTTGAAAACCGCTGTTTTCAATGCTTCAGAAATTTAATAAAAACAGCAGTTTTCAAACCAGCTTAAAAAATAGTAAAAAAATTCCAAAAAATGTAAAATTTGGTCTCCAAATAGATTTTAATATAGATTGAACATCTAACGATTTGAATTTGTTGTTTGAACATGAAATTGCAAGATATGCCCCCGTAAGCACCTCGGCCGAAATGCTTCCGGAAGCAAATTAGCCATACTCTATATATATATATATATATATATATATATATATAGTGCTGGGCTTAGCTACTTCATGAAGTAAAACGACTTGGTGCTCCACGCCTCATTATTTCCATTTTGAAAATCCAAACGACCGATCCGAACCGCTCAAGTTGTTCTCCATATTGATATGTGCTTGGAGACCAAATTTTACATTTTTTGGAATTTTTTTACTATTTATTAAGCCACTTTGAAAATCACTGATCCGGCGGTTCAGAAATTTTTACTGTTTTTTACTATTCATAAGGATTTTCAGTTTTCAAAGTGGCTTAATAAATAGTAAAAAAATTCCAAAAAATGTAAAATTTGGTCTCCAAGTACATTTCAATATGAAGAACATGTTGGAAGGTTCGAATCGACTATTTGAACTTTGAAAATGAAGATATGGCGTGAAGTACAAAGGCGTTTTACTTCATGAAGTAGCTAAGTCAGACTCTATATATATATATATATGGATTAAAATATTAATTCATTTTTGGACCAAAAAGTCCAATTTGAATTTAGGCCTTAATTAAATTTAGAATTTAATTAAAAACCTAAATTAAATTAAATAAATTAAATGAAAATGTTTAATTAAAATATATTAAACAAATTGCCAAAATCAAATTTGATTTTGCATCTTATAACCGACTATGTTTTGAACCGCCATTAATTGCTATATAATGGCATGAATGGTGTGAGAAAATATTAAGAAGTTCATTTGAAGTCCAAATCAAAGTACGAATCAGACTGATTCGATTCGTATCTAATTTTCTCTCCCAAATAGTGATTTGCAGAATCAGATTATCCATATATATATTTTGCAAGAATAAAAGTTATTCTTGTGAATAGTGTTTTGTCAGAAATTTCGTACTTTCGGTGAATAGTGATTTACCGAAAATCGTGACTTTTCGAATACCGTTGGTATAGTATTTCTGGCAAAAGAAATACCAACTCTCTGGTAGTTCCTGGTGGATAACCGATAGAGGCACTATATTTTTGGTGCTTGCTTAACCGGGTCAGACAGCCGGGTCAGACTGCATTCCAATTTGAATTTGGAAGCAAGGTAAATAAATGTTATATTAATCTATTTAATTGTTAAATAGATTTAATCTTTTAGAAATCAATCAAAGGAGTAGATCTATAAACTGATTAAAATACAAGTAAATACGGTTTTACTACTTTGGGTCTATACAAGATTAATCTGGTATGTAACTCTCGGTTATTATCCGACATACTAACTTAATCTATGATCTAAATAAGTAAAGATTTACTTACGGTTTTTAATCTAAGAAAAGGATTGAACAGGTATGTAACTCTCGGTAGATTATCCGACATACCACTTCAATCCTTTTGGCTTAAGTTAGAAGTAAATTTTGTTTTACGGTCTTTCCGCAGCTTAAGCCTAATGGCTTTGGGTAGCCTCAAAACCCAACAGAGATAACCAATATACCCCCTTTCTTTAAGCCTAAATGATTTTCTTTATGAATGAATTACCAATAAAGCACATGTACATATTTTTCAAGAACAACACATATTTTAAATAAATAATTGAACATAGTCAATGTATTTTGGATGATATAAATTGCATATTCAAGTATGCATCATAAACACACACACTCGCATATGTCCAAAACAAAGAGAACCGACCAACCAAATCCAGAAACAGTACATGAGCCCCTATTTTAGCCCCATTTGTTCAGTTTACAAAAAGTAGGCACAAATCCCGGAATGAACGAGGTATTCGGTCTAGATTGGAAGGGCCAACTGATGTAATTAACGGCAAGAGATTGCGCCCGCTGGGAGTTAAAGATCCCTACAATCAATAAACTCTCTCGATGGACTGATCATGAATAGTAGGCCCATCGAGGGTGAACCAGAAGGAACAGCAGGAAGACATAAGTGTCTCAAATTCGATGCCCTCTCCAAATCCATGTCTTAAAAATAGAGAGCGCTGAATCCTGAGACATTGTACATGCACACACCTTCCTTTCACACCTAATGTGCAACTTTCTGCGCCCTACAAGTGATTAACGTTCCAGAAATGAATTTAAGACCATCGAAAACAGCCCTCTGAGTAAATATTACAGTGGGACCCCCCAACCCAAATTTGAAAGTTCTCATACCTGATTGGTCTAAAAAGAGATATCCATTCTCAGTTACCTCGATTTTCTTCACAATTACTTCTTTTGTCTGCCTTGCCGTTAACTGATGATTTGGTGGGACCTCCATTTTCTGATTTGTCTCATTCTGATCTTCTCCAGTAAGAATACCAGTGGATAGTAATTGCCTCCTCAAGCCTACTATCCAATCTTGCACTGGCCTCGTCCAGTTCGAGCCCGAACTAGATATGTTGCGCTCATTCCTCTGTTCCATGTTTTTGATCCTGTCCCTGGCATGCCTTCCGGGTGATGAGCCCCTTGCCGAATTTTGTCTCGCCCTCCTGACATTACGATAATCTCTACGTCGCCTGTCTCTGCGTTCATCGTTATTACCTCCTTGATATGGCGGATGATTTCCTTGGTGCTCTAACCATCCATCTATATCCACCCTGATATCTTTCTTATGTGGATTAACCTTTAGCTTCAACCAAAACGGAATTTCTTGTGCAGCTTTGGTAGCAACCAGCATGGTCAGATACTGATAATTACCATTGGTAAAATAGGGAGCTACCCTTAGCTGGTACCCAAAACCTGACACCAAGGTTGCCATATCAATCATGTTCCAGTTATTTAGAGGAACCCCGTATAGCTTAATACGAGCTCTTCCACCTAAAGGGTCAAAGGCTACTGCAGGTCTGGGGAAAACGGATGCAGTTGAATTTCTATATTATCTCCAATATAGAAAGATGCATGGTCAATGGCTGCCCTTGCCATATCCATCTCAGGGAATATGAGAATAACGTCACCAAAATCTTCATCTATGGTAAAGACTTTGAAATCAGAGGCATCGCGTTGAAACTCACGACCCATGCAATTTGCCACCCTCTGTTTAAAATATGGTTCGGATGCACCCTACCCAGCAAAAAATGAAGGCTGATTTTTCCAAAAGAGGTTTACCGGACTTAATTCTTCCTTTGGTGCTATGTAGACATTGAGAGAATGGGGCCTCTCCTGCCATATAGCAGTAGGCTCATTCATGATCATGTTTTGCCAATCCCTTGGAGCGTCCATCTGATCCCTTTTGTCTTGTGAATGAGGCTCTGTGTTGAGCGGTTTTGAGTTGTCGCCTGTTATGGGTTTGGTATTCTGAGGGTTTATGAGGATTGTGGGAGGTTTAGTTTGAGTTTTCTTTGTATCAGGCCCTTTCTTTATATACTGAGGTTGGAAACCTTGGTTGGCCTTTAAACTTCTCTTAGGCATTGATGGACAATCTCGAATTATGTGGCCATCTGTATTACAGCCTGGATATGACCCTCTCTCAGGCATTTGAAGCATTTTCTTTGCTATTTTAATTTTATGGCATGAATACTTAGGAGAGACTATTGGTTTCTTCTGTGCAATGACTCTTTGGAAACCGGCCTCTTCTTTTTCCGAGTAACCACAGTCCATCCTTCAAGATCCTCATTATTGTTGATACCAGATTCCAAGTACAAACCCTTCCTCTCCTGCAAATTCATTGGATGTTGTCCTGTCAGGTTAGTTTGACCGACATCGCTTATTTGAGTATCATTTCCAGAGTTCCAGTGTTGAAATGATGGTGTTCGTACTTGATTAACATCGCCTGTCTTCTTTTTATTTTCTTTATTTTTCTTTTATTTTATTTTTTCTTTTATTTTATTTTTCATATTTGATTTAATTTTTCAACTTTTTATTTTTATTTTCAAGATTTTTCACGCTAGCCAAATCATCCGTACGAAGATCTATAAAGATTGCACGTATGAGAGGACAATTCGCTTCCACTTCACCAATAAGGACACCTCATAGTCCTTCTTTCTATGACGCTCGAAGCAAGGGGGATTCAGATTCGATCAACATGGAGAACCCACCAAACCAACCAATTCTTAATAATCCACTGATCAACAACAATGATGAAGGACATGAAGAGAACATTGGTGAAAACATAGTTCAAGATGCAGCAAGACCCAAACTTCTACGATACTACTTCATGTCGCGCGCAAATGATCCCAACTCAAGCATAAACCCACCGACAGTTGGAAACCAAAATTTGAGATCAAAACTGCTCTCATTAACATGGCACCGTAACAACAATTTGGTGGATATCCAAACGAGGATCCACATCTTCACTTGTCAATTTTTCTTGGAATATGCAAGACGATCAAAATCAATGGAGTTACCGATGATGCCATCAGGCTAAGGCTATTTTAATTTTCATTAAAAAATAGGGCTAGAGCATTGTTGTTTTCCTTACCAGCCAATTCTATTCGAACTTGGGACCTTGTTTAACGTGTTGTTCATTGCAAAATATTTTCCACCTTACAAAACTTCAAAATTCAAAAATGCAATTACTAATTTTGAACAAAAAGATGGTGAATCATTGTGTGAAGCATGAAATCGATACAGCCAATGGCATTCGTACATATCATAATTTATTAACTGTACCATTCACAACCCTTGGATTTCAGCCAGCTGTGACAATGTGCATCATAGCCCTTCATAAACCGGCCATATATGGTAAGGTTTAATAAACGTGCTCCTGCACCCTTGGAGAAGAATCTCCTGTTTTTGGTTTCATTCAAGAGGCATGTGACACGCGTCTGGAGGGACCACAGGGCTGGCAATAGCTGTAGGGGCGTGATATAGTGCCTTGGTGGTACACCGAGTTTTAAAACGTGCCCCCTTTGATTTTTGAGCTTTTGGTGACAGAGACATGTTCTTTAGTGTCGCCTTGGATAACTTAAGTTGTTCCCAAGCTTAATTTACCGTGTGAACAACAAATTTTATGCTTTTCAATCATGCTTGAACCGGGTCTTTGACATATTTGCAATGCTCTTCTTTCGGTCATTTTTTGATTAAATTGATAATCCACATAGCATCGCAGAGGCCTAAATACCATCCCCTCCGAATCTCAAAGCCCAATTGGCATTGTATAGCCTGAGTTTCCATTTTCATCCCTTTTTTCTTTCTCAGCCAAAATTAGAGCTTGCGAGATAGAATTACTTGTAGGGATTATAGGAGAGAGGAGGGTTGAAGCCATTTTCAAACTCAAGTGAGGAATTGTCCTAGGCTCTGCTAATTTTTCTGAATTTCAAGCCTTCATTCTAGCTTTGGCGCGGGCTGGCGGAGGAAGAAGAAAGGCTTGGCAAAGGGGCCCCACCTGTCAGCCCTTCAGACTATGAACAGTGTCCTTTTAATTCTTTCTCGTTTCTTCTGCCTGCTCTCGGTGTTGGGTTCCTGAATCAAAGGGGTCAAAGGCACCCAATTTAAACGCAGCGCCTTTCGGTTGTCTCTGGGTGCTCTTGGTGCACAATGAGCTATGCAGCTGTCAATTCGGTCTAAGCAACCTAATTCCTATGCTCTGAGTTCACTCAAGCTGAGGGTTCAACGAAAATAGCCATAGGTCACTGATCTGTGGGTCCATGTTGTCAGGGAACAGCTAGGTAGCTCCAGATTGCACCCAGAGTGGTTTGAAGGGTGGTTTTGCTAAGTACCCTACTGTTTGTACCCAGAGTAGTATCCAGCAATTGTTTTATTCATAGAAAATTAATTCCTTTGTGGTTTTGACCATGTTGCACATCAAAATTTATGGTTTTGCATGTAGAATATTACCAAGAATTTTAATGTCATATCCAATTTGTCTTGGAGAGCCTATGCATAATTTGGCACTTTCCAAGCATATTTTATTGTCCCAAAATTGCTATTTCTCATATTAAACATGAATAGCAACTTTGTACGGTCAAACACAAATGTATTGTGATAATCAAGCTGCACGCCACATTGCATCAAATTCAGTGTTTCATGAACGAACAAAACACATTGAGGTGGATTGCCACTTCATTCGAGAAAAAGTTCAAGCTAGAGAAATTGAGACTCCATTTGTGAGAAGTCATGACCAATTAGCTGACATATTCACTAAGGCATTGGACAAAGGAAACTTCCAGAATATCTTGTGCAAGTTGGGTTCTTTCAACCTGTTTGAATCCAACTTGAGGGGGAGTGTTGAGAAATAAAGAATAAAAGCCTCAGAAGATCTTCATCATTTACTGATTTAGGAAAGGAATAATCTAGCACACAATTAACAGCTAGCAAGGCAATTTAGTACATAGATTATTCTTCAGATTTAGCAAATTCAGAATAATGAAAAATAGGAAACACACCAAAATATAGAAACATGTAAAATAGGAAATACACCAACAGCTAATATAATTTAGCCTATATATGCACATGTACAGCACCATTGTAAGAACATAACAAATTTCAATAAAAAATCATTCATCAATTCTTTCTTTGAAAACTATCAAGAAGCAAATTAATATATTTACTCCAAATAATTGAAATAATTGCTCAATTCAGCGTAATTAATTCTTCCATTATCATCTTGGTAATGCCCAATGATTGTATAATCATAATATGAAAGGTATATTATAATGATTATAAATAGCATCCACTACTCTTCAGTGAAATTATGTGTGCTGCAGTGTCTCATCATGTCCTTATTTTTTACTTTGGTATAGCCCGTCAATGACACCCTGAAAAAAATGCATGTATTCTATGTTAAGCAATTCCTGTGGATGATTTTCATGATGCCACCGAATCAATAAAATTGTACAAATTTAATTTTTTCTTGATGAAGATATATAACTTAATTGATATTTCATCTTTCCTTACCTAAGATGTCTTGTGCAATATACATTTATTCATCTAAGCACCAATTTGTTTTTGTTTAATACATTTTTATTTACCTGATAATATTTCAAAAGTGGAGCTCGTTTCTTTTTGTATGTTGGTGTAAGAAGATCACGCTCCACATCAAATGGTACCGCTTCAAGATGTACCGCTCTCACAATCTCAAATCCTTTTAGCTGCCAGACAACATCAAAATTAAAAAGAAGTAAAAACAAATGAAAGGTTAAACTAAGGTAATTCTTGAAAATTGATATTTCATTGTTCAGTTGATAAATTTCTTATAGTGGTCATCATATACACCAGATGATACAGAATTAAGGCTTTGGAAATACCTTCTTTTCTTTGGCAAATCTACTTATTTCACCCAGCATATACTCTTTTACTTTCTGATCTTCACAAAGAGCCTCAAAATCGCCACTAATTCCATTCGAGAATGCCCAATTTTCTATGACTTTTCTGTTTGGATTGATCACCGCGACAAGGAAAGACTCGAAGCTATTTCCATAAACCCAAATCTTCAAAAAGAAGACCAAAAAAAAAAAAAATCAAGAAATGAAGTTAGTTTCCTAAAAATCAGAAAGCAAAACATGATATTGTTTACCTTTGTATCAAATAAACATTTAAATGACATCCGATTTTTAGTGAGATTATATCCTAAATTTTAATTGTCTGATGTAAAGGAAGTTCTTTTTAGTAATTGTAGAAAACTTTTCTGATTTCAGGGAGATAAATGCAAATGGAAAGACATACAGAATCGATACAAGGAAGGTGGCTGTAAACATTCTCCAAATGCTCGACCGCAACATACTCTCCTTGCGACAATTTGAATATGTTTTTCTTTCTGTCAATGATTTTCAGAGCCCCGTCAGCTTGCCATTCACCAATATCTCCTGAAAAATAACATAATATGCTGACAAGTCAGACCCGGACGAAACATGCACCAACTAACTTGTAGAAATTGGCTAAGGTAAAAGCTGAGTCCTCTAATCTATGAAACAGGGTCCATTTTCCACCACATCTAAATTAATATCTGACATGAAAGAAGTGTTTTTGTTAAATGGGTATTTTTACCAGTGTAAAACCACCCGTCAATGAGAACCTCCTTGGTGAGGTCTTCCCGCTTGTAGTAACCTGGGAAGACAGTTTCACCACGGATGCAGATCTCCCCACGAGGAGGATTGCCGAAGGCGTCATAGCCCATCTCGGGCACTGACTCAAATCGCACATCGATAATTGGCAGCGGTGGCCCCACTGTCCCAAGCATTGATATCTCATTTGGCAGGCCCACTATTGTTGGTCCACATGTCTCTGTTAAACCTTTATTTAGAAAGAGAAAAGATAAGTGAGAAATTAACCATTCAATTGATTAAGCTGCGTGCTTCGGCCATGGTTGGTTACAGGGGCAGTGCTGGACTTTCAAACAACGGGGGTCAATCGTATAAAATTTCCATACTAGATATGGGGGTCAATTATAGGCACAATTTTTTTGAAAATTAATGAGATCAATTAACCCCATTCATACGTAGTGAATCCATTCCTGGTTGGTTACTATTAATAGTCAATATGCAATTAAGAATCAAATTACCCATTTTTTTCTCTGATTGGATCATAAGTGTAGATAAATTTAAACAAAGATAAAACTAGAAAAAACTCAAGAGGGTCAAAAGGCGGTCAAACACTCAAACTGGAACTTATACCATACTGGTACTAGACTTTAACAGTAATCTGGTATAGTGTATGGAGCATATATAGTACCATAGCCTTGAAGAACATGGGCACATGACACAATGCGCAAGAACTCTTCTATGTGCTTAGCAAGTGGGGCCCCTCCTGACCAAATCACTTTAACTCTCCCGCCCAACATCTTTTTAACCTGAAGCGAGAAAAAAAAATATGATATTAGAAAATATGAAAGCGATTTCTGTGGACTTTGGTAAATTGATAGGAAAATTTTGTAGTTTATTAAAGTTACCGAAGAAAAGACAAGCTTGTCAAATACAAACCCTGCTTCCTCTTGCTTTCTTCCCCAAAATATATTTCCTTTCTTGCTGTTAAAATAAGGAAAAGAAAGTATTAAATTACTACAAAAGCTGAAAAAATAATTAAATTGAAGTCGACTGTTAAAAAGCAGACGAATACTCACAAGTTATAGCCAATATTAAACAAAGCCTTTGTCAGGAAACCAGCAGCATTAACCTTCGCTTGTAAGCCTGCATGAAAGATGAATTTGTGAAATGTCCAAAATTCAGAAAGCATAAAAGAGGTGCATAAATCATATTCATATTTGGTGGAAGGACAGAGCACGGGCCTTGCCACAACTACAGAATTTCAGGGATATTGTTTGGGTAGCAGGATGTTGGGTGCTTTGGCGAGAAAGGAACAGGCGCATATTCACAGGGAGCCAAAAGAGTATCGCTATCCTTATTCATGATACACGACAGGAGATCCGCAATTGGTGTGCTAATTGTTAGGAAGCTCGGATAGGAGGGGCAGGGAGATTACTGTCCTCCTTTATCATATGTATTCATATTTGTGTTCGTAGGATATATAGAATAGCGATTTAATCTTGTAGTTATTTACAATACAAGGCCAGAGGAGCTGTAAATATATAGTTTCTCTCTTTCGGTAAATATAAATGTTGATGATAAATTATCATCAACCATTCAACCTTAAAAAAATATCATATTCATATTTATTTTTATTTATTTTTACAGAGAAACTTGATTGCACCTGCATAGATACGTTCCAAAACACGAGGAACCGCACAGAAAAATGTGGGTTTCAGCATGCCCATGTCATCAATTAGTCCTTTCACATCCTGTAATGCAAAGCCGTTATCTAATTAAGTTGCTATATATTTAGATTAAATTTGGAACTGTTAGTAATAGACTGATTAAATATTGTGCACCTATTAAACATGTAAAACATCATATTACGAATTAACAGCATGATGTACCGAGAGAGTTCATAGATAAACTTTTCTCTCAATATGCCAATTTGCTTATGCAAATAGTCCCATGAGATGTGGGCATTTTTCACAAAAAAAAAACATACCCCTCGCCAGAAGCCAATAGATGCACCGTTAAAAATGAATAACTCTTCAAACGCCCGATCAAGCATATGTGCAAGTGGCAGATACGACATGTACACGTCAGTGTCATCAATCTGCGTACCAATTGAAGAAATTCAAAAGTCCTCTTTAGGATTTCATGAATATAGAACACCTTATGGTTTTATTTTTGTGAATGTTAATACTCAATAAATAAGAAATAATAAAGACAATAGTGTAGTACTAACCGGGAAGTATGTACATTCAAGCATCCGCATCATACCAGCCATCATAGAAAGAATGCCATGGTTAGAAATCATGACCCCTTTGGGTTCCCCGGTCGAACCACTAGTGTACATAATGGTGCATATGTCTTTTTTCTCCTTTACAGGGAGATCATAATGTTTATCCTGGCCCTACAGATTAGAATTCAACGAATATATTAGTAGCAAGATTGAGCGCAAATTTCACATATAAGAACAAATTAGGGGGGGGGGGGGGGGGGAGAGAAATGGCAATAATTTAAAAAAATTTGCAACTAGAGAATTTGGCCATACTAGTAACAAGAAATCGTTCCACTGGTAGATCGATATGCCATTCTTTTCGGCCTCTTCTCTTTGATTGGGAGTTACATTGCCAAAGCTAACAATAACTGGATAGAAATTTGGAATAAAAAAGAAGTAAGAACAAGAAATCTGCATGGAAGGGTCCAATTTTACACCTTGAAAAAATAGTACCTTTCAGGAATTTGGCTGAGGCTGGGAATGTCTTGAGCAACTGAAAATAGTACAAGAGAAAAAGAATTAAAATTGATCTAAAAGCGCTCGTAAATAGGACATGTTCTTGTCAATTTATTTATTTTTTTGAAATTTGAGAATACCTCTGCTATTTTTCTTTCGTCGACAAATGCAATATGAACTTCAGCATGACAAATAATGAACTCTACTGCACTGGCACCTAGTAACAACCCAAAATGAAAAATATTATACAACACAGATTTGGAAGTAAAACATGGACAAATAAGAATACTTCTCTGCAAAAAAAAGAGAAAAATGTTAATTATGATTATGAAGATACTAACCGAGAGTATCGTACAAGGGAACACAACAAAGCCCATGAGCGTTGCAAGCCTAAAAAAACAGGAAAATGGTGTCAGTTAAGGTTTCCAAATCACTCATTTCGTACTTGTGTTTAGAAAGATCATCTCCCCATAGAACAGGTACAGTTCCTTGCCTCATTGGACCCAGCATAGTAATAAATCCCAAACAAACACAATTCAATTTAAACTCTCTTTTTTAAAGAAGTAATTGAACTTGGTATATTAAAAGTCATAGTAGTGCTAAATAAATTTCTTAGCTTAATAAATGTAGATATTCACCAACACATACCTCCAAGCTCATGATCCACTCAGGACAATTCGCTCCATAAATGCCGCAACGAATTCCCTGAGAGGAATAATATAAGGATAAATTGGTAATTCGGAAATATATTTTTGTGGATCTGTCAAAGAACAGCAATTCCAAAAGTAAAATTGGTACATTGTTTTACCTTTTCAATGCCAAGGCTCCTGATGGCAGAACCAACCTTGATCACAATTTCATATACTTCCTTATAAGTCTGCCAGATGTATTCTCCAGGCTACAAAATATAAGACCCCAGTACTATGTTAATTTTCTCTTCTTCTTTTTCTTGCCATGATAAAATCAAACAGCAATTAATGTTTTCTTCTTCTTCTTTCTGCTTCTATCCCACATGACCACCTTGAGAAAAAGATGTGAAATACACCTATAGCACTCCTCTTCTATATGTAAAAGTGCATAGTACCTATCGACTATTCTCTCCAAGCAATTTCATGGAGAAAAATTGCGCATAGTGACCGTCCTTCTCTAGCTACCTCATGACTTTTAATAATGCAAATATTATGAAGGACTAGATATAAAATTTATGAATATAAAAAAATATTGGTGCAAACCTTGCCATCTACAACTTCACGAAGGCCAAGCATTCTATTATTGGGATACTTCTCAACAGCATGTCTACAACATGTGAATCATACATAAATAAGAAATTAATAGTATAGAGAAATGCATTATTACACAAAAATGCCAATGTTGAAGAAATCATGTGTTTAATATCGATGAAAGGCTCGAATCATTGTTTACTAAAGCCTTCGAGGAATACTTGTCTAAAGGTAATATATGATCGTATTATACGTGCTTTAATTTGATCAATGAAAGAATATTGCTAACTGATGAGCAAGGCGACGCCGATCAAGAACCTCATCACCTCAAAATCTGAGAGTTTGCTTTATCTTTTACAATTCCTCTCAGATCATGTGTGCTTAACTAATTTTATTTGAACATTTCCAACATTAATACCTGAAAGCATCCCAACAAGAATCAAGGTCAGGGATCAGAGAAGAGTAGCCGTCCTTGGCAAAGACACTCCGATAAGCGGGTCCCACCGAGGGGGCCCCATTGAGCCCTTCACTCCCTTCCTTTGCTTCGACCAAGTACTTCATGATTCTCTTTTCTTTTTTCTTCTTCTTTCTCTCTTGTTTGAAGAAAAGTTCAAATCTGTGGAACTCAGTAAGCGAGAGCTACAAGGAGACCTCTATAACTGCTCAGTTTTTATACTGGTGGTATGATGAGGACATCGGATCTTCTGTGGCGGATACTAATATGTGACCCTGTGAAGAGGAACCAAATGATGCTTAGAAAAGTGCTTAAAATATGCATTTTAATTTGAATAGTTCGTAAAAAATAAAAAGGCAAGTATAATGCACTAATTTGAGCTTCATGTAGAAGATAAATTTTTCATATACAATTCAATTTATACAAAACATAGTTATATGTTAGTCAAACTTCATATTTGTTAATATTATTACAAAAAAAATTGTTAATATTATAAATAAAATAGATTCTGACAGATCTGACATGTCTTTTCATCAAAAGTTTTAGAATATCACTGTTAAAATGACATATAAATTGAGTTGTTTAATAGAAAATAAAATGACATATAAATTGAGTCAAATTTAATATGTGTTATGTTTAATAATAAAGAACACATCTAAGCTTAATATTTTTAATTTGAACAATTTTTGTATAAATAAAATAATTACTATAAAAAATCATAAACAACTAGTAACGTAAGAGTATCTCCTCTTTTTTAATTAAATAAAATGCAATTTAGCTAGGGAAATAATGAATTTAGGATTTTGACCAGCTCCCATAATTAATCTCTTAATAATCCCATTAAATAAGTGATGGACTCATTAAAATATTGTGAAACGATACTTTGCCGCAAAGTAGTATGTTTCCAATACCAATAAAAATTAATTTCTATCAATCAATGTTATCAGAACCAGACCGCACATCAATCTAGTAATAAAAATTCTGATCGATGATTTACTGATCGGATTGGTGGATCAACCAGTTCAATCACTGATTATTTAAAATAGTTTTAACTAATAACCCAAAAAATCCAGCAGGTTATTATACATTAAAAATTATATTTTATTTTAAATAAGTGAAATAATAAAAAAATCAGATGCAAAAATAACATTCATTACTTCTTCAAAATTGTCTAACCAGAAAATTGTCAAATAAAAAGTGTTCCAAGCAGAAATATCACAAGTATATAACAAGTTTATTGGAATTATCTAGAATTTGGGTACCAAAATCAACCTCTCACTTGTGCTAAAAAAATAAAATAAAATAAACCTCTCACGTTATCCAAAATTAATTTGATATAAATCCGAGGAGCAAGCTAGTCTTGTAAAATTTTGTTTTACAAAACGTGACTACTACTATTGCATTATATAAGTAATGCATTAATTAAATATTGCAAGAAAGAAAATGGTATGTCATCTCTTGTTTGCATGAAATTTACATGTCGGAACAGATGTAGACCAAACAAAAAGTACAACTTCTCCTTCATCAGAAAGCTACATAATTTATATCATAAATTTAATTACTTTTAGGCAGAAATATTAACAAAAGGCAAACTTGCATTTTTCATTCAAGAAAGTTCAAGAATGAATAGAACCCATACTTTTTTCACCATTATTATCAAGCACCAAAAGTTAACTCTTTTTTATTTACTCAATCAAATATGACTCAAATAGTTTGAGAAAATATGACGGTACTAGTTTGATTGGTTTGTTGATTATATTTGTGTAATTTTGAAATACAATTATATATACTTATTGGAACTAAATATAAAATTGATAAACTTCAATATGATACTTAACCTATGGAATATTAAATATAGCTCCAATAGTATTGCACCTGGAAATTCACTGTTATTGGATGGTCTCCATATGAATATGTACTTGCAAACCAAATTTTACATTTTTTCGAATTTTTTTACTATTTTTTTAGATAGGTAGAAAATCATTGTTTTTGGATGGTTCAGAATTTTCAGATCAAATGATTTTCTACCTATCTAAAAAAATTGTAAAAAAATTAGAAAAAATGTAAAATTTGGTTTGCAAGTACATATTCATATGGAGATCATGTTGAACGGTTCGAATCGACCGTTAGAATTTTGAAAACTCAAATATTGAGCCGTAGCACGGACCAATCCGTGCTATGCATAGTACCGTAGCCTCACTCATAATCATTTCTTTAAAAGCATTTCCACCTTCCTTTCTAACTATCCATTTATGTGCTACTTCATTTTGAAGTAAAGTCTTCCAATCATACCTGTGTGTAACCACCTTTCCCTCTATATCCTTATATAGATCCAATATGAATGCATGCTCTGAAAACAGATGTTGAACTGTTTCATTCGCTCTTCTACATAAAACACATACTTGGAAGATGCCTTCCTCTTTTTGCCAAGTTGTCGGCTGTCACTATTCTGTTATAATAAGTCAACCATGCAAACACCTTGATTCGATGGGGCACCTTGTATTTCCAAACCCTATGCACATTGTGACCCAATTGCAGGTGCATTCTTCATAGCTAAATATGATGACTTGACTGTTATTGGGCTCCAATATCCAACTGACGTTGTCTTGTATTGAAATGTTTATCTGCTGAACATCTAGAATCTGCCTTAATTTGTTGAAATGTTGAAGAGCTTGATCATCATTCAAAACGGATCCTAAATCGTAAACATTCCCTCTATGTTTTGAACTTGATACATTAAATTGACTGATATATCCTTATCCCTCACATCTTTGTACAAGTCATGCATTTCAAATTTGAGATAGCCATGTCGCCTATCCTGAGACCAAAACTTGATTATTTGTCCATTCCCCAATTCTCTCTTTATGAAATTGTCACAAAAAGGCACTATCTTGTGCAAATTTTCCTTGAAAAATTTACTTTCCGGTAATGCACACATATTGGTCAAATCAAAAGCTGCTCTGAATATAGATTTCCATAATCTATCATCCGATTTAATCCAGTACCAATACCATTTTGTTAGCAAAGCATCGTTAAAAGTCTGAATATCAATTACTCCTAGACCTCCAAATTTCTTTGGTTTGTGATGTCTCATTATTAGATATATTGTTTCGGCCTATTTCCAAACTAGACATGATGTTTTGAACCACTAAATTGCACTGTTTACATTGAAATATCGATAGAATATGGTACTGTTGTAGTTTGGTTATGACTTTGCAGGAAATGGGCGAAAACAAGCGAAAGAGCAGAGTTCTGACATCCTCCATGCGGGCCGCGTCCCATCTGACGCGGGTCGCATCACAGCCCAGCGCGACCTCAGACGCGACTCTCACAGCGCGCACCAGACCCAACCCGACGCGGGTCGCATCCGAAGCCATGCGGGTCGCGTCGATTTAAATGCGCCAGGGCCCAATTGAAGCCCATTACGATCTCTATATATACAACAGGCCATGCGCGATTTAAAGGGATCAACCCATAATTCATTTCACAGAGACAGAGGGATCAAAAGTTTTGAAGCTTCAACTTTGGCGCGCAGGACAGAGGAGAGGCGATCTGGAGCTTAAAGGTGGAATTCGGCCAAGATTTCGACTGAAGCTTGATCCTCTTCGATTCTCTTCTCCTCCATCATGATTTGCTTTCTCTCTATCTCTTTTCTTTTATCTTTGATCATGCTTGAGTAGATTTTAGTTTTGAGGGATTTGGATGTAGTCTAAAACTTTGCTTGATAATGAATGTTATTTGAATCTGAATTGTTATTCGTGTTTCTTGATTCTTGTATTAATGAAATTGCTTGACCTAAATTGCTTGATTGATTCTTGATTGTCTACTATTGATTGCTTATGGCATTTCTTTTTGTAATTTGGCCTTGATGTTTCTTGCAAGTTAGGTTAAGTATTTGAGGTAGGTCTGAGATCCGAGAGGTGAGATCAATAGTAGCCGAAAGGTGAAATTTCCATTTGTCGAAAGATTGTGGATACCTTTAGTAAACGGAATTGAGAACTTAGGTTTGAATTAAACTTGAGAAGATGAAATTGCAATTCCATACCAGGTCTATTAAGCCAATACACGAGAGTTGAGGTTTGGTGACATTAGGTACGGTCAATCGAACCTTACACGATTTAAACAACCAGAATCAGAAACATTCAGTGTCAGCTCTAAGACCACGCGGGTCGCATCACAAGGTCGCATACGAAAGTGTGCGGGTCGAGTGAGAGGTCCAGAGTGGCTTGAGGGCTACGCGGGTCGCGTGTGAGAGCACGCGGATCGCGTCACTAGGGTCGCATACGAGAGTATGCGGGTCGCGTGACAGGTCCAGAGCAGCAAAGTTGAAGATGAAGTCTGAAACCCTTGAAACGCCTTTATTTTACAGATAGTCCAAAACCAAACATTTAATTGCTTTCATTTTCTGTTATTACATTTGTTGATTGGATTTAGGAAATATAAACAACTCAAACACCACTTCAAACTTCTAGTACCTAACTAAGTCGAGTCGAAATTCAGAAGTGAGTCGTCCCTGTGGATCGATACCCGACTATACGAACGAGTAGGACTGTTCACTTGCGGTCTGAATCGAGAGTATACGAAGGTTTTAAAAAGTGCAGCTTGTCTGTACTGAAACAACTTCTCTATCCCAAAGTCGAGAACAGTTTGCATACCAATTCCCAATTTGCAAGTGGTATCCCTTTTCTATCCTGGTCATTCTTCTTCCACAGAAAATTCCTTCTTGTTTTATCAATCTCATGTATAACCCACATTGGCAATTTGAACACCGACATGAAATAAATCGGTATTGAAGACATAATTGCATTAATTAGCACCAATCTACCAGCAATGGATAATTGCTTAGCTGCCCAACCTTCCAGTCTTTTGTTTATTTTTTGAAGCAAAGGTAAATAGGCATTCTTCGATAGTTTCTTGTCTGACAAGAGAAGGCCTAAATAATTAAAGGGGAGACTTCCTTGTTTTTATCCTAAAATCCGCACCAGCAATTGTGCATTGTCAAAAGCATGTGTTGATAGTATGAGCTTAGATTTATCCATACTTACTACTAATCCCGAGATTTGTTTGAAGATTATGAACATAATCTTCAGTGCTTGAACTTGACCTTCCTCAGGTTTGACAAAAAAATAAAGAATCATCTGCATACAGCAGACAAGGCCTCATGTCATCAAAAGGCAATCACCATATACCATTATCTACCAATTTATCCAACCATCTTGGTTAGAAATCCATAGCCAAGATGAACAAAAGTGGTGACAATGGATCACCTTACCTCACTCCCCTCTTTAATATCAACCTTTTTCCTCTTAAACCATTGATTATTATCTGAGATGATCCCTTAAGCACACATTTCACCATCCATTGTATCCATTTATCTAGGAACCCTAATCTCTCTATGATTTTCACTAGAAATTCCCAACTTAAAGTGTCAAAAGCTTTATGAATATCTGCTTTAAATAAGGCTAATGGAATTCTTCTGTCCCTTGCAATTTGTAGTACCTATTGTGCATAGAGGAAGCCCTCTGTAATCTGCCTACCTTTAGTAAAACCCGTTTGATTATCTGATCACTCAAAAGAGAGCAATGTTATATTTTAAAATTTATAAACTCGAAAATGCTATCGGTTCGAATCGCAAGCGCACAATCCTTATCGAGTAGTATAATCGAGGTCAATCCACAGGGAATATTGGTCTACAGTCTTGAGCGATCAAATCACAATCTTTCAAAATGCTAGACAAAATCTGAAAATTAAGAGTTGGAATTGTGATCAATGTAAATTTGGCAACAATTAAAAGTAATTAAAATAAAGATAGAGATGGAATTCCTAGGGTTTCGGCACACCATTGCTACTCAATCCTCTTTGATATTCTACTTCTGTCGGGTCTGATTTCTTGTTGTTGTTTATGGAAGACACTACATAGGACACGGCGAGTGACTTACGCAAATGATAGAACTTCCATCGAGATACTACATAGGACACTGAGTTATCTTACGCAAATGACAGATCTCTAAATACACAAGCTACTACATATGACACTGCGAGTTATCTTACGCAAATGACAGAACTTGGTTTGCGTTTTGTGGTTCTGATTTATGGTTTTCCCATGAAGGTTTTCTTCACATAAATCTAATGGCTCCCAACGAGGTTGACTCGTCCATCATAGTTTTTCTACCAATAAAGTACTGTCACTACCCTAAGATTAAACTAAATCATCGAAATCAGGTGAAGGGAGAATAAATTGCAAAAGCATTTCAATCAACAATAATAAATCATAATCAACAGAAAATATATATATCAAAGCATCACGAGTAACAAGGTTTACTGCCTAGCCTCTAAGAAAAGAACTTAGCCGCGGAACGGCATCATTACAACACTCCTCTCTTTCTCACTTCAATCAAATCTAATCCTAATTACCAAAATTACAAAGATAACTTCTTCTTCTGTCTAAGGGCTTTATATAGGAGTGAGGGGACATGTGAGGATGAGTGGAGGCCAAGAAAACATGATATGGATACAGTTGGAGCGGTTATTCACGAAAGGGCGCCTCTGTTACAGACCGTATCAACCGATACGGTCCGTATTGGGACTGTGAGGTCCTGGCAGCTGTTCGTATTTTGGCCATAACTTAGTCATCCGGACTCCGATTGAGATGATTTAAGTTGCGTTTGGAAAAGAGTTACTCCAATTGTCTGAAATGAGAAATCTGTCTAAACGTGCCATAGTTGGTTGATATCTGGCATTTGACCATGTATAATTCTTTCCTCTTAATGGAAGATTTATAAGATCTAATTCCATCAACAAATCTGTAAACTTGATTGATTCCCTCCAGTTACCAGTTGTAAGATTATTTCTATCTTCTTGTAGCAATGTTACATTAAAGTCACCACAGACCACCCATGGCATGTCTTCTTGCGGTTTGGCCATTCTTAGCTCTTCAAAAAAATTCCTCCTGAGTGCTTTTGAGTTGGGACCATATACTGTTGTTATTTTGACTTCCTCTCCTTTGTATTTCAAGGTTATTGAAACTGTAAATTACCCTTTTTCACAATGAATTAACTGAAGCTTAATAGGGTTCCAAGCCAGTAAAATTCCACCCTTTGTTCCCAGGGCATCCAAGCACTGAAAATCTTTCAGCCTTTTACCACATGTCTACTGAACTACCAATTGATTCATTTGACTCATCTTTGTTTCCTGAAAACATACCACCTTTGGTTTTTCTAATAAAACTGTATGCCTTACCGCCAGTCTCTTTTCCTTGTCATTTAATCCTCTAACATTCCAGGAAATTATTTTGATTTTTGAGATAAAATCCATTAAGACAATAATAACTTCTTACTTATAACAAAATGAGGAGTCTACATATTACTGACTCCACAATACTACCTACCCATACATCCAAAAAATTGCCCCCAGCCACATCCTTCATAATCCAAAATTCACACATAATCCTTCTTCCTAACTTAAAAACAACAGACATCTTGCATAAAAGTAAAAATTTTAAGTACCTAATACCCATATAAAACCTTAAAGGCATAGATAACTTCCATCCTTTAAACTTCAAAAAGACTTGAAAAACCTTGATACTCTTCATCCTGCTATGATCTTCTCCACTTGTTTCTCGATCTCTCCCTCTACTTCCACCCCTGCCATTTGCATAACTAGCAAAGCCTGCATCTTGCTAAGCGGATCTAGAGATTGCTGATATTCCCACTTAATCTGCTTAGGTTTAACATTTTTCTTTGTGTATTTCTTCTTGCCATAACTATATTTGACTCTTTCCTCTGCATATTTGTTCTCTCCAATTGGTATAGAGAAGAGTTTCAGTACATACAGGCTGTACTTTTTAGAACCTTCGTATACTCTCGATTCAGACTGCAAGTGAACAGTCTTACTCGTTCGTATAGTCGGGTATCGATCCACAGGGACGACTCACTTCTGAATTTCGACTCGACTTAGTTAGGTACTAGAAGTTTGAAGTGGTGTTTGAGTTGTTTATATTTCCTAAATCCAATCAACAAATGTAATAACAGAAAATGAAAGCAATTAAATGTTTGGTTTTGGACTATCTGTAAAATAAAGGCGTTTCAAGGGTTTCGGATTTCATCCTCAACTTTGCTGCTCTGGACCTGTCACGCGACCCGCATACTCTCGTATGCGACCCTTATGACGCGACCCGCGTGCTCTCACACGCGACCCGCGTAGCCCTCAAGCCACTCTGGACCTCTCACTCGACCCGCACACTCTCGTATGCGACCTTGTGACGCGACCCGCGTGCCTTCACACGCGACCCGCGTGCCTTCACACGCGACCCGCGTGGTCCTGGAGCTGACACTGAATGTTTCTGATTCTGGTTGTTTAAATCGTGTAAGGCTCGATTGACCGTACCTAATGTTACTAAACCTCAACTCTCGTGTATTGGCTTAATAACCTGGTACGAAACTGCAACTTCACCTTCTCAGGTTTGATCTAAACCTAAGTTCTAAGTTCTGTTTACTAAAGGTATCCAATGCCTCTCTGCCTCTCGACAGATCAGATGGAAATTTCACCTCTCGGCTACTATTGATCTCACCTCTCGGATCTCAGACCTACCTCATTTACTTAACCTAATTCACAAGATACATCAAGGCCAAATTACAAGAAGAATTACCAGAGGCAATCAACAGTAGACAATCAAGAATCAATCAAGCAATTTAGATCAAGCAATCTCAATTAATACAAGAATCAAAGAAACACGAATAACAATTCAGATTCAAATAACATTCATTATCAAGCAAAGTTTTAGACTACATCCAAATCCCTCAAAACTAAAAATCTACTCAAACATGATCAAAGATAAAAGAAAAGAGATAGAGAGAAAGCAAATCATGATGGAGGAGAAGAGAATCGAAGAGGATCAAGCTTCAATCGAAATCTTGGCCGAATTCACCCTTTTGCTCCAGATCGCCTCCCTCTGTTCCTGCGCGCCAAGCTCCTGAGCTTCAAACCCGATCTCTCTGTCTCTCTGAAATGAATTATGGATTGATCAATTTGCGCAGGCCCAGCTGTATATATAGAAATCTTACTGGGCTTCAATTGGGCCTGGCGCAATTAATTCGACGCGACCCGCATTGGTTCGGATGCGACCCGCGTCGGGTTGGGTCTGGTGCGCGCTATGAGGGTCGCGTCTGAGGTCGCGCTGGGCTGTGATGCGACCCGCATCAGATGGGACGCGGCCCGCATGGAGGAAGTCAGAACTCTGCCCTTTTGCCTGTTTTCGCCTATTTCCTGCAAAGTGATAACAAAAACTGCAGCAGTACCATGTTCTATTGATATTCAATGTAAACAATGCATTTTAATGGTTCAAAACATGACATCTGGTTTGGAAATAGGTCGAAATAATAGATCAAATAATGAGACATCAATATTTTTCTAACAACCTCTTGCTCTTCCTCACCTGGTCACCCAGACTCTGATTCTTCCTTTTGTAACCTCTCTTAGCCTCTACCTTGTTTACCCCTTGGACCTTATAAACTGAAAATTCAAAGCCCGGAGGTGGGCCTTCGAAGGAGGCAGAAGAGTCCCTTTCCACCACAAGTTGATCATCTTGAGCCGTAACAATTTCCTACTCATTGTCATACCCCATGTCCAGCCCAGATTCCTTTTCATCCAACCCCCCCAATAATTGTAAAGAGCCCATTGCACCCCAGCCTTTTTTCTCTCGGCCTGTTCAGGGCCTTGTTGTTCAATTTCTAAAGAAGACCCATGTTGCAAAAGCCCAAAATTAATTTGACTCTTCAGAAACTTGTCATAAAAAGTAGTGATTAACGTTCCAGAAATGAATTTCAGACCATTGAAAATAGCCCTCTGAGTAAAGAGTACAGTAGGGTCCCCCAACCCAAATTTGAAAGTTCTCATACCTGATTGGTCCAAAAAGAGGTATCCATTCCTGGTTACCTCAATTTTCTTTACTATTACTTCTTTTGTCTGCCCCGCCGTTAGAGAAGGAAATACGTGACACGCCGTGACGTGACGTGACAAACACGCCATGATTTGGTCACGTGACGTGACGTGACGTGATCAATGTTTTTTTTTTCACGTGACGTGACGTGACGTGATCAAAATAGTGGCAGACGATCACGTCACGCGAATGGTCACGTCACGCGTAGTCACGCCGTGACTACACGTGACGTGATATAACGTGACGTGATATGACGTGACATAAATTAGTCACATTGAACTTTTTTTATATTTTAATTTAAATTGTTGAAAATTCAGAAAAAAATATATCAAAAAATATGAAAATTATAAAATTTGTAAAATAAGTAAATAATGTTGCAAAAATTAACTAGTAAATAATATTTGGATAAAAGATATTTAAGCCCGTTTCATTAAGAAACATAGTTTTTACAAACAGCCACAAAAGAAAAGTCTGAATATACTATGAATATACTACAGAGAAACATAGCCTAATAGTGCTAATAGGAATATGGACTACTAGAGTTTGTCCTCAAAACATGTTTTATAACGTGACGTGACGTGACGTGATCACGTGACGTGACGTGGCGTGATTAGTTTACGTGACGTGACGTGACGTATATTTTTTGTTAAATACAGTCACGTCACGCGAATAGTCACGTCACGCAACACGTGAGTCACGTCACGTAATCGACACACGTGACGTGACGTGACGTGACGTGACGTGACGTGAACGTGACGTTACGTGACGTGAACGTGACGTTACGTGACGTGAACGTGACGTTACGTGACGTTACGTGACGTGAACGTGACGTTACGTGACGTGAACGTGACGTTATGTGACGTGACTGATCACGCCGTGACAAATTTCCTTCTCTACCCGCCGTTAACTGGAGATTTGGTGGGACCTCTATTTTCTGATTTGTCTCATTCTGATCTTCTCCTGTTAGAATACCAGCGAATAGTAATTGCCTCCTCAAACCTACTATCCAATCTTGCACTGGCCTCATCTAGTTCGAGCCCGAACTGGATTTGTTGCGCTCATTCCTCTGTTCCCTATTTTCGATCCTGCCTCTGGCATGCCTTCTCGGCGGTGAGCCCCTTGCCAGATTTTGTCTCGCCCTCCTGACATTATGATAATCTCTACGTCCCCTGTCTCTATGTTCATCGTTATTACCTCCTTGATATGGCGGATGATTTCCCTGGTGCTCTAACCATCCATCTATATGTTGGATTTTGAGGCTACCCAAAGTCATTGGGCTTAACCTGCAAAAAGACTGTAAAACAAAAATTTTACTTCTAACTCAAGCCAAAAGGATTAAAGTGGTATGTCGGATAATCTACCGAGAGTTACATACATGTTCAATCCGTTTCTTAGATTAAAAGCCGTAAATAAAACTTTACTCATTCAGATCATAGATTAAGTAGTATGTCGGATAATAACCGAGAGTTACATACCAGATTAATCATGTATAGATCCAAAGTAGTAAAATCATATTTACTTGTATTTTAATCAGTTTATAGATCTACTCCTTTGATTGATTTCTAAAAGATTAAATCTATTTAACAATTAAATATATTAATATAACATTTCTTTACCTTGCTTCCAAATTCAAATTGGAATGCAGTCTGACCCGGCTGTCTGACCCGGTTAAGCAAGCACCAAAAATATAGTGCCTCTATTGGTTATCCACCAGGAACAAGCAGAGAGTTGGTATTTCTTTTGCCAGAAATACTATACCAACGGTATTCGAAAAGTCACGGTTTTCGATAAATCACTATTCACCGAAAGTACAAAATTTCTGACAAAACACTATTCACAAGAATAACTTTTATTCTCGCAAAAATATAATATATGGATAATCAGATTTTCTGCAAATCACTATTTGGGAGAGAAAATTAGATACGAATCGAATCGGATTCTGATTCGTACTTTGATTTGGACTTCAAATGCAACTTCTTAATTTTCTCTCCACATTTCAATCCTTTAAATAGGCAATTATATGGCGGTTTTGAAGTGAGTCGGTTATAGAAGACAAAATCAAATTTGATTTGTCAAATTTGTTTAATATATTTTAATTAAACATTTTCATTTAATTTAATTTAAGGCCTAAATTCAAATTGGACTTTTTGGTCCAAAATATTAATTCATAATTAATATTTTAATCCATATATATATATATACAATTATTCTGAATAATTGTATTTCTTGCGTTTGCGATAAATTTATACGACGTGTCATACATGTTTATAAATTTAATTCTGTTTAAGCATGTCATCTCCATGACATATATTTTATTCTTAATTATAACACTTTATAATTAATCATACAATTTCTCTGATTACTTTCCTATTGGTATGACCCTATTGTTAGTTTGTAATAATCTAGAAGTCAATAATACGATAAATTTGTTATATAAAGCTTTGTTCATGAATTGAATGTTTAATCATTTTGTTACCTTGAGTATTATTGAATTTATGAATCATTTCGAGTTCATGACTGGAATTGTGAAACTTCATAATATAGATGATAATACTCTTAAAAGTCTCTAACCAAGGTAATTAGCAGGAACACTAATTACCGCGATAAGGTTAGTGTGTGGATTAAATGATGGTTAAGTTTTACAAACCATAGACAAAGAGTTGTCATTTTAATCACACAGATACATGTTAGAGAACATGATATTTGACAGACCCCAAATGAAACATTAAATGGAATTGTGTTTGTGTCATTAATGTTTTCATTTTAGTGTTAAGTTCTAAAGTATGAGATATTCATTTTTCCTACATAAGAAATGTATATGTGTGATTGCTATCTAACGCTATCCGTAAAAAGTAGCTATAAGGATAGTTCTTCGGTATACATAGCTTATGCGGAGGAAAAGATGGTTTATCAAAGTACTATTGTCCCTCGTATCTCAATACGAGCAATAGCATCACTGGGCCCCTTGATAGAATATGATTATCTGGATCCAGTATGATTACAAGAGTAAACATATTTGATAATCTATTCAGGATCAAGAAAAGATTAAGTTTGCAAGGATGACACACACCTTTGAAACTAATCTGATAGCTATGAGATAAAAGAATTAACATGAAGTAAATCGTTTACTGGATCATGATATTGTATGGTACAGCATCATCTGTGTAATTGGTGTCATAATGTACTTGCCAGGTGCCACCTATGATAAATAGAGGTTAAAATAGTTTTAATTCTATTTGCCAACATAACACAGATCCTATTGGGTCACACCATATAGGAACTAGTCGGAGAATCTTGTTGATTAATTATAATGATTATAATTAATAATAAGATGGATAAAATTAATTATATATGATATAATTAAATTATAAATGTCATTTAAATGACAAGCAGAAACATTGGTTAATTTATGAACGTGTTTGACACGTTGCATAAAAGTTACCAAACGAACGATTGAGAAAATATGTATTTGATTTGGACTTAGAATATTTAATTATTGGATTTATATTTTGGGCTTGAAACCCATTAAGAATAAATCACTAATTAAAGATTAAAGGCCCAAATCAAAAGCCCAAATCAAAGCCCAAAATTAATTGAGTATTAATGGGCCAATGGCAAAATAGTAATAATTTTTTTGCCGATTTAATTTGGCCGTTGATTTTTGCCGACTCAATTTGCCGACTTAAATTATGAAAGCATATAAATTACCAAAGTTTATATGGCGGTTGAAAAAAGATTATAAATATGTAATCAAAGTTAAGAGAGAAAATCATTCCATTTCCTGAATACCGATTCGATCCGATCGAACGATAATTCTCTCTTTTCTCAGATTCGTTCTAATCAGAGTTTACGGGTTTTAGAAATAATATTTTACGAGAGTCGTAATTATTATTTGCTTTTTCTCGTGAATAGTGTTTTTGTCAGATTTCGCGGTTTACGGTATTTCTGGTAAAAGAAATAAACCGCTCTCTCGATTAGTTCCTGGTGGATAACCGATAGAGGCACTATAATTTTGGTGCTTGCTTAACCGGGTCAGACAGTCGGGTCAGACTGCATTCCAATTTGAATTTGGAAGCAAGGTAAAGAAATGTTATATTAATCTATTTAATTGTTAAATAGATTTAATCTTTTAGAAATCAATCAAAGGAGTAGATCTATAAACTGATTAAAATACAAGTAAATACGGTTTTACTACTTTGGGTCTATACAGGATTAATCTGGTATGTAACTCTCGGTTATTATCCGACATACTACTTAATCTATGATCTGAATTAGTAAAGTTTTACTTACGGTTTTTAATCTAAGAAAAGGATTGAACAAGTATGTAACTCTCGGTAGATTATCCGACATACCACTTCAATCTTTTTGGCTTAAGTTAGAAGTAAAATTTTTGTTTTACAGTCTTTCCGCAGCTTAAGCCTAATGGCTTTGGGTAGCCTCAAAACCCAACACCTATAGGATATGTGTTATGTTGGCAAAATAGAATTAGAACTGTTCTAACTTCTATAATCATAGGTGGCACCTGGCAAGTACATTATGACACCAATTACACAGATGATGCTGTACCGTACAATATCACGATCCAGTAAACGATTTACTTCGTGTTAATTCTTTTGTCTCATAGCTATCAGATCAGTTTCAAGGTAGGTGTGTGTCATCCTTGCAAACTTAATCTTTTCTTGATCCTGAATAGATTATCAAATATGTTTACTATTGTAATTATACTGGATCCAGATAATCATATTCTATCAAGGGGCCCAGTGATGCTATAGCTCGTATTGAGATACGAGGGACAATAGTACTTTTGATAAACCATCTTTTCCTCCGCATAAGCTATGTATACCGAAGAACTACCCTTATAGCTACTTTTTACGGATAGCGTTAGATAGCAATCACACATATACATCTCTTATGTAGGAAAAATGAATATCTCATACTTTAGAACTTAACACTAAAATGAAAACATTAATGACACAAACACAATTCCATTTAATGTTTCATTTGGGGTCTGTCAAATATCATGTTCTCAAACATGTATCTGTGTGATTAAAATGACAATTCTTTGTCTATGGTTTGTAAAACTTAACCATCATTTAATCCACACACTAACCTTATCGCGGTAATTAGTGTTCCTACTAATTACCTTGGTTAGAGACTTTTAAGAGTGTTATCATCTATATTATGAAGTTTCACAATTCCAGTCATGAACTCGAAATGATTCATAAATTCAATAATACTCAAGGTAACAAAATGATTAAACACAAAATGATTAATCATTCAATTCATGAACAAAATATATATGATACATTTATCGTTTTATTGACTTCTAGATTATTACACTAACACTATATCTACCCTGATATCTTTCTTATGTGGGTTAACCTTCAACTTGAACCAAAAAGGAATTTCTTGTGCAGCTTTGGTAGCAACCAGCATGGTCAGATACTGATAATTATCGTTGGTAAAATAGGGAGCTACCCTTAGTGGGTACCCAAATCCTGACACCAAGGTCGCCATATCAATCCTGTTCCAATTATTTAAAGGAACCCCGTATAACTTGATACGAGCTTTTCCACCTATTGGGTCAAAGGCTAACTGCAGGTCTGGGGAAAACGGGTGTAGTTGGATTTCTATATTGTTTCCAATATAGAAAGATGTATGGTTAATGGCTGCCCTTGCCATATCCACCTTAGGGAATATGAGAATAATATCACCAAAATCTTCATCTATGGTAAAGACTTTGAAATCAGAGGCATCACGATGAAACTTATGACCCATGCAATTTGCTACCCTCTGTTTAAAATATTGTTCGGATGCACCTTGCCCAGTAAAAATGAAGGCTGATTTTTCAAAAAAGAGGTTTGCTGGACTTAATTCTTCCTTGGTGCTATGTAGACATTGAGATAATGGGGTCTCTCCTGCCATATAGCAGCAGGCTCATTCATGATCATGTTTTGTCAATCCCTTGGAGCGTCCATCTGATCCCTTTTGTCTTGTGAAGGAGGCTCTGTGTTGAGCGGTTTTGAGTTGTCGCATGTTATGGGTTTGGTATTCTGAGGGTTTATGAGGATTGTGGGAGGTCTAGTTTGAGTTTTCTTTGTATCATGCCCTTTCTTTATATACTGAGGTTGGAAACCTTGGTTGGCCTTCAAACTTCTCTTAGGCATTGATGGACAATCTCAAAATTATGTGGCCATCTGTATTATAGTGTAAACAGCGCCTTGGATTTGAACATACAGCCTGGATATGACCCTCTCAGGCATTTGAAGCATTTTCTTTACTGTCTTAATTTTATGGCATGAATACTTAGGAGAGACTGTTGGTTTCTTCTGTGCAATGACTCTTTGGGAACCGACCTCTTCTTTTTCCGAGTAACCACAGTCCATCCTTCAAGATCCTCATTATTGTTGATACCAGATTCCAAGTACAAACCCTTCCACTCCTGCAAATTCATTGGATGCTGTCCTGTCTGGGTAGTTTGATCGACATTGCCTATTTGAGTATCATTTCCAGAGTCCCGGTGTTGAAATGATGGTGTTCGTACTTGATCGACATCTCCTCTCTATCCTCTTCTTTTTATTTTCTTTGTTTTTCTTTTTTTTTCTTTTTTTTTTTTATTTTATTTTTCAGATTTGATTTAATTTTTCCACTTTTTATTTTTATTTTTAGGATTTTTCACGCTGGCCGAATCATCCGTACAAAGATCTGTAAGGATTGCACGTAGAAGAGGACAATTCGCTTCCACTTCACCGATAAGGACCCCTCAAAGTCCTTTCCGTGACGCTCGAAGCGAAGGGGATTCAGATTCGATCAACATGGAGAACCCACCAAACCAACCAATTCGTAATAATCCACTGATCAACAACAATGATGAAGGACATGAAGAGAACATTGGTGAAAACATAGTTCAAGATGCAGCGAGACCCAAACTTCTACGATACTACTTCATGTCGCGCGCAAATGATCCCAACTCAAGCATAAACCCACCGACAGTTGCAAACCAAAATTTTGAGATCAAACCTGCTCTCATTAACATGGTGTCGCAACAACAATTTGGTGGATTTCCAAGTGAGGACCCACATCTTCACTTGTCAATTTTCCTTGGAATATGCGAGACGATCAAAATCAATGGAGTTACCAATAATGCCATCAGGCTAAGGCTATTCCAATTTTCATTAAAAAATAGGGCTAGAGCATGGTTGTTTTCCTTACCGGCCAATTCCATTCGAACTTGGGACCAATTGTTTAACGTGTTATTCATTGCAAAATATTTTCCACCTTCCAAAACTTCAAAATTCAAAAATGCAATTACTAATTTTGAACAAAAAGATGGTGAATCATTGTGTGAAGCTTGAAATCGATATACCCAATGGCATTCGTACATATGATAATTTATTAGCTGCACCATTCACCACCCTTGGATTTCAGCCAGCTTTGACAATATGCATCATGGCCCTTCATAAACTGGCCATATATGGTAAGGTTTAATAAACGTGCTCCTGCACCCTTGGAGAAGAATCTCCTGTTTTTGGCTTCATCCAAGAGGCATGTGACATGCGTCTGGAGGGACCACAGGGCTGGCAACAGCTGTAGGGGAGAGATGTAGTGCGTTGGCGGTACACCGAGTTTTAAAGCGTGCCCCCTTTGATTTTTGAGCTTTGGTAACAGAGACATGTTCTTTAGTGTCGCCTTGGATAACTTAAGTTGTTCCCAAGCTTAATTTACTCTGTGAACAACAAATTTTATGCTTTTCAATCATGCATGAACCAGGTCTTTAACATATTTGCAATGCTCTTCTTTCGGTCATTTTTTGATTAAATTGATAATCCATATAGCATCGCAGAGGCCTGAATACCATCCCCTCCGAATCTCAAAGCCCAATTGGCATTGTAGCGTGAGTTTCCATTTTCATCCATTTTTCTTTCTCAGCCAAAATTAGAGCTTGCGAGATAGAATTACTTGTAGGGATTATAGCAGAGAGGAGAGAGTTGAAGCCATTTTCAATCTCAAGTGAGGAATTGTCCTAGGCACTGCTAATTTTTCTGAATTTCAAGCTTTCATTTTAGCTTGGGTGCGGGTTGGCGGAGGAAGAAGAAAGGCCTAGCAAAGGGGCCCCACCTGTCAACCTTTCAGACTGTGAACAATGTCCTTTTAATTCTTTCTCGTTTCGTCTACCTGCTCCCGGTGTTGGGTGCGTGAAACGAAGGGGTCAAAGGAGCTCTATTTAAATGCAGCGCCTTTCGGTTGTCTTTGGGTGCTCTTGGTGCACAATGAGCCATGCGGCTGTCAATCCGGTCTAAGCAACCTAATTCCTATGCTCTGAGTTCACTCAAGTTGAGGGTTCAGCGAAAATAGCCATAGGTCACTGATCTGTGGGTCCATGTTGTCAGGGATCAACTAAGTAGCTCCAGATTGCACCCAGAGTGGTTTGAAGGGTGGTTTTGCTAAGTATACCCCACTGTTTGTACCCATTCCTTTGTGGTTTTGACCATGTTGCACATCAAAATTCATGGTTTTGCATGTAGAATATTACCAAGAATTTTAATATGTCATATCCAATTTGTCTTGGAGAGCCTATGCATAATTTGGCACTTTCCAAGCATATTTTAGTCCCAAAATTGCTATTTATATATTAAACATGAATAGCAACTTTTAGGGTCAAACACAAATGTATTGTGATATTCAAGCTGCACGCCACATTGCATCAAATCCAGTGTTTCTTGAACGAACAAAACACATTGAGGTGGATTGCCACTTCATTCGAGAAAAACTTCAACCTGGAGAAATTGAGACTCCATTTGTGAGAAGTCATGACCAATTAGCTGACATATTCACTAAGGCATTGGACAAAGGAAACATCCATAATATCTTGTGCAAGTTGGGTTCTTTCAACCTGTTTGAATCCAACTTGAGGGGGAGTGTTGAGAAATAAAGAATAAAAGCCTCAGAAGTATCTTCATGATTGACTGATTTAGGAAAGGAATAATCTAGCACACAATTAACAGCTAGCAACGCAATTTAGTACATAGATTATTCTTTAGATTTAGCAAATTCAAAATCATGAAAAATAGGAAATACACCAAAATAGAATCATGTAAGAAATACACCAACGACTAATATAATTTAGCCTATATATGCACATGTACAGCGCCATTGTAAGAACATAACAAATTTCAATAAAAAAAATCATTCATTAATTCTTTCTTTGAAAAATATCAAGAAGCAAATTAATTTATTTACTCCAAATAATTGAAATAATTGCTCAATTCAGCATAATTAATTCTTCCTTTTTCATCTTGGTAATGCCCAATGATTGTATAATCATAATATGAAAGGTATATTCTAATGATTATAAATAGCATCCACCATTCTTCAGTGAAATTATGTGTGCTGCAGTGTCTCATCATGTCCTTATTTTTTACTTTGGTATAGCCCATCAATGACACCCTGAAAAAAATGCATGTATTCTATGTTAAGCAATTCCTGTGGATGATTTTAATGATGTCACCGAATTAATAAAATTGTACAATTTTAATTTTTTTCTTGATGAAGATATATAACTTAATTGATATTTCATCTTTCCTTACCTAAGATGTCTTGTGCAATATACATTTATTTATCTAAGCACCAATTTGTTTTTGTTTAATACATTTTTATTTACCTGATAATATTTCAAAAGCGGAGCTCGTTTCTTTTTGTATGTTGGTGTAAGAAGATCACGCTCCACATCAAATGGTACCGCTTCAAGATGTACCGCTCTCACAATCTCAAATCCTTTTAGCTGCCAGACAACATCAAAATTAAAAAGAAGTAAAAACAAATGAAAGGTTAAACTAAGGTAATTCTTGAAAATTGATATTTCATAGTTCAGTTGATAAATTTCTTATAGTGGTCATCATATACACCAGATGATACAGAATTAAGGCTTTGGAAATACCTTCTTTTCTTTGGCAAATCTACTTATTTCACCCAGCATATACTCTTTTACTTTCTGATCTTCACAAAGAGCCTCAAAATCGCCACTAATTCCATTCGAGAATGCCCAATTTTCTATGACTTTTCTGTTTGGATTGATCACCGCGACAAGGAAAGACTCGAAGCTATTTCCATAAACCCAAATCTTCAAAAAGAAGACCAAAAAAAAAAGAACATCAAGAAATGAAGTTAGTTTCCTAAAAATTAGAAAGCAAAACATGATATTGTTTACCTTTGTATCAAATAAACATTTAAATGACATCCGATTTTTAGTGAGATTTTATCCTAAATTTTAACTGTCTGATGTAAAGGAAGTTCTTTTTAGTAATTGTAGAATTTTTTTCTGATTTCAGGGAGATAAATGCAAATGGAAAGACATACAGAATCGATACAAGGAAGGTGGCTGTAAACATTCTCCAAATGCTCGACCGCAACATACTCTCCTTGCGACAATTTGAATATGTTTTTCTTTCTGTCAATGATTTTCAGAGCCCCGTCAGCTTGCCATTCACCAATATCTCCTGAAAAATAACATAATATGCTGACAAGTCAGACCCGGATGAAACATGCACCAACTAACTTGTAGAAATTGGCTAAGGTAAAAGTTGAGTCCTCTAATCTATGAAACAGGGTCCATTTCCCACCACAGCCAAATTAATATCTGACTTGAAAGAAGTGTTTTTGTTAAATGGGTATTTTTACCAGTGTAAAACCACTCGTCAATGAGAACCTCCTTGGTGAGGTCTTCCCGCTTGTAGTAACCTGGGAAGACAGTTTCACCACGGATGCAGATCTCCCCACGAGGAGGATTGCCGAAGGCATCATAACCCATCTCGGGCACTGACTCAAACCGCACATCGATAATTGGCAGCGGTGGCCCCACTGTCCCAAGCATTGATATCTCATTTGGCAGGCTCACTATTGTTGGTCCACATGTCTCTGTTAAACCTTTATTTAGAAAGAGAAAAGATAAGTGAGAAATTAACCATTCAATTTATTAAGCTGCGTGCTTCGGCCATGGTTGGTTACAGGGGCAGTGCTGGACTTTCAAACAACGGGGTCAATCGTATAAAATTTCCATACTAGATATGGGGGTCAATTATAGGCACAATTTTTTTGAAAATTAATGAGATCAATTAACCTCATTCATACGTAGTGAATCCATTCCTGGTTGGTTACTATTAATAGTCAATATGCAATTAAGAATCAAATTACCCATTTTTTTCTCTGATTGGATCATAAGTGTAGATAAATTTAAACAAAGATAAAACTAGAAAAAACTCAAGAGGGTCAAAAGGCGGTCAAACACTCAAACTGGAATTTATACCATACTGGTACTAGACTTTAACAGTAATATGGTATAGTGGTATGGAGCATATATAGTACCATAGCCTTGAAGAACATGGGCACATGACACAATGCGCAAGAACTCTTCTATGTGCTTAGCAAGTGGGGCCCCTCCTGACCAAATCACTTTAACTCTCCCGCCCAACATCTTTTTAACCTGAAGCGAGAAAAAAAAATATGATATTAGAAAATATGAAAGCGATTTCTGTGGACTTTGGTAAATTGATAGGAAAATTTTGTAGTTTATTAAAGTTACCGAAGAAAAGACAAGCTTGTCAAATACAAACCCTGCTTCCTCTTGCTTTCTTCCCCAAAATATATTTCCTTTCTTGCTGTTAAAATAAGGAAAAGAAAGTATTAAATTACTACAAAAGCTGAAAAAAGAATTAAATTGAAGTCGACTGTTAAAAAGCAGACAAATACTCACAAGTTATAGCCAATATTAAACAAAGCCTTTGTCAGGAAACCAGCAGCATTAACCTTCGCTTGTAAGCCTGCATGAAAGATGAATTTGTGAAATGTCCAAAATTCAGAAAGCATAAAAGAGGTGCATAAATCATATTCATATTTGGTGGAAGGACAGAGCACGGGCCTTGCCAGAACTACAGAATTTCAGGGATATTGTTTGGGTAGCAGGATGTTGGGTGCTTTGGCGAGAAAGGAACAGGCGCATATTCACAGGGAGCCAAAAGAGTATCGCTATCCTTATTCATGATACACGACAGGAGATCCGCAATTGGTGTGCTAATTGTTAGGAAGCTCGGATAGGAGGGGCAGGGAGATTACTGTCCTCCTTTATCATATGTATTCATATTTGTGTTCGTAGGATATATAGAATAGCGATTTAATCTTGTAGTTATTTACAATACAAGGACAGAGGAGCTGTAAATATATAGTTTCTCTCTTTTGATAAATATAAATGTTGATGATAAATTATCATCAACCATTCAATTAACCTTAAAAAAATATCATATTCATATTTATTTTTATTTATTTTTACAGAGAAACTTGATTGCACCTGCATAGATACGTTCTAAAACACGAGGAACCGCACAGAAAAATGTGGGTTTCAGCATGCCCATGTCATCAATTAGTCCTTTCACATCCTGTAATGCAAAGCCGTTATCTAATTAAGTTGCTATGTATTTAGATTTAATTTGAAATTGTTAGTAATAGACTGATTAAATATTGTGCACCTATTAAACATGTAAAACATCATATTACGAATTAACAGCATGATGTGCCGAGAGAGTTCATAGATAAACTTTTCTCTCAATATGCCAATTTGCTTATGCAAATAGCCCCATGAGATGTGGGCATTTTTCACAAAAAAAACCGCCAGAAGCCAATAGATGCACCGTTAAAAATGAATAACTCTTCAAACGCCCGATCAAGCATATGTGCAAGTGGCAGATACGACATGTACACGTCAGTGTCATCAATCTGCGTACCAATTGAAGAAATTCAAAAGTCCTCTTTAGGATTTCATGAATATAGAACACCTTATGGTTTTATTTTTGTGAATGTTAATACTCAATAAATAAGAAATAATAAAGACAATAGTCTAGTACTAACCGGGAAGTATGTACATTCAAGCATCCGCATCATACCAGCCATCATAGAAAGAATGCCATGGTTAGAAATCATGACCCCTTTGGGTTCCCCGGTCGAACCACTAGTGTACATAATGGTGCATATGTCTTTTTTCTCCTTTACAGGGAGATCATAATGTTTATCCTGGCCCTACAGATTAGAATTCAACGAATATATTAGTAGCAAGATTGAGCGCAAATTTCACATATAAGAACAAATTGGGGGGGGGGGGAATGGCAATAATTTAAAAAAATTTGCAACTAGAGAATTTGGCCATACTAGTAACAAGAAATCGTTCCACTGGTAGATCGATATGCCATTCTTTTTGGCCTCTTCTCTTTGATTGGGAGTTACATTGCCAAAGCTAACAATAACTGGATAGAAATTTGGAATAAAAAAGAAGTAAGAACAAGAAATCTGCATGGAAGGGTCCAATTTTACACCTTGAAAAAACAGTACCTTTCAGGAATTTGGCTGAGGCTGGGACTGTCTTGAGCAACTGAAAATAGTACAAGAGAAAGAAATTAATATTGATCTAAAAGCGCTCGTAAATAGGACATGTACTTGTCAAAAAAAAAAAATTTGAAATTTGAGAATACCTCTGCTATTTTTCTTTCGTCGACAAATGCAATATGAACTTCAGCATGACAAATAATGAACTCTACTGCACTGGCACCTAATAACAACCCAAAATGAAAAATATTATACAACACAGATTTGGAAGTAAAACATGGACAAATAAGAATACTTCTCTGCAAAAAAAAGAGAAAAATGTTAATTATGATTATGAAGATACTAACCGAGAGTATCGTACAAGGGAACACAACAAAGCCCATGAGCATTGCAAGCCTAAAAAAATAGGAAAAATGGTGTCAGTTAAGGTTTCCAAATCACTCATTTCGTACTTGTGTTTAGAAAGATCATCTCCCTATAGAACAGGTACAGTACCTTGCCTCATTGGACCCAGCATAGTAATAAATCCCAAACAAACACAATTCAATTTAAACTCTCTTTTTTAAAGAAGTAATTGAACTTGGTATATTAAAAGTCATAGTAGTGCTAAATAAATTTCTTAGCTTAATAAATTCAGACATTCACCAACACATACCTCCAAGCTCATGATCCACTCAGGACAATTCGCTCCATAAATGCCGCAACGAATTCCCTGAGAGGAATAATATAAGGATAAATTCGTAATTCGGAAATATATTTTTGTGGATCTGTCAAAGAACAGCAATTCCAAAAGTAAATATTGGTGCATTGTTTTACCTTTTCAAAGCCAAGGCTCCTGATGGCAGAACCAACCTTGATCACAATTTCATATACTTCCTTATAAGTCTGCCAGATGTATTCTCCAGGCTACAAAATATAAGACTATGTTAATTTTCTCTTCTTCTTTTTCTTGCCATGATAAAATCAAATAGCAATTAATTAATGTTTTCTTCTTCTTCTTCTTCTTCTTTCTGCTTCTATCCCACATGACCACCTTGAGAAAAAGATGTGAAATACACCTATAGCAGTCCTCTTCTATATGTAAAAGTGCATATATATCGACTATTCTCTCCAAGCAATTTCATGGAGAAAAATTGCGCATAGTGACCGTCCTTCTCTATCTACCTCATGACTTTTAATATTGCAAATATTATGAAGGACTAGATATAAAATTTATGAATAAAAAATATTGGTGCAAACCTTGCCATCTACAACTTCACGAAGGCCAAGCATTCTATTATTGGGATACTTCTCAACAGCATGTCTACAACATGTGAATCATACATAAATAAGAAATTAATAGTATAGAGAAATGCATTATTACACAAAAATGCCAATGTTGAAGAAATCATGTGTTTAATATCGATGAAAGGCTCGAATCATTGTTTACTAAAGCCTTCGAGGAATACTTGTCTAAAGGTAATATATGATCGTATTATACGTGCTTTAATTTGATCAATGAAAGAATATTGCTAACTGATGAGCAAGGCGACGCCGATCAAGAACCTCATCACCTCAAAATCTGAGAGTTTGCTTTATCTTTTACAATTCCTCTCAGATCATGTGTGCTTAACTAATTTTATTTGAACATTTCCAACATTAATACCTGAAAGCATCCCAACAAGAATCAAGGTCAGGGATCAGAGAAGAGTAGCCGTCCTTGGCAAAGACACTCCGATAAGCGGGTCCCACCGAGGGGGCCCCATTGAGCCCTTCACTCCCTTCCTTTGCTTCGACCAAGTACTTCATGATTCTCTTTTCTTTTTTCTTCTTCTTTCTCTCTTGTTTGAAGAAAAGTTCAAATCTGTGGAACTCAGTAAGCGAGAGCTACAAGGAGACCTCTATAACTGCTCAGTTTTTATACTGGTGGTATGATGAGGACATCGGATCTTCTGTGGCGGATACTAATATGTGACCCTGTGAAGAGGAACCAAATGATGCTTAGAAAAGTGCTTAAAATATGCATTTTAATTTGAATAGTTCGTAAAAAATAAAAAGGCAAGTATAATGCACTAATTTGAGCTTCATGTAGAAGATAAATTTTTCATATACAATTCAATTTATACAAAACATAGTTATATGTTAGTCAAACTTCATATTTGTTAATATTATTACAAAAAAAATTGTTAATATTATAAATAAAATAGATTCTGACAGATCTGACATGTCTTTTCATCAAAAGTTTTAGAATATCACTGTTAAAATGACATATAAATTGAGTTGTTTAATAGAAAATAAAATGACATATAAATTGAGTCAAATTTAATATGTGTTATGTTTAATAATAAAGAACACATCTAAGCTTAATATTTTTAATTTGAACAATTTTTGTATAAATAAAATAATTACTATAAAAAATCATAAACAACTAGTAACGTAAGAGTATCTCCTCTTTTTTAATTAAATAAAATGCAATTTAGCTAGGGAAATAATGAATTTAGGATTTTGACCAGCTCCCATAATTAATCTCTTAATAATCCCATTAAATAAGTGATGGACTCATTAAAATATTGTGAAACGATACTTTGCCGCAAAGTAGTATGTTTCCAATACCAATAAAAATTAATTTCTATCAATCAATGTTATCAGAACCAGACCGCACATCAATCTAGTAATAAAAATTCTGATCGATGATTTACTGATCGGATTGGTGGATCAACCAGTTCAATCACTGATTATTTAAAATAGTTTTAACTAATAACCCAAAAAATCCAGCAGGTTATTATACATTAAAAATTATATTTTATTTTAAATAAGTGAAATAATAAAAAAATCAGATGCAAAAATAACATTCATTACTTCTTCAAAATTGTCTAACCAGAAAATTGTCAAATAAAATGTGTTCCAAGCAGAAATATCACAAGTATATAACAAGTTTATTGGAATTATCTAGAATTTGGGTACCAAAATCAACCTCTCACTTGTGCTAAAAAAATAAAATAAAATAAACCTCTCACGTTATCCAAAATTAATTTGATATAAATCCGAGGAGCAAGCTACTCTTGTAAAATTTTGTTTTACAAAACGTGACTACTACTGTTGCATTATATAAGTAAAGCATTAATTAAATATTGCAAGAAAGAAAATGGTATGTCATCTCTTGTTTGCATGTAATTTACATGTCGGAACAGATGTAGACCAAACAAAAAGTACAACTTCTCCTTCATCAGAAAGCTACATAATTTATATCATAAATTTAATTACTTTTAGGCAGAAATATTAACAAAAGGCAAACTTGCATTTTTCATTCAAGAAAGTTCAAGAATGAATATAACCCATAAATTTTTCACCATTATTATCAAGCACCAAAAGTTAACTCTTTTTTATTTAATCAATCAAATATGACTCAAATAGTTTGAGAAAATATGACGGAACTAGTTTGATTGGTTTGTTGATTATATTTGTGTAATTTTGAAATACAATTATATATACTTATTGGAACTAAATATAAAATTGATAAACTTCAATATGATACTTAACCTATGGAATATTAAATATAGCTCCAACAGTGTTGCACCTGGAAATTCAAACCTCTAAATAAAATAAGATTATATTGCGCAAGGATTATTAATTCTAAGTTGTCACTTGTTAGGATTGGACAGTATATATATAATTAATACACACACACAAGCTGACTTTGTTAGTACATTATGGAAAGAACAAGCTGGCACATTTTGTATCAAAGCAAAGAAGGAAATATTGTAGCAGCCCATATTGCAAGATATCAAAGCAAGGAAAGAAATAATGCAACATCTAATATTCGGTATCAAATCAAGCAAGGATGGCAAGATATTGGAGCAGCAGAATTTATTCTTTATTCTATGAGATTTGTTGTTCTAAAATAAGCTTTGTAATATTTAGTTTCCATACATGAATGTCTATAGAAAATATAATAAATAGGCATGCATATGGAGTCCGAAATGTACAAGAGAAAAAAAAAGAAATATGTCTGTAAAAACCTTTTTAATGATATAAAATTGGGAGGGAAGGGATTCTTGGGAGTGTTGTGTTCCTTTATTTTTCGTAACATGGTATCAGAGCAGGAAGATTAACCTGGTGATATAGTTAAGAGAATTATGGTTCTTCTTTGTCTTTAACTACTATTCTCTGTACTATATTGCTCTAAGGAGTTTTGATTCCTGTTTATTTTCTGTTTTTTCCACCATAATGAATACCTCTAATAATCCCTCCGAAACAGCTACTCTTCTTGAAAAATTAACTCAGTTAATTGCCCTACAACAAAACCAGTTGATGGTCATGCAACAAACTCCCTCCACAGCACCACCCGTTCCTCCATCTTCCACAATACAAACACCTCTGCATCCGAATACCATTCCTATTAAACTGGATGGGAAGAATTACCCCCTATGGTCACAATCCGTGCGGATGTACATCAAGGGACGAGAAAAACTGAAACATATCACAGAATCCCCTCCACCTACTAACGACCCTTTGTTCAGAAGATGGGATATTGACGATACAGTGGTAAAAGGTTGGATATGCAACTCCCTCGACACCAACCTTTATGGCAAATTTCTGAGATACCCGACAGCCAAAGAAGTATGGGAGGCAATTGCAACAACATTCTATGATGGAAGTGATGATGCTCAGGTATTTGATTTAAATAAACGGGTGAATAAGGTGAAACAAGCGAGTAGAACTGTGGAAGATTATTATAATGAATTGCAAGAAATTTGGTTAGAAATTAATTTTCGTCGCCCCAACCCTATGGCATGTGCAGCCGACATAGAAAAGTTTGAAAAATTTGTTCAAGAATCTCGAGTTTATGCTTTTTTGGATGGTCTTGATGATAAACTTGATAATGAGCGAGCAAATGTGTTACAAATGACACCTTTTCCAACCCTTGAGCAAGCATTTGCTAGGGTAAGAAAAGAAGCAACTCGACAAGAGATTATGAATAAAGGAGACGAAGGAGCAACTCAAATCTCAGCGGCAATGATATCCAGAGGGCAAAGAAACTTTGAGGTAAATCACAACTCACATAGAAACTCTTCTTATGTTGACAAATCTGGATTGAAATGTACTCATTGTGGCCAAACCAGACATACCAAAGAACAATGTTTTCAATTAGTGGGATATCCCGATTGGTTTAAAGATAAACGAAAGGGAAAACAAAACTTTTCTGGAAAGGGCCAGGCTGCTATTGCATATACAGGGGAAGGATCACACGGGTCAAACCAACCCGGAAACAACACCACACAAGCTACGGCATCAAACCAAAACTCAGGAATACTTGGACAATTCGGGCCTCAGCAGCTCCACTGGTCCGATCCAATTAACCATGCTAGAAATGATGGCCGAACTCAAGGTGATTCCAAGAGTGCATCTGGACAACCGGGCCTTCAAGCCACAGGACTACACACAGCCGGCTTCGGCGCTGAAATGATTTCAAACCCAGGTACATCGGGTAAAGTAACAGATCAAGGTAATTTTAATGCTATTTGTAATTTTTCGAAAGTAGAAGAATGGGTGTTAGACTCAGGGGCTACGGATCATATGACGTACTCTGAAAAAGATCTTATGACTATTAAAACACCACGAAAAAATGGAATTTTTAATGCTAATGGTATTTGTTACCCAGTGAGTGGGGCCGAAGATGTGCCAATATCCCCAGATTTAATCCTTAAAAATACCTTGGTTGTTCCATCTCTGTCTTCCAAACTTATTTCAATTGGACAACTAACAAAGGAATTAAATTGCGTGATTCTAATGTTTCCAGATTATTGTATTTTCCAGGATATTCAAACCAAGAGAATTTTGGGCCGTGGTACTAGGAGAGGAGGATTGGGATACTATGAAGACTGGAGACTCTTTAATAAGTGTTGAATCTACGGAATTTAAAAATAGAATCTGGTTGTGGCATAAACGCCTAGGGCATCCCTCATTTGGGTATATGCAAAAGTTTTTTCCTCAATTTTTTATTGGCTTGACTAATGAACAATTTTGTGTGTGAGACTTGTATTAAGGCAAAAAGTCATCGTTCAACCTATTTAGCAAATGATAATAAAAAACTTGCCCCTTTTGATCTGGTACATACCGATGTGTGGGGGCCATCCCCGGTAATTTCTAAATCTGGGTGTAGGTGGTATTTAATTTTTACTGACGATTGTTCTCGTATGACATGGTTGTATTTGTTGAAAACCAAAGATGAGGTTAAAAAGGTGTTTAAAGATTTTATTACCATGATCAAAACACAGTTTGAAAAAAATATCAAGGTGATAAGAAGTGACAATGGAACTGAGTATGTGAATCAAGAATTGCAAATGTTTTTTAAAGAAAAGAGAATATTACACGAAACATCATGTGTAGGGACACCTCAGCAAAATGGGGTTGTAGAACGGAAAAATAGACATATTCTAGAAATCACAAGATCTCTCTTACTTGAAAGTAATGTGCCAAATATTTTTTGGGATAATGTTGTATCATTTGCCATCTATCTAATGAACCGTACTCCAACTAGGGTAAATGTTTTAAAACACCACTCCAAGTTTTTTCTGCACACATGAAAATTAATTCCGCGCTAAACCTAATACCAAAAATCTTTGGTTGTACGGTATATGTTCATATTCAGAAAAACTTTCGTTCCAAACTCGAATCAAGGGCCGAAAAATGTGTTTTTTTAGGTGTTGGACAAAACCAGAAAGGATACAAGTGCTATAGTCCTACCACACACAAATTCTATACCTCAATGGATGTGGTTTTTCTAGAACATGACTATTTCTATAAGAATTTTAAAATTCCAATTCAGGGGGAGAATCAAGAGGAATTGGATTTTAATTTTTTAACGTATTCAGAAATTATTATAAACACCAATCAGGACTCACACTCGGGTCCAGCACACTCGGGTCTAGAGGGAGACCCAAACTCGAGTCCAGGGGGAGTTCTTAACCCAAATAATTATGAGGAAAATTCCGAAACAACTGCTGCCAATTCAGAGAATCCAGACACAAACAGTGAAGAGGTAATACAATCTGAAGATGTACCACACGGGCCCGAATCTCTTGGGAATAATCCTGAGGTAAGTTCTCTTGAAACAAGATTTAAATTACCACCAAGGATTAATAGAGGACAACCACCAAAAAGGTACGTTTCGGAGGATGGAACAAGTAAAGAAAGGTACCCGATTGCAAAATATACCACCACAACATATTTGACCGAACCCCTAAAAGGTTTTGTAAACCATATATCATCTATAGTCATACCAGGAAAAATAGAAGAAGCAAGAAATGATCCGAAATGGATTCATGCAATGAATGTTGAAATGGATGCCTTAGAGAAAAATGAAACATGGGAAATAACAGATTTACCGGTGGGAAAAAAACCTGTAGGGTGCAAATGGGTGTATACTATGAAGTATGATGCACATGGAAAAATTGAAAGGTACAAAGCCAGATTAGTAGCAAAAGGCTACACTCAAACCTACGTAATTGACTTCAAAGAAACCTTTTCCCCAGTTGCTAAATTAAATTCTGTTAGAGTTCTTTTATCTCTTGCAGCAAACCTGGATTGGCCATTACACCAATTTGATGTAAAGAACGCATTTCTTCATGGAGAATTGAAGGAGGAGATTTATATGGAAATACCTCCAGGCTATCAGTCAACAACCAGTGTAAACAAGGTATGCAGACTTAAAGAAAGCATTATATGGACTAAAGCAATCACCAAGAGCGTGGTTCGGACGTTTCTGTCAGGCAATGAAAGGATATGGGTATGTACAAAGCGAATCTTTAAAAGAAACCAAGGTAAAATTACAATCTTGATAATCTATATAGATGACATGATTATAACATGCAATGATAAAATTGAGATTCAAAACCTAGAGGGAAAATTGTCCAAGGAATTTGAGATGAAAAATTTAGGTGGACTGAAATATTTTTTAGGTATTGAGGTGTCTCGAAATAAGGAAGGTATTTATTTATCTCAAAGAAAATATATACTTGACCTTCTTACTGAAGTTGGTTTGCTAGAGTGTAAACCGGTTGATACTCCAATGGTTCCAAACTTAAAATTAGATGCCTATTCAGATCACACACCAACCAACATAGAAAGATATCAAAGGTTAGTTGGAAAGCTGATTTATTTATCTCATACTAGACCTGATATTGCATATGCTGTGAGCGTTGTTAGTCAGTTTATGCATTCTCCCAAGGAAGAACATTTAGAGGCAGTGATGAGAATTCTCAAGTACTTGAAAGGCGCACCAGGAAAAGGTATTACGTTTAAGAAAAATTCACACTTAAATATAATAGCTTATAGTGATGCAGATTGGGCAGGGTGTGTTATGGATCGAAAATCAACAGCAGGATACTTCACATTTATTGGTGGAAACCTGGTAACATGGAAGAGCAAAAAACAGAATGTTGTTGCACTCTCTAGTGCAGAATCGGAATTTAGAGGAATGGTGAAAGCAATCTGTGAGCTGTTATGGTTAAAGAAATTTTTAACAGAACTAGGTTTTGAACCAAAGTCCGAAATGAGATTAATGTGTGATAATAAAGCTGCCATCGACATCTCTCATAACCCGGTGCAGCACGACTGAACAAAACATGTTGAGGTGGATAGACATTTCATCAAAGAGAAATTGGAAGCTAAGGTTATTACAATACCATTTGTACGATCAAGTGAACAACTTGCAGATGTACTAACAAAACCGGTGTTGAGTAAAATATTCAATGACTCAATTGAAAGATTAGGCATGACAGATATCTATGCACCAACTTGAGGGGGAGTATGGAAAGAACAAGCTGGCACATTTTGTATCAAAGCAAAGAAGGAAATATTGTAGCAGCCCATATTGCAAGATATCAAAGCAAGGAAAGAAATAATGCAACATCTAATATTCGGTATCAAATCAAACAAGGATGGCAAGATATTGGAGCAGCAGAATTTATTCTTTATTCTATGAGATTTGTTGTTCTAAAATAAGCTTTGTAATATTTAGTTTCCATACATAAATGTCTATAGAAAATATAATAAATAGGCATGCATATGGAGTCCGAAATGTACAAGAGAAAAAAAAAAAAAGAAATCTCTCTGTAAAAACCTTTTTAATGATATAAAATTGGAAGGGAAGGGATTCTTGGGAGTGTTGTGTTCCTTTATTTTTCGTAACATAATTAAAGGTTTTGACTTCTTAATTTATTCATTTCTATTATTCTATAGCCTTTGAAGCTATTACGGAATATTCATAAAATTTTATTAAAAATAGCAGAAATTTACAATAAATTTACAAGTCTTTTGACCCATATATAGCTAGGGGCGGATTCAGAATTTTCGTCAGGGGGACAAAAAAATATCGAATCGGGTTTAAATTCATTAACTAATTGGGTACTTGATAAAAAACAATATTTTAACTTATACTTTCTAATACTTTTACTTGTAATTTCTGATGTTTTGACTTATAATTCTAATTACTAATCAAAATTCAACAAATTTATTTCAATTTTAATACTAAATTTAACCCGAATTACAAATCAAACGTCCAGAGAGGGGCAAAAAAAATTTCAGGAGGGGCAAAGTCGGTCGGAACCGATAAATCTCCACTAAAACTCAAAATCCAAGGGGGGCAACCACCTGGGTCTGTCCCTGTATATAGCGGTGGTTTAGCCACCTCTAAACTTCCTTTAAAATCCGCTCATGTATTTCAACTAGTCTTTGGTGTAGTGGCAAAAGTACATGGTCTCTATGTGAGAAATCATAGGTTTGAAATCCGGATGGAAAATATTCTTTGTTATAATAACAAGGGCATTAAATAGTTAGGTGGCTAAACAAGTATTTTAACGTCAATTTAATTGTCTAAACGGTTTTTTTGACCCAGTAGAGCTAAAATTTCAATTTCTAAAGGCGTTTCATTATTATGCAGTGGTTAAACCGATTATACTGTTAAATAATACACGGCCGTAAAAGGTGAGCAATCCGACTTCTTTACCACTGCCTAAGTGAATGTACTATGTTTTATTTAGCTCTTTTTTTCTGCTTGAATAATTATAGTTGGTTTAACTACTGTGGATCCTTTCTAGGCCTGTTAATGCGCTGGATCCGACCTTGGTCTAACGGGTTATTGGACTTTGTTATGAGTTTAATGGGCCGTATTTAATTCCAGAAGAAGCTCCAACACAGAGTTCATTTTTCTCAGTGACTATTAATCAAGGACCGTAACGTTTCCTCATTTCTTTTCTAATAAGTTCGGCCCATTTGAAATCAAAACCTTTTTTCCTCCCCAGTCTGGATTTCCTATACTCGAAGTTTGAGTTTGGATCTGAAGCGTCCGATCAGAATTCGGACCAATCCGAACATCCGGTCCAGATTAGAATTCACTGGATTGCTTTAATATTCGTGCAGATTCTGATCGTACGGTCTCGATCCCAAACTCAAACTTTGAGTTATTTAGGCATCCGAATTGCTCTCCTTCCTACTTCCGAGTTCCGACCGCTCTGTCCCTCTTTCACAGTCGCCTCTCTCTCTCTCCCCCTCCTCCCCCCCCCCCCCCCCCCCCCCCCCCCGCCCTCTCTCTCTAGAAGATGGAAGATGATCTCTCGAGGAAAAAGAAGGTGCAGAGGTATGAGGAGTTCGTCGACAAGCGCCTCAAGCCGGACCTTGTCAAGGCCATCGCCGAACGGTAATTTATTCCAGTGCACTAATTTTTATGCAATTTCATTTTATCGAAGGAATGGTTTGGTTTCTCATATTACCGCAGAAAACATAAAAGTATCATGTACAGGACTGCACCTTTGAAAAATGAGAAATACCTCATGAACATGTACCCAATTTTTTCCTAATTTCACTATACGTGCCAAAAACTGCCCCTGTGTTTCTGTTCAGAGATGAGTGAGGGAAGGATGGTTACTTTTGGCACCACTTGAAGTACCCAGAAAATTTAGGTCATAGAGGATATTTGTTGTGCCAGCAAACTGGTCTTTCGTCTTGTTTGATGCATTCCATTTGTCAGTGTACCAAGCTGGCACATGTATTCTATCAAAATTTAGTTTTAAATTTGTCATGGCAGGGATAAGGTGTTCCACAAGCAGAAGATGTTGTATCCTTTATCATGTGAATTCAATTTGTTCCCAGCAAGGATGCCAAATGAGGGATCAATTGACTATGTCCAACCAACAATGCAATCTTGAGAGCTTATAGAATTCAATTGAGCCGCTGTGGTTCTTGATAATAACCAGCATTAGGCTGTTTAAGTGCCTTTTTCGCTCCTCTCATCCTCTCATACACTTTTAATCTTTCTATTTTTCTCCCCTCGAAAAACCTTACTTCTCTAGAGCAAATAAAATAGAAGGCTAATATTTGAAAATCCAAATCCTTTGCCCTTCTAAACTTTTATCTTCACCTTGTAAAGAGCTGATATTTTTGTCATGTGAATTGACAACTATAGTTTTTCCCACTCATTTCCTTCACTTTAAATCAACACTTGCTTAAGAATCTTCTGGCTGCTCCATTCTCAATCAATCTGCATTTGCTTCGATTTTCTAAGTCATGGTTTTGATGACATTGGGGAAGCTCTGGATGGTTATAGTTAATGGGGATGGTGACTATCTGAAATTGGGCAGTTGTCGAAAATTATTGTTGATTTCACTGTAAGCTCAAAAATGAGAGAATTTTGTTTTTCTTTTCTTTTGTACTTAAGCTTTGTATATACAACAAAGATTCTATATGAGTTCACGTGAATGTTGGGACAAACTTGATAGCCATTACTCTGAGTTCACTTTATTTTTATTTTAGTTTTGTACAGTTTTGTTGTTCTGATCTGATATTAAGACCTTATTGAGCCCTAACTTGGTACATCTGGAGGTTCCAGTGAGCAAAAGTGACAAACGGGACAAGCTGCAGAGAGCTGGTCTGGTTTATGTTTGTGAAACTTGGATATCTCAGTGCTGACACCTGTAGAACTCGACCTCATTTACTGCGAGTACAATAGTTGCGATCTCATTTTCATGAATGTCATGTTTGAGAATTGTCAAGTAGCCCTTGTGAAAAAGAGTTTCAAGACATACACAAGTATTGTGTTGGTTTATTAATTGAATACCGATTTGTAGTTATTTATAGGGGGAATTTCATGTATATCCCTCAAAAGTTTCAATATTACATATTTATCCCTCTAAAATCAATAATTACATATTTATCCTTAAAAATCATAAAAACTCACATATTTATCCAATCTAACTCTATTATATATCAAATATCTCCAGAAATAATTAAATAATATTTTTTTAAACATGAAAATTTATTTTATAATATTAATTAATATTGTAATGACCACTATACCCTTTCTTCCTCTCTCCCTTTAATCTGTTGAGTCTTGAGAGCGCCAAAACATTCCGCCTCTTCTCTCCAATAGTACTGGTACTGTACGATTCAGCAATGGTACTGGTACGGTTTCAGTGCTGGTACTGGTACGGTACGGTTCAGTACTGGTGCTGGTACTGGTACGGTACGGTTCAGTACTGGTGCTGGTACGGTTCTGTGCTGGTGCTGGTACGGTTCTGTGCTAGTGCTGGTACGGTTCAGTTTTGGTATTGGTACGGTTCAGTGTTGGTACTGGTACGGTACTGTTCAATATTGGTACTGGTACGATTTAATACTGTTTTGTAACAGTGGCCTTAGAAGGGAAAATAAAAGAAGGGTAAAATGGGAATACATAGAAAATTAATGTTAAATATAATGGATTGGATAAATATGTGAGTTTTTATAATTTTTAAGGATAAATATGTAATTATTGATTTTAGAGGGATAAATACGTAATATTAAAACTTTTGAGGGATATACATGAAATTCCCCCTTATTTATATGGTATAATACACATAAGAATATGTTATCTAAACTTCAAGTTACTGCATGCTACAAGGTTGGGTTGTAGAATTGGCATCCCTATGCTTATTTTAATTACATTTAGAAATTGAAATGTCATGTTATCACGTACAATTGTTTCCTTCACTTCGCTTAACTGAAATTGATGCTAGCTTGGATTTGAAGAAGAATATTGAAAATCTGGAGAAAAATGGAATTACAAGCCTTCGATCTATGGTAAATCTTGGGTCAGAAGTTTACATGCAAGCTGAAGTGTAATCTTTCTATCCTTTACTCTTTGTAATTACTCCTTTTGTCGTCTTATTTTGTTGTAATTTGAAAAATATTTGCTAAGCCTGAACAAAATGTGCATATCCTTATTATGGACAACATGGGACCCGAAATTTCTTATAGAATATAAGTATCATTGGCTGGAGGAGAGGAAAAAATATTTGCTATGGGTTCAAGAAAGTGATTCTAGATAGTACGTAGTAGAATCACTACTTTTTTTTTCTGAAAATATGGGGGTCAGTAGAAGAAAGTTTTCATTAAGGATACGGGTTCAATTTTGGATTTCTCTACAAATATTATATAAGAACTTTAAAAGACCCTGCAAAACTTTTGTTCTGAACAAAATGGGGATCAATTGACCCCATACTTCTCTGCATGTGTGCACCCTTGATCATCAGAGAACTGGCTCGTTTTCCTTAGAGGCAACCAGTTACTTTAACAAAGCTAGAGAGTAGTGCATGGTTTTTCACATGTTCCTTTATTCAGTTGGTTAATGTTTTTTGCTTTTGAAATTTCAGTCCAGATACACGCCATATATTTGTAGATATTGGTTTGGGCTTTCATGTGGAATTTACTTGGTCAGAGGCATTGCAATTTATATCTGTCAGGGAACCTCAATTAGCCAGGTAATAGAGGTTATTTAAATAAGAAAAAGGTAGTTGGCGCATGTTTATTATTTTGTACCAGTGCAGTACAATTAATAAATTAAATTTTGTTGGTGCATAAGAAAAAGGAAATTTTATTGATTGATTCATGCATTTGTTCACATGTTTGTTTTGAGTATTGTGACAGACAAATTGAGGAGTACACGCAACTCATAGCAAACATAAAGGCACAGATCAAATTGGTACGCTTCTCAACTTGATGTTTACCATTTCTTTTTACCTTTTTGTTGCTGTTTAGGCTTTAATCCTTCTACCGTATTTTTTTTTTCTTTTGACAAATATTTGCTATGGGAATAACAAGGTGTTAGAGATTTTTGCTTGAACTTGCTTTGTGGTGCACCTTAATATTAGCATAGCAATAGCATTCTTCCATTGCATTTTGTAATTGCCTTTTATATTTATCATCATCATTTTCTTATATATGCTGATATTATTCAGGTGTGTGAGGGTATCAGAGAATTGCTTCAAATTCCAGCTGAATGATGCTGCAGTTTCTTTTTTTGTTGGACCAAATGATTCCAAATTGCATGCCAAAAAGCAGCAGTGTCAAGATTTGAGCAGATTTCTTTTGGGATGAACCGCAATGCAAATTTGAAGATCATGAGAGGGATACAGCTTGTTGAGTGAAAAGTTGACGAAACGCAAGTCAAAATGCAGTGTTGAAGAGATGCTTATAATTTTGTTGGCCTCTTTTTTTTTGGGAAAAAAAATCAATTGTTATAGTGGATGATCCTTAGACGACTCCAAATTCAGATCTGATGGTCTATTTAACCTGCGTTTTCAATTCACCCGTAGAATGAAAAAAAAAAACAAATACTGTGGGACACTTGCACATCCTACTTGTTTATGTTATGACTGGTACGGGATCTTGTCAGCTTCAATATCTGCTATTTCATTGGATAATAGTTGAAAATTTGACTGGTATGAGATTAAATGCCTTCCTAATTTTTTCATAAGATTTTGAACAGACATAAATAAAACTAGTATATGTTATCTATGTCAATCATTTACGTCCTTGCAAAAAATTTGCGTAACAACTTCATGTTGATGGATTGGAGGCACTCAATTCTATAAACATGCTTTTGTTTGTTGTTATGACTTATGAGGTTGCAATGACGTACAACCTAAATTTCCTTCCTCCATAAACCACCTTATTATAGATTGAACTAATTTGCTTATATCATCTGCTGAGGCCTGAGGCTGAGCTTCAATGAGAATTGTTAATTAATATTTCTTCAAGGCCTCAATAGTATAGTTTGGGCCACACAACTTCATGCTTTAAAGCCCAATTTTCTTTCTCTTTGAATTTCCAATTATGGAGCGGGATAATCGCAGCCGTCGGATCTAAAACCCTCTTAAGTATAATTTTCGTCCAGCGCTCAGTTTAGGGTTTTCTCGCGCAGCCTGCCTCGCTCGTTCAGGTCTCAGGTCTCTCTCCTTCGCTTGGGGTTGCGGGCTCCGTTTAATCTCTGGTGCGACAATGGTGAAGGCAAGACAAGGTCAGCGCGTCAGGTTAGAGATCTGAAATCTTGCTTTCATCAACTCCTTCCGTCTTTGATTCTGAATCTGAACGAAATTTCTAATTTTATTCGTTTGGTTTTTCTTTTCAGATTGTATGTCCGCGGCACAATCCTCGGATACAAGAGGTGAGTTCAGTTCAACTCTTTCTTTGACATTTTTTCTGGCTGCAACTTCATCTTTTGTTAAGTAGTTTGAATGAATAAGAGTTTCACTTAGTAGGACCTCAATTTGTGCTTCTAGAGATGTGTCATATTTGTTAAAAAGTTATGCGTTGAATTCCTGCATTGTCTTATGGGTAAATAACAAAGATCTTACCTGGCATTTTTGAATTATTACATGCTGGATGATATTTTTGAAGGAGAAAAACTTGTATATTGTTGGAACATATATGTAAAGGTGGAATGTTTAAGTTGGAATGATGTCTCGCAAGTAATTTGCATGCTTGGTGTTTTTCTAAGGTTAACTCTGTTGAGGGTCTAGATGTAATTAGACTTGCATAATCTGGTTCAGTTTGAATACTTAAATAACTCATACTAGCACACAGTAAATATAGCTCCATTTTAGGACCTTGATATATCTATCTTGTATTGAAAAGAAATAGCTCATTTTCTCATGCCTATATATGATCTTGGGTGTAGTATTTTATAAGGAGTCCGGCTAGTATGACATCGGTGTCATATGACACCAACTACAAAATTGATTGGATAGACTTCAAACGACTAATCCAAACCGTTCAAACCGATTTACTTTATGAGTGATGCATTTACATGTAATTTTTTATATTTTCAAGTTATTTTAGTATCAAATCAAGCGGTCAAAAATGTTGAAAAATGAATGCATTAATATTAACTAAAAAACTCACACATTTGACCGCTTGACTTGATACTACATAAATTCGAAAAATTATAAATTTTGCATGTAAACGTACAACTAATGAAATAGATCGGTTTGAACGGTTTGGATTCACTGTTTGAAGTCGATTTGATAGATTTTGGAGTTGGTGTTATATAGGCTGAAATAACACTGATGTCATACTAGGCAGACTCATGATGAAGGTTTCTCTTTGTTATTATTTCTAGTTTGAAACATTTGTATAATCAACATGATTTCTGGCATCTCATTTTCATGTATATCATTCTCAGATTTTGCGGACAGGAACAGTAACTTTTGAATTTGTAGTTGGTCCAGTATATAAAGAAGGAAATCTCACTTCTCTTGTAGATAAAAGTAACATAAACAAAGTCAGTAGCTTCTAGGATACATTGTTGGTCGGCTCCTCTAAATAAATATTCTCATAGGTTAAGAGTATAGATGATGGGATGAGAAAGTAGCTTTACTTCTAGCTAATCATACCTTCAATTTACTAATTCTTTCTTGCTGGTGTCTATGAAACCTTGGATATCCATATACGCCTGCATGCAGGCTTTAAATCTTTGTTATGTGAATGTTGGTGACAGGTCAAAGTCAAACCAGTATGAGAACACGTCACTGGTACAGATAGAGGGCGTGAACACGAAGGAGGAGGTGGCATGGTACTGCGGGAAGCGCATGGCATACATCTACAAGGCCAAATCCAAGTCAAAGGGCACCTTCTTTCGCTGCATCTGGGGTAAGGTTGCTCGACCGCACGGCAACTCTGGCGTCGTCCGTGCCAAATTTAAGTCTAACCTCCCGCCCAAGGCCATGGTATGTCGTGTTAATTTCACTCGTATATCATATAGTGGACTTTGGAAAATGGAGGTTAATTTGCTGATTGGAGTTTCTTTTGTTTGGTCATTTTAGGGTTGTAAGGTCAGAGTCTACATGTTTCCCAGCAACATCTGAGGTGATCAGATTCTACCTTCAAGTTCTGTTTTGTTACAATATTATATTTTTTTTTTCTTGATAAATTCGTTTTTTTTTCATTTGTATTATATTTAGAGAGCAGTGAGTTAATAAAATTTATATTGCTACGTTTTCCTTGTTGGGGTTTAAAATACAAGAATCGAACACCTATTATTTTCATTTCTATTATATTTTAGAGAGCAGTGAGTTAAAAATTATACTCCTCCACCAGCTTTTGAGGGCCTCTATAAGAGAGAATTCTAGTTTTGTATTTTAGGGTCTGAATGTATATTGGGGGGAGCTATTTGTGGCTCTGACGCTCCTACAGGTTCTCTGTAGGATCTCCAACCATTTGGGCCCTATAGAGAGAAGCTAACAGTGGTCACATAGTACAGGGTTTTATTTCTGGTCAGGTAGCTAGCTCCATAGCTTCTATCCCCAAGTTCTCTTATATTGCCCTGCCTCCAATGGCCTCTACATTAATTGTTTTTTTTGTTTCGTAATTATGGTTTTATTTACAGTAATGTTTGTTGATTTATTATTTTTCTCTCTCATTTTCTGCAGGTAGCTAGTTCTTATCAAGGCCGCCATTATAAGGAGTATGATGAATTAATTTGATTACTTCTAATATTTCAGCCTGTTATGTAATTTTGGAATTTGGACCTGCTTTTTAGGACAAAATATTGAAAGTTTTGGTTCATTTGATGGTTTGTCTTGGTTTTTGCTTATTTATATTCTGTCATTAATTTTACCAAACAAAATTTTGTCTGATTTTTACTGCTTGTGCCTGTTGCACAAACAATTATTGCTTATGGGATGACTCATCGAAGAAATTTATTTCCTGTGTGTTTTTGAGAGAGACTTGTTGGCGTGCCAGAAAAATAAAGTTGGTTGGTAATTTGCAACAAAAAGATAAAATTAAAGCAACCTTCTGAAGTTCTGATTAGTAATCTGCTTTAATTAATCATTCTTGTTAGGTAGCCAGAAAAATCAAGGTAGTTGGTAATTTGCCATAAAAAGATAAATCAAAACAGAGGCTGATGAGCGGGTGCTAGTTAACTTTAAAATCTATTGGAATGATTTTAAATGACGACTTCAACTATTGCATGAAAGAGGTTTAATTAAAAAAAGGATAAACTTCGAAATTAAGGAGTCCCCTCTCTAATATTCATAATTCATATTATGAAAATCATTTTAAATTTAGAAAGTTTTCATTGTATTCTTTATTACAAAATTAAGAAAATCATTTTAATTTGTGTAAGAAAAAATTCAATCTTCTAATTGATCAATTTTAAAAGACAAATATTTCATTTTCTTACTTGTGATGCATACACAAACATATATCTAAATATCACTATGTATCTAAATATCACTATGTATGTGTCATAAGTAGATAAATAAATAATTTGTCCTCAGAACCCGATCAATTAGAAGACTACGTATTTTTCTTACACATATTACATATTTTTATTTTTTTTAATAACAATAAGATGAGAACTTTGTAAATTTAAAATGAATTTTCATAGAAATGACATATTGAGTATATTTGTGAGTTCTTAAATTTTTGAAGGGTAAATATTATATTACGAATTTTAGAGGGAGAATACGTAATTTCAATATTTTGGAGGGATGTTGATAAAATTCCCAAAGAAGGAAAATGAAAGGACGAATAAATACATTTGTCAAAAGCAAAGTATTTAAGGTACAAAGACAAGTGTCATTAGCCAAATGCACATCATTGTTTTGCTTTAGTCGGCGCCTCTTCCCAAAAGCAAATAATCACCTCTTGCGTTAATTATTACCGTCTTTCGCGCTAACTTAGATCCAAATCATCCAAGCGTTGAAAATCAAATGAAATTATGAAACATATTTAGTTGTTAAAGTAATTCTCTTTTTTAATAATAATATCCGTATCGATTAGAGGTGCTACTTTTATCCGATTACCCGGATCCGATCCGGAACCGAACCGGATCCGACCCGGAACCGACCCGGATCCGGTTAATTTGGGTAGGGTATGGTTTAAAAAATATAACCGGTTAAATTATGGGTACGGTTATAAAATTAATAATTTAATATCCGATCTGGAACCGATATTGTAATGGATAGGATATGGGTTTGATTTAGTTATCCGATCCATAACCGAACCCGACCCGATACCCATATAAATACCCGATAAAACATATATGAATAACTATAAAAATACAATTTTACATATAATCAAATCAACAAATATCACGCCAGTATTCACATTTTGCATATTAATTTTTTGAATAAAATTTATTGCTTTGAATATATCGTTCAATATCTGCCTTATATATCCTCCTCGTAATCATGAAAATTTATTGCTCTGATTGATATGCCATTCGCAATAAATCTCATTGAAATCAAATATTTGTCATAAATTTAATTCTCTATTCAAACATATTAGTATTAATATTCCATTCATGGATTTTTTGAATCATAGAAAAGGAAATCACCATCTCCAATATTTTACTTTCTAAAAATTATATATATTCTTCAATATTTTGATTTTCAAAAGTTATTTATCTCCAGCCTCCTGAATTCAAAAGCTATTAACAAAAAACAAAAAACTTTCGAATATTTTTTGTTACACCATGAGTACTCCAAACAATCAACAATCAAATCCTAAAAATACTACCCAAGTTCCACAAAATATTATTGAAGGCTCTTAATGAGAAAAAAAGAAAAACATTTGTAGTATGGGAGTTGTGACATATACCCGCTCCGGATCCGGAACCGCCCCATATCCGAACCGGACCCGATAATCCATAAACAAGTTATGGGTATCTATCTATCCGGAACCGAAAGACTGGACCCGAAATATCTACGGGTAGATAGGTATCCGGATCCGGACCCGACCCGATTTGAAACAAATAAGTATATGGATCGAAATTTGGACCCGAACACTTTTAGGGTACGGGTCCAAATATAATAGTATCCGGACCCGACCCGACCCGATAGCACCTCTAGTATCGATATGGATATTCGGATAGGGGTGAAAACGGAGCGGATAGTGGTAAAACCATATCCATATTCATTTTTAATTTTTCGGATACGGATACGGATCGGATCGGATATTTATTAAAATAATATTAAAAAATATCAAAGTTCATAATATTTATCTAATTTTAATGGTGAATAACAATATTTTTTCATAATATATATTAAAATATATGATATATATTTACTATTCGGATACGGATAATTGAAACGTAAAACCATATCAGTATCCATATCTACACGGATATTCGGATATCCACATCTAATTTTTCGGATCGAATACGGATCGGATATTATCCATATCTACACGAATACGGATCGAATACGGATCGGATATTATCCATACCGTTTTCACCCCTATATTCGGATATTGAATATCCATATTTAATTTTTCGAATACATATCAAATACGAATCAGATATTATCCATTCCATTTTCACCTCTAAAATCTATACAATGAGAAGTATATGTCACTATGAGATTAAATATTACACGATATAAAAAGTTCATGATATGATTATAAATGTCACATCACGACACACGTGTCGGTCACATAGTGTAACTTGTGTGTCATGTGTTGTGATTATTTATCGAAAAGGTAACACACGCTACATCATAAATCAGCTTGATGAAGACACAAGTGTTTATATTTTGGAACTTTGAAGGACTTAGTTTTCTCTCACAATGAAATTTCTTGCAGAGGCATATTTTGAAAGGATACGACTGTGCTGTTATTCTAATAGAAAAGCAAGGTCCTGCTTTTCCGATTCCAACCATTCAAATACATTGAGATTTGTGCATGAAAAAATTTCTTTATCGAGATACGCGGATGAAATTTTTTGAATGATTGGAATCGGAAAAGCAGGACTTTGCTTTTCTATTGGAATAACAGCAGAGTTCATTCCATTTTGAAATGGTAAATTTAAAGGCTACAAATAGGATTATACTAAGTAATTTTTAAATTATAATTAACTTGCTGACTGGATGTTGTTTTCTAATTAAGTGAATTATTTTGCATTGTATAAGCTCTCTTTTAATCTTTTCAAATAGAATTTTTTTAAAATTTCGTGCAACTTTATGCCGTCGTTAGAATATTACAAAAAAATTCTTAACTAATATAAAAAAATATCTAGACCATGGTAATATTCATATTACAAATCATCTTGTTTGTGCTATGGATTTATGTATATGTTTTTAAAGTTCAAACAATTTTTGAAAATTTTACTATTTTTTAAGATAAGTAGACAAACACTACTTCCGGATGGTCTGAATTAAAATTCATATAATTATCTAATTTGAAACAATTAGTAAAATAATTTAAAAAAATATCAAATTTAGTTGTTAAATATATTTTTATTTGAAAATTAAGTTGAACAGTTAGATCAATTGTTTGAAATTTAAAAATAAAGATACAAGTCTCTAACAGAAACAATGTTTTTTGAAATATAAGATATATATATATTGCTGGGCTTAGCTAAGCCATGGTGTAAAACGACTTGGTGCTCCACGCCTCATTATTTCCATTTTGAAAATCCAAACGACCGATCCGAACCGCTCAAGTTGTTCTCCATATTGATATGTGCTTGGAGACCAAATTTTACATTTTTTGGAATTTTTTTACTATTTATTAAGCCACTTTGAAAATCACTGATCCGGCGGTCCAGAAATTTTTACTGTTTTTTACTGTTCATAAGGATTTTCAGATTTTCAAAGTGGCTTAATAAATAGTAAAAAAATTCCAAAAAATGTAAAATTTGGTCTCCAAGCACATTTCAATATGGAGAACATGTTGGAAGGTTCGAATCGACTATTTGAACTTTGAAAATGAAGATATGGCGTGGAGTACCAAGTCGTTTTACTCCATGGAGTAGCCTAGTCGGACTCTATATATATATATATAGAGAGAGAGAGAGAGAGAGAGAGAGATGGGCTATTGTGCTTTGCAAAGTAAAGCCATCGTTTTACTTCGGCTTACTTTTTGGATTTTCAAAGTCCAAAATGTCGATCCGACCGTTGAAGTTGATCTACATATTGAAATGTGCTTGCAGACCAAATTTTACATTTTTTGAAATTTTTTTACTATTTATTAAGCCAGTTTGAAAATTGCTGATCACATGGTCCAGAATTTTGTTGCACTGTTTTTTCTGGACCATGCGATCAGTAATTTTCAAAGTGGCTTAATAAATAGTAAAAAAATTCCAAAAAATGTAAAATTTGGTCTGCAAGCACATTTCAATATATAGATCAACTTGAATGGTCGGATCGACGTTTTGGACTTTGAAAATCCAAAAAGTAAGCCGAAGTAAAACGATGGCTTTACTTTGCAAAGCACAATAGCCCATCTCTCTCTCTTTATATATATATATATGAGTAGGGCTATTGTACTTCGCGAAGTAAAACGAAGTTTTACTTCACGCTCATACTTCCATTTCCAAAATCCAAATCGTCGATCCGAACCGTTCAAGTTGTTCTCCATATTTAAATGTGCTTGGAGACCAAATTTTACATTTTTTGAAATTTTTTTACTATTTATTAAGCCACTTTGAAAATCACTGATCCATTGTGAATAGTAAAAAACTGTAAAAAATTCTGGACCAATGAATCAGCGATTTTCAAAGTGGCTTAATAAATATTAAAAAAATTCCAAAAAAATGTAAAATTTGGTCTCCAAGCACATTTCAATATGGAGAACAACTTGAACGGTCGGATCGGCGTTTTGGATTTTGAAAATGGGAATATGAGCGTGAAGTAAAATATTGATTTTACTTCATGAAGTACAATAGCAAAATTATATATATAGAGATGGATTTAGCTACTTCATGAAGTAAAACGACTTTGTACTTCACGCCATATCTTCATTTTCAAAGTTCAAATAGTCGATTCGAACCTTCCAACATGTTCTTCATATTGAAATGTACTTGGAGACCAAATTTTACATTTTTTGGAATTTTTTTGCTATTTATTAAGCCACTTTGAAAATCTGAAAATCCTTATGAACAGTAAAAAACAGTAAAAATTTCTGGACCGTCGGATCAGTGATTTTCAAAGTGGCTTAATAAATAGTAAAAAAATTCCAAAAAATGTAAAATTTGGTCTCCAAGCACATATCAATATGGAGAACAACTTGAGCGGTTCGGATCGGTCGTTTGGATTTTCAAAATGAAAATAATGAGGCGTGGAGCACCAAGTCGTTTTACTCCATGAAGTAGCTAAGTCCAGCACTATATATATATATATATATATATATATAGACTAATATGCTTTCGGTAGCACTTCGGCCGAAGTGCTACCGATTCAAAATCTGATTTTCAAAGTCCAAATGGACGATCCGAACCGTTCAAGTTGTTCTCCATATTGAAATCTGCTTGGAGACCAAATTTTACATTTTTTGGAATTTTTTTACTAGTTATTAAGCCACTTTGAAAATTGCTGATCTGGGTGAACAGTAAAAACAGTGCAACCAAATTCTGGACCATGTGATCAGCAATTTCCAAAGTGGCTTAATAAATAGTAAACAAATTCCAAAAAATGTAAAATTTGGTCTCCAAGCAGATTTCAATATGGAGAACAACTTGAACGGTTCGGATCGGCTATTTGGACTTTGAAAATCTAATTTTGAATCGGTAGCACTTCGGCCGAAGTGCTACCGAAAGCACATTAGTCTATCTCTCTCTCTATATATATATATAGATGGACTTAGCTAAGCCATGGTGTAAAACGACTTGGTACTCCACGTCATATTTTCATTTTGAAAATCCAAACTACCGATCCGAACCGCTCAAGTTGTTCTCCATATTGAAATGTGCTTGGATACCAAATTTTACATTTTATGGAATTTTTTTACTATTTATTAAGCCACTCTGAAAATCGCTAGTCCGGATGAACAGTAGCAAAACAGTAAAAAAATTCTGGACCAATGGATCAACGATTTTCAGAGTGGCTTAATAAATAGTAAAAAAATTCAAAAAAAAATGTAAAATTTGGTCTCCAAGCACATTTCAATATGGAGAACAACTTGAGCGGTTCGGATTGGTAGTTTGAATTTTCAAAATGAAAATAATGAGGCATGGAGCACCAAGTCGTTTTACACCATAGCTTAGCTAAGCCCAACACTATATATATATATATATATATATATATATATATATATATATATATATAGAATGGCTAATATCAAAACGTTTGTTCCTGGGCTCAGGAACAAACGGTTTCATTCACCAATTTCCAAAGTTCAAACAACAAATCCAAACCGTTAGATGTTCAATCTATATTAAAATGTGCTTGGAGACCAAATTTTATATTTTTTGGAATTTTTTTACTATTTATTAAGCTAGTTTGAAAACCGCTGTTTTTATGAAATTTCTGCAGCATTGAAAAACAGTGGTTTTCAAACTAGCTTAATAAATAGTAAAAAAATTCCAAAAAATATAAAATTTGGTCTCCAAGCACATTTTAATATAGATTGAACATCTAACGGTTTGGATTTGTTGTTCGAACTTCAGAAATTGGAGAACGGAACCGTTTGTTCCTGAGCCCAGGAACAAACGTTTTGATATTAGCCATTCCCTATATATATATATATATATATATATATATATATTTTAATATCTAACAGAAACAGTGTTGTGGTATACCCTAACTCAATTATCAAATAATCTCCCTCTTTACAATAATAATATATATGCATGTTGCTTTTAGCCAAGATTGGTGATGTATTCTAACCGCTTGAACTTAATTTGGTATATATCCTCATGAACAGAGCTAGATAAAATACTTGTATATTTTGTTCTCATCAGTTCAAGTACTCTCCAGTTCAGTTCTGGGCTGGAGATATTTTGATATTTTTTATTATATGTTCAATTTCACTTGCCTTCTAAATTTTTAGACAGGTTTGACCAGAAAGCAACTGAAGGAGGGAAAATGGATTTGTCCAGTAATTGAGAACTGGAGAGGGAGTAAAGAACTGCTGGTTTCATCATCCAGGAGCAGTAGAGCTGTAGAGACTAGAGACTGGAGAGAGAAATCCATCAAAGCAAGCTCACGATTGGACGCATGCTCTCTGTACCTTGCCACGTTCTCTCTCTTCCTCTCGCCACCACCTCTCTTTCTCTTTGTATTCTAGCCTTCTCTCCATCTATCTCTCTCACACCCACACACACATCTTCACTCATCCATTCTTCTTTCCTTCATCTCCTCGATAGAGAGAGAGATAGATGATCTGTCTGGATGTGGCTGGTTGTTCATGGTTTCATCTCTGATCACTTTTCGATCTAAGGAGGTCGGTCTAAAGAGATCTGATCTTCGATTTTCCCAGATCACAGTACAGTCGATTCATCTATCTACCTTTTTTCGAACCTATATTGTTTTTTTTTTTAGAGATTCGGTTGATTTTTTGGATATTCAAAAGGAAGCATCTTTCTGTTTCTATCAACTTAAAAAGAAAGCACAACCTGATAGTTTCTTTTTTCCGACATGTGTTAAATCCACAGTTAATATCAACTGAGTAATGGTTCACGATGGAGGTGTGAAGGATCAAGGCGGCGAAGCAACTGAAAATCAGGCAAATCCTTCTGCGAGTAGTTTAAAATCCGATCTCGAAAAAAAACTTGGAGTGAGGCATCCTTTGAAGCACAAGAGATTTCGTGCGGGAGAGAAGAAGATGGCCGACCCCTCAAGCTCGGCAGTGGAAGAGGAGGAGCTAGGCACGACGTCAGCGGCTGGTGCCACGCTAGCAGAGGTCGTTGCCTCAGGTGGTGCTGACGTGACAGCGCAAAAGAGGTCTGATCCTGAGGAGGACGATGTTGGGTATCAGAGTGGCGGGTGGAAAAGGTACTACTCCCCCACCCCCCCCTTTTTTTTTGTAATTTTGTCTGTAATCAAGAATAACTTGTGCTTTTGTTGGTATAATTGTGTGCTCCGATAGTGTTTTTTTTTTTTCAGAATTTCTTTCTGCGGCGTCTGGGAAGGTCCAAAATTTATGTCCAATTATATATATATTTTTTTGTATTTAAAAAAAAAAATACTGAATCAACAGTGAACCTCGATATACCGATCCTTTCCTCTTAACTTACATATTAGAGCTTGTTTCTTTTGGTTCAAAATTAGGAATCTGTTTACTGGTGCATCATGATGTTTGTGTATCATTGGTTAGATATCATTCCGAAACTTTGTCTAATTTGCATTGTAAAATTAGAAAAAGGATAAATGTAATCTATTTGGTCACAAATGCCTTGTCCTAAGGTGCAAATGTTAGTAGAACAGCAGATTTCATGGACTGATTTTAATAACATCCACGAAAATGCAATATTTTCTCTGCTTGAATTACAAAACATATTGTTTTCATTGATTGAATTATATAATTATATAATTATGGGTAAATGGAGTATTCTTTTATTTATTTTTGGGTTTTTCCTCTATTTGTACAGTTTACCATTGTTTGAATGTGCATATGAGTTTGAATGGACCCACACGCAATCATGCATGGGGCATGCACATAACGACATTAGCGTATTATGTTGCAATCAATGCAAGAGTCGTAGTAGGACAAGTGTATTCATTGATTGGCAGTAAGTGGCAGACCATATTGGCTGATAACATATTAAAAAAATTTGTGAGATATATAATAAGTTGTTTCACGTGAACTAACCATGAAGTTTTAATTCCACTGTACTTCTACCAGTCAAATTTTCTCTCCTTTCTTCCCTTTTGAGGATAGTAAGTTATAATTTTGGCCTTTTTTGTGTGTGTGTGTGGGGGGGGGGGGGGGGGGTGTTTAATTCATATATGAGCTGACAAATTGTTTGTTCCGCTTGAAAAAGGAAAGGCACTTGAGATAGGCCCACCGCTTAACTATTTCCTCTTGTGGACATTTTCTCCTGCGTTTCATTGTGTTTGGGGGAGAATAATTCGTGAGAAGGGCCCCACAGCTTAACTAAGTCCTTCTATTGAGACTTACCGTAGTTCTTTCTCATAGGCACCCAAACACGCCAAGAGGAACTATAGCTACTGCGTATTAATTGGTTTTGGAGTTATACACAGTAGGGATAATTTGTTCAATCCAAACAACCCCTTAGAGAAGGAGAATTCAACATGAATACCGCAGTATTAGTGAAACTCGTGGATCAACAAAATCTCTTGAATATTTATTGTATCACATTCCACACTTCTGCATAAAAAGTGTCTTTTTCAACCCCCTCGTTGTTACGAGGCATTATGCTTGAGTAATCAACATCCATGTGGCAATTATGGTGCATTGATTTTATTCTTTTTCCCCAAACCTATCGTAAATCTCAAAATGGAATGTAATTCTATAAGACATTGGACAAGTTATAAAGAAAAAGTTTAATTATGATTCTAGTTGGTAGATTCATACTGGAATACAAAATTAGTAGCAAGTAATGTTGGGCAGTATCCACTGCCACCAAAAGGCAGAAAGATGCTGGATCTTCTTCTGACAATAATAACTTCATTTATGGAATATTTTAAGGAAATATTTGTATGACCAACTAGAAAGGTGATAGTTGAGCTTTTTCTTTTTCTTAATAACAGTTAAGGACTCCTCATCTTTGCAGCTTTTGCAAGCATATTTTGCAGTAATCAGTGCTTAGAATTCCTGTGTATAATTATTTTCTTAGTGAGGATGGAAGCTTAAATTGTGGATATGCGAGTTTCCGAGGAAAGAGAGTCACCATGGAGGATTTTTATGATGCAAAGTCCTCTCAAATTGAGGGCAAAGTCATCAGCCTTTTTGGAATTTTTGATGGTACCTCTCTCTCTCTCTCTGTTTTAAGCTCTTATCTAGTATTGTTGAGCTGTTTCTTTAAAAGCATATGCACGCCCCTTATTCGTGATTTAGTATTGGTTATACTTTTAGCAATTCTTGTGAATTTATAAAATGTATTTATGTTTTAATTTTAGGTCATGGCGGTTCTCGAGCAGCTGAGTACTTGAAGGAGCACTTATTTAGCAACCTCATGAAGCATCCACAGTTCATGACGGACACTAAATTAGCAATTAGTACTTTCTATATCCCCTTTAACCGATCTTACTTTTTTAAGAACACTGTTCTCTTGATTATATTACCACACCTGTTCAGGTGTTGTGCTAGAGAGGTGCCAAACGAATGCTGGTTTGTTACCAGATTGATATCAATCTTGAACGTTTATGTTTTATTTGGTTTGGGTTCTTTTGGTTCCATTTAGTTCCAATTTATCTACGAATTAGGTGATAATTAGGCATAGGATTCCAAATTATTATCATGAGGTAGCATTCGGGAAGGCCATTTTTTTAATCTGTTGATTATTGGTCATCATTGCAAACCTCGGTCATGGTTGTCAATATAAATTGAATATTAATTATGCAGGTGAAACATATAAAAAAACAGATTGTGATTTTCTTGAAACTGAAACAAGTACACTCAGAGACGATGGTTCGACAGCGTCAACTGCCGTCTTGGTAGAAAATCGTCTCTATGTAGCCAATGTTGGAGATTCGCGAGCCATTATATCAAAAGCTGGGAAAGGTAACTTACTACAGTTGTTAATTTTTCTTCTGTTGCGTGATTTGCTGAGATTTTGAATATTAGTAGTTTCTTGTATGTTTGTAAATATCTTGGTTCGTGGTAAAAGGTCATTCAAAGATGCAAAATACAAGAGTCTACTTGCTACCCATTTGTAAGGATGAACAGATTTCTATATTTTTCTAGGAGGAAATGTAAATCACATTATTCCATTGGTGTGTAATTAGGATGTTACTAGAGAACTTAGGGAAATTCTATTCTCCAAATTTGGACAGATTCAAGATAGGTCAATATTTAGAATGACGTCACATCTGTAGCCCTAATAAACTAGTTTGTGGTTATAGATACAGTACCAAGTGCTAGTACAGTGTTAGCCTATTAACATGTTAAAGCAAGACAAAATAAAAAAAATATTAAACATAGTAATTGAGGTTTTAATAATTGATCACATTCCTCCATTCTATGTCACAAAACTACTTTCTTGTGTTAATGAAATCCACTAATGTTGGATGGTTGAATTTGAACAAACAAGTTTTTCATGGTCATGATATTCTTCCTAACCACAGCAAAATCAGAAGCAGTGGTACAAAATGATATTGTTCTTTTTTTTGTGTGTGCCTTTTAGCAATCCCACTATCCGACGACCACAAACCAAACAGAAGAGATGAGCGTGAGAGAATAGAAAGTGCAGGTGGGATTGTCATGTGGGCAGGTAACTTTTTATGTCTTACCATTTAACTCGCACAAGAGGCATAATAACCGAACTTGAAATTGAATGCCGATATAAGGTGATTTTGTATCTCTGGTGTTGTAGGTACATGGCGAGTTGGAGGTGTTTTGGCGATGTCCCGTGCATTTGGTAACCGCCTTCTGAAGCAGTTTGTTGTAGCTGAACCTGAAATTCAAGTAACTATTTTGTTTTTCTTGAGAAATTTTCAGCGGAGGAACTAATTTTCCTACTTTTAAAGTGTGCCTAAATTGAATGTCTTGCCTGTAATGCTCTGCTTTTAAATCATAATATATGAGAGTATCTTGTAAAAAAAAAATTCAGGAGGAAGAAATAACCGATGAGCTGGAGTTTCTGATTTTGGCCAGTGATGGGCTGTGGGATGTAGTGCCAAATGAGGTTTGTTTCTCTTTGAGACATGATTTAAATAATAACAAAATCTTTGTTCCTTTTCTTTCTTTGTAGGTTGATGAAATTGGGTTTTAATTGGGTATGCAGAGAACTCACTAGTATTGGTCAGGTAGCAGTAGCAATGTGGTTATTTTGTAGTCAAATACTTATTATTAGCAAAGTGCTCCATTTTGGTAGGCACTGATTAGGTACTCGAAAGGTATAATACTGGTATGGAGTTCCCACTAATTTTGACGCCTAAACCTGTGAATGGCTGATGACCATCTGGTTTTTGTTGATTTGATTTTTTGTGCAGTTTTGGGTTTGAGGATGGAACGGCTTATTACCAGAACTGTCAGGTTATTTTCAATATGTTCTTCAACAATAATAACCTTATTTCAACATTCTTCCTTATTTGGAATAGGATGCTGTATTATTAGTAAGAGGCGAAGAAGAGCCAGAGGCAGCTGCGCGAAAGCTGACAGAGACGGCATACATGCGTGGCAGTGCCGACAACATAACATGTATTGTTGTGAAACTTCACCATGAGAAAATAACAGGGGTTGACGATTCACCACCCCCTCCTGCTCCCACAGATAATCAGAGCTGATTTTTCCTCAATATATTGCCGATGTTTTATTGGTGCTTGTTATTTTATTAAACGACTTGAAACTTTTTTATTGCTTTTTATATTCCATAATCATGTCAATAGTGTTCATCTCTTCCTGTTGTGGGACCCTTTCTTTTGTTTATTTATGCACTTTGTCTTGTATTTCTACTGTGTGCGAGTGTATTCTTAGATGTCTCTCTCCAATGAGAAAGATATTCTGGGTTGAATGAAACTATGAAAGGGACGGAAGTCAGAAAGGAGAGGAGGTGGTCAGGGTGCATCCACGTAATAAACAAGCTGAAGATTGGTTGGAAATATATTTCAAACTAGGGGAAGCCTGATATCTCTGTAGCTGTCAGCCACTTGGAGTCTTGGATCTGGATGGATCCATCTCCTGATATAGCGACTGGCCGAGAGCCATCTTGGTATAATCGAGCGTTTACTTGCCCAATAAATTAAGTTGCATAATTTTAGATTGGTCTAAATTAAATCGTACTAGTATCGTAGTCGTGCCGTGCGTATCCTCTGAGATGTCTCATATTTTGCGTGACCGACGTGTCCGGTGTCTTTGAGCTTTGAGATTCGTGCAGAACGTCTTTGAACGCAAAATATGAGATATCTCAGACGATGCGAATTCATGCCAGCGTACACCATGCAGACCTAAATATCTCTTCTCGAGTCACAGATTGATTCCCAATTTCGCATATAAACGCACCCTTATCTCAACCACCAGACCTCTTCTTTCTCCTCCAGGCTCCAGCTGTCGTGCATTATCTAAAACCCCTCGTTAAACCCTAAAAATTCTTCGCCATGAGCGGCGTTCTTCCCAAAGCTTTTCCTTCTAACCTCAAAGTCTCCCCTCCCTCTACCCAATTTAAGAAGAAAAAGCTCGTCGCCTCACCACGCGTCTCTACAAAAAACGAACTCGTCGTAGAGGAGAGAGACACCCCAATGTCGGACCGAAGTGCAAAACCAAAGAGGAAGAGGGGTGGTAAAGGCTCCAATTTTGCCAAGGCGGTCGGATATGGCGAGGAAAACACGGGAGTTCGTGGAAATAAGAAGGAGAGCAAATCAGTATGGGTTGAAAAGAAAGAAAAACAGATTGATGATAAAATTTCGGATGGAGTTGAAAATATGGTTTTGGAAGAGGAGGAGTCTTACCTAAGCGATACTAGGTAGCTCTTACCTATTTAAAGATCACTTCGTTGCTTGTTGTATTTGTAGATATGTTGGTATTGAACAGGGATTGCAGTTCTCATACTTGTTAATCCAACATCAGTACTATTAGGCTCCATATCAGCTTAATTAGAAATTTTCACGTAGAGAGATAGATCTGGAGTGCTTCCAACAAAATTTCATTTCATTTTATTATTTATGTATCAATTTTCAGAATATCCATTTTCTTTATATGTCAGGTTTGATGAGTGCCCCATCTCTCCTTCATCATTAAAAGCCATAAAGGATGCTGGTTATGAAAAAATGACTAAAGTGCAAGAGGCAACTCTTCCTTTGATCCTTAAAGGTATGGTTTGGTACCATACTAGTATCTGATTTGACGCTTCACTGGCCTTTTGGATTGTTATATTTTTCTGTGAAATTGGTTGCCTCTTGGAAACATGTCATTTATTGTTGACTTTGTTAAACTCACCATGTTTGATTCATGTATCATCAAGAATTTCTGAGCTACTTTTAAAACACAGTTCCTTTTAGTACCGTTACATACTTGCAGGTGTTAATTATATAGGGGCTGTTCGGCAACAAGGGATTAATCCGCTTCCTTTAGCTTCCTTAGCCGCTTAATTCTGCCGAACACCGGTTCCTTAACGCAGATTAAGAACACCTCCTTTAGCCTCCTTTTGCCCAGCCTCCTTTTGCCTAGATCTTAATCCTCAGCCCGGACCTTAAGGCACCTCTACCCCTTCCTTTAGCTTCCTTAGCTTACACCCACGGATTAAGACAACCGAACATCGGTTCCTTAGCGCTCCTTAAGCTCTTAATCCTTCACTCTTAATCCTTTGTTGCCGAACGGTCCCTATAGTGAATTGAAAATCTTTTAATTCAACACTGTTCCCATTGTTAAAACTTAAATTGCATATTTATCCTTGATTTTATTTCGTTTTCTACTTTGTTAATTCCTCTTTTTTTCAGGGAAGGATGTTCTTGCTAAGGCAAAGACAGGTACTGGTAAAACTGTGGCTTTTCTGGTACATTTTCTGTCTCTCTCTCCCCTCAACTTTTTGTGGTGGCTATTTCTTACTAATCAACAAATTAATATGACCTGAGTTTATGATATTCAAATAAAGGTGTAGCTAAAATCAAATTTCTTGCTAATTACTGGACCGAAAAAGTTGTTATCCAAACTCTTTTCTTCCAGCTTCCTGCAATTGAGGTTCTATGCAAGCTACCCCGTTCTAATCTCGGCGGAAGAGTTCCTCCAATCAATGTGCTAGTAATGTGCCCAACTAGAGAGCTTGCTAATCAAGTGGCATCCGAGGCCAAGAAATTACTCAAGTATCACCCTTCTGTTGGAGCTCAAGTCGTAATAGGTGGTACACGGCTGTCATCAGAGCAGAGAAATATGCAAGCTAATCCTTGTCAGGTCAATTTCTCAATTTCTGGCCCCCCTTTATGCTTATTAAAAACATGTGATCCCAGGGCTTCATTGATTATGATGCTTATCAGTGTCAATACTCACTGATAATCTAACATGTAGTGCTAAAATCACTTATCCTCAAAATATTAATTGATACAGAATTAAGCCTCAATTAACCATCTGTTTTGTTCAATCATGCTTCATTTGTATAATTAAGCCTCAGCTGAGCTTGAGTTATAAATAGGAGGCATTTAATTTTGCCTCAATGGCAATCCTGTTGGCATTAACACTAAGTTACCCTTGTGGATGTGAAGAAAGAAGATGGAAATATATGTATTTCGAACTGGTATGGATGCTTGCTGATAGGTGATTGTACTGAAATCACACTATAGCCAAGCTTGCAACTATGGTACAAGAATGGTACATTACTATAGGACAGAGTGTTTGCAGAATTAAGCAGTCTTAGGCTCCAGCCTACCAGCAGAAATTCAAATTCTCTGTTTCATTTCCTTCAAAAAGATTCCTTTGTTCTACTTTCATACTTCGCAAATTATTTGTACAGATACTTATAGCCACTCCAGGAAGGCTGAAAGACCACATAGAGAATACAACAGGATTTAGGCCTCGGCTGAATGGTGTGAAGGTGCTTGTATTAGATGAAGCCGATCGATTGTTAGACATGGGTTTTCGAAAGGATATAGAGAGGATCATTACTGCTTTACCAAAAGAGAGACAGACACTCCTATTTTCTGCCACAGTTTCACAAGGGGTACCATACAATACCGTCTTTTTCATTTATTTAATCATATTTTCTATAGAATTGTGATTAAATTTGGTCTCAATAGAGAAGAACTGCATAACCAGAAATTGCAAAATTATGTCCAAAGTAAGACTTAGTTTCATAGATGATGTTTAATTGAAGTTTATGGGGCTAGTTTTCACCAAAAATTGTATGCATTTATGTACAATGGAATAATATATTTGTATTGTTTAGGTCCGACAAATATGTCACGTTGCCCTGAGAAAGGATCATGAGTTTATCAGCACAGTAGAGGAGGGAACTGAGGAAACACATGCACAGGTAAGGAACTTCGCATTTCTTTTCATGGTTACTTTTTTAAAGCACCTACATGTAACACGTGCCTGCAAATGAGGACTTGATGCAGTCTTTCTGAGAACATAGGAAATATGATTTAATAAACAAATTTCTAGAACTCCATGTATCAATGATCTCCTTTTGTCCCTCTACTCACTAAAGGAAAAATCCTGTATATGTATATTATGTGACATAGTTGCAAAGGTTATAGCTGTCGATTCTCAGTTGGACACATGTATAGTACATATTTTCCTTTAGCAGGGTGATAAATATATGTAGAGGCTTTTAGGTGTATATGATAATTTCCGTACTAGTTTCAAAACAACATTTTTATATTTTTTATGATGATTCAGGTCAGACAGACATATTTGATTGCACCTCTTGAGAAGCAGTTTTCGATTCTACATCAGTTGTTGACAGAGCATATTTCACAAGATGCAGACTACAAGGTGTGTGTATTATTTTGATCATTTTTCTGAATCTGACTTTTCCCTCCTCTGTTCATGTTGTCAGACCATAGCTGAGATAATAGCATTGAGCCCTAATTACATAATCTGGAGAACAGCTACTATTACAAAATTTAAGAAAATTAATTGTGCGCTCTTGGGAATCCTTGAAAAGTCTTGTTTAATTTTTCAAAAACAAGAATAGTAGAAATTTGACCCAAAATTTTCCCCTCCAAATTTTTGTTATAAATGTCCAAATTAGCCTCCTTTGTTGATAAACAGTTAAGTAGTGCTTAGATCCAGCGTTGTAAATAACGGTATGCCCTCGTTGGATGGACGGGGTACTGTTAAGCGATTAATCGGTATGTGGCCGACTAATTGGAATTTTGCGGATAATTTTGTGTTTCATTAAAATTATGTGCATGTACTTGTAATTATTAAAAATGATTAATTTAACTCAAACTTATCAAATAAACTTATTTTAACTTAGTTTTATCGTTAATTAATAAAATTTTATGAAATTATCATTTACAAAAACTCAGATAAGACAAGGCAAAGTATAGTACATATAACAAATAAATGCAGAAAAAAAAGAATAATAAATATGACCACTAATTGACCGAATAAACGGAAAATGGACGATTCGTAACGGTTTGGTCACCGCCAACGACTAATCGGCTGATTAGTCATGCTAAACTGCCATTTTTTGCAACACTGCTTGGATCTGATGGAGTCATGCTTTAAAGAGGAGTTAAACTTTTAATGCAGTTCATGTGTTTGTTGTGGGGCTAAATCTTGGCTTGTGGTTCTGTAATTTGGGTAGAAGATCTTCTAATTCTCTTTTGGCACTCTTTTTTGTTGGATATCTATTTAACTAATGTGAATAAATGTGTAGGTGATTGTATTTTGTACAACTGCCATGGTAACAAAACTGGTTGCTGAGGTACTTGGTGGTTTGAAATTTAATGTCCGAGAGATTCATTCAAGAAAGGCCCAGACATACCGAACTAGGGTTTCACAAGAATTCAGAGTGTCAAAAGGTCTTATTTTAGTAAGCTCTGATGTGTCAGCTAGAGGCGTTGACTACCCTGATGTCACACTTGTCGTACAGGTCTGTAACTTGACAAGTTTTGTGTTTAATTTTATTTAAATTTATGTTTTTGTCAAAACTTTTAAGACTTGGTAGTTATCGATATGTCCATCCCATATATGCTCCGATCGGTATATAAATTAAATTAGACTTGTCTATGCAGTAACTCATTTACACAAGCCAAATAGAGTTAAACCAAGCAAAATTGGTTTCGATTTAGTGCTCTTAAGTTCTATTACTAAACATAAGAACTGTGATTTGATCTAATTTCTCTTGTCCATTTTTTTCCTTCCAATTTTCAGATAGGGATGCCTTCTGACAGAGAGCAGTATATACATAGACTTGGCCGGACGGGACGAAAAGGGAAGGAAGGCCAAGGCATACTTATGTTAGCTCCTTGGGAAGAATGTTTTCTTAATACAATCAAGGATTTACCTGTAACAGAGGCTGCACCATGCCAACCTGACCCTGGTTGCCAAGAGAAGGTAATTTTAATTCGTTTTTGTTTGTTTTTGGAATAAATGCAATAGTTTTCTAATTCATGATAATACCACATTCTTGTACTGGCAACTAATGTCCAACTTTCTTGTCAGTATTTGCAAATCCACCCAATCAGATTTGGAGTAGGTGGAGGGAAGGGGTGCTAAGCACCCCTTATAAATTGGAATTTTTCAGTTTTGTCCTTTAAAATTTTTAATATCTACAAAAAATTATACTTTTTACCCCCCGTCATAGAATGATTTACAAAACTGTTATATATCCAGCCTTCCTTATCTCAATTTTCTGGTTCTGCCCTGCACCCAATGTAGTCCACTCCATCCTAATAGGAAAATATTATATCAAAGACTGAGATGTACCCATCTTCCTAGTGTGTACTGGTTCTTCCTCTTGGAAGTGTAGATGCTAAGTTCTAAATTTTGATGAATCAGCTGGGAGTAATCTTTAGGAGAAAATTATTCAATCTTCGACATCTTTTTAGGAGAAATCATTCAATCATTGATCTATTTTGTGTTTGCAAACCTAAAAATTTTGATGCCGCTTGTACTTGGCAAAATAGTTTGGGTACTGTTCTCAAGTATAGCAAGAAACAATATACTAAGTAGCTCACAATTGACATTTTTATATTCTCATCTGTATAGGTTTTGAAAACACTTGCACGTACCGAAATGAAAACTAAAGAGATGGCATACCAAGCTTGGCTAGGTTACTACAACTCAGCCAAGGGTGTTGGCCAAGACAAGCCGAGGCTTGTGGGGCTAGCAAGAGAATTTAGTGAGAGCATGGGCCTTGCTGAACCTCCTGCCCTGCAGAAAAAAATTATTGGTAAAATGGGCCTTAAGGGAGTTCCTGGATTGCGCTCTATCTAGACCTTTTTTTTTGTACTGTTTTTTTTTTCAAATATTATTTAATTTGTGTCGATCAATGGGTTTTGATAGAGGGAGAAAAAACAAAGTTCATGGGCTGGCCTTTTTCTGATCTCAGTTGGGGCGGGGTAATTTGAATATTTCTTTGCGATAATTAGTTGTAAGACATTGATTGAGGGTAATGTAATCATTTATTCTGACCAAGAACTATGATACAATTTGAACTCGTTTTCTAAAGTTAGATTTCTTAATCTAAGGATCCAAATTGTTGCTTGTATGATTGTATCACTTGTATGTGAACTTAGGACTTGTCTCAAGGAAACTGATGCAGTGGAAAATTTGTATTGTGAGGTAGGGGGATCAGCCAGTGGGTTGATAAATGTGAAATTCAGCAATGTAGACGGTAGAGTATCTATAGATATGTATAGTTGAACTACAAGTCACAGCTAGGTTCGCCTTCTCTAAATTGATGAGGCTGGATGCCCGAGTGTTTGTGCCGGAGCTGTTTTTTTCTTTCTGAATTATCTCCTCTACCTGAAAAGTAGTTATAGTAGTTATATGGTGCTCTTGATAGAAATAATAAAATCCTAATGTGTTTTGGAGTGGCGATATCGTTAAGCGGAAGCGTAAATATTGATTATCAATGATTTTTCTCAGAGACTTTAGACGTTTATCTTTTACTTCACTATTTATTTTATAGACAAAAATTTTAGGATAGGATGTGTTCAAATAAGAGAAGAAGTATTTAATAACTTTGAGACAACTTTTGAGATCAATATATTTTATAAGAGGAGGGTTCAAATGCACCCACATTTTTGTGCTCCCAATGCACCTATATCCTTTATCTTCGTTTTTAAAATCCGAACAGTTGATCCGAGCCGCTCAACATAATTTTCATAATAAAATATGCTTGGAGACCAAATTTTATATTTTTTTTATAATTTATTTACTATTTTTTTAGATAGATACAAAATCACTTTATCGGATGGTCCAGAATCTCCTTAAAACAGTGATTTTGTATCTATCCAAAAAAATAGTAAATAAATTCTAAAAAATATAAAATTTGGTCTCCAAGCATATTTTATTATGAAGATTATGTTGAGCAGCTTGGATCGACTGTTCAGACTTTAAAAACGGAGATAAATGATGTGGGTGCATTGGGAGCATATAAATTTGGGTGCATTGGAACCCTCCTCATTTTATAAATAGCAATATGAATTTTTCCATAAAAAATTATTCATGTTTTTTTATTAATTTCTGTAAATGAGATTAGTGCACAATAATAACATAGACCACATAATTAAATAAAACTAACACCTCTTTCCAAACAAAACAGATCAGCATCAAACTTTAAATGAAACTATACATATTGTTTCTTAACTGCTACCTAAACTGAAACTGCCCCACAGCCATTTCAGGTTCTACCTACATTGCGCAGCAGCAACAACGTCAGACTAGAATTGATAAGAAACTCACTTTGATGGTTCTTTTCTTCATAGGCATTTGTCATTGTTTGTAAACATAGAGATGCTCCTTAATTATGAGTCCTAACTACCTTCATTGTTCATCTTCATCTATTGCCTGTAGTGCATCATTATAAAATCAAGATTAGATTAAGTGCCAAAATATACTAAAGGTGATAAACTGCACAAAAGGGAAATAAATCTGCTGTTATTCCGATCCCAAGCATTCAACTTCATCAACATTCGTGCATGAAAAAGTTTTCTTCATTGAGATTCGCACATGAAAAACTTTGAATGATTGGGATCGGAATAACAGGACCCTGATATTCCAATGGAATAACAGCAGATTTATTTCCGCAGAAAAGAGCTCACTTTTTAATATTTAATTATACACGTGGAGATGTTGTTGTTGTTATGTCTACTACTTGCAATTTATGTTGGAATTGTACGCTATTCATATTATTGTACCAGTAAATCTGATATCTTTGGCTGTTCATGAGTTAGCAAAAATAATCTTTGTACCAGTAATTTAATTTATGCACTTGGAGCCAAGACGAAGTAACTAGTACTGTTAACCAATCTCATACTGTATGCATTAGTTAATAATTTAATGTATACTCTTGTTTATTGTGCTGTTTGCTTAAATTCACTGTTCAAACTATTACACATACTTTCTGCAGTTTAAAATTAGTATGTTCATGAAATTCCCAACATAAATGACCTTTTTTCTATAAAATTTACCAAGTTGTCATGATAAATTTCATGTATTTCGGATTTTGATACCAGAATGGTATCAGAAATGAAATTTTACAAAAAGACCGATGAACACACCTGAACTGTACCAGAATAATAAATTTTTTTACCAGAACATATCTTAAATTTTTTTTTACCAGAACATATCTTTTTAAGAAGCAAAACACTACAATGCCAGAGAGGGAGAATGACGAGGAGAGGGAGCAAGATACCTGGTGCACGGAGAAAGGGCTTTCGCAGAAAACCACCTCTCAGGGTTGTTCATCGCAGGAGAAGAGGAGATGGGAGGAATGATGCGAAGATAAGCTGCACAGTGCACGGTGGTGGTACCACGAGAGGGGCCTTCGCACAACTCGGAAAGAGATAGAGAGTCGAAGGTGAAGAGGCGGTTTATCGGCGAGGATCTCTTTGAATACACATTAGTCCCACAACAGATAGTTAATAAACCATAGAGGCTGTATATAACAGCAGAACGATACATCAAAGAATTAAAACACAGAAAGTGGTGAATGGGCCTATGGGGCCTTCTTTGGTTCGCACAACTCGGAAAGAGATAGAGAGTCGAAGGTGAAGAGGCGGTTTATCGGCGAGGATTTATTTCCGAATGAAAATTAGTCCCCACAACAGATAGTTAATAACCATAGAGGCTGTATATAGCAGCAGAATGATGCATATGGTACTTGAAACACAGAAAGTGGTGAATGGGCCTATGGGCTCTGGAAAGTCCCCGGGCTTTTTAACCGCAGAGATGCGGCCGTGGAAATACGGGTATCCCTGGCACCTGACCGCCTACTTTGGGTGGGGGCAAAGACTGTGTTGTGGAGCCCAAGGGCCAGTTGTCAGGGATCAATAGCCGTTACACAGTTATTCACTGGGCCCTTATATCATGGGCTATAACGGAACGGGGCTTACTCTTCTGTGTTCCTTCTTTTTTCATTGCTAATTAATTTCCCGCGTAAGCTGTAAGATAAAATCTCGAATATAAAAAATAGCAGGGTGAATAATAATTTAAATGATCATTATGCAATGAAAAAAAATTAAACATTTTATAGGTTAGATTTTGACTAAAAAAGCAAGTAGATTCGAAATTTTTATATATAAGAAAATAAATAAATAAAATATTAAACATGAGAAATGGGTCAACGAAATTTGAAAAATGGAAAGGCAGGTATGCGCTGCGGGACGCCATGGCATACTCCAGCCTAAGGGTGAGTAAATTGCTCATAACTCGTAACTCGCTCATTAACAACTCGCTCATTTACTTAATGAGCCGAGCATGAGCATACCCCAACTCGCTCATAACTCGCTCATTAAGAACTGAGTTACATAAATCCTGCCACATCTAATCTCTTGATTCTTTTTTTTGGAATGGCCCAAGAAGCAAGTTTGAAGCATGCATGCCATAGGATCGCTGGGCTAAAGAAAGCAGGCCCCAGAACCATCTGTAATATCCATTAACAGATTAACCATCCGTAATATCCATTATGTATTGTTTAATTAGCTTGGAATTTTAATTAGGTTGGAATTTCAAATCTGCAAAAGAGGAAGAGTTGCTAGATTTTGTTAAATTATGTATTGTTTAATTAGGTTGGATTATGACAATTTGTTAAATTCTATAAATGAAAATTAATTTTTGAATGATGTATTTTAAACAACTCGGCAACTCGCTCATAATTCGCTCATTAACAACATGCTCATTAACAACTCGCTCATTAAGCTAATGAGCCGAGTATGAGCATACCCTAACTCGCTCATTAATCGGCCCTACTCCAGCTCGTGGAAAAAACGGAAAAAAAAAGAGAGGAAGGGACGCCATGGCTCTGGCTAACCCAGAAAAAAGTAAAAAAAAAAAAAAAAGGGGCCGTCATGGCCCATGCCAGCCCAAAATGAAATTCAATTTTTTTTTCTGCTATGTTCAGTGAGAAATTCAATAATTTTGATCAGATTCAAAATTCATTTTAGAGAAAATGGCTACATCGATTTTGGTGTTCTTTATATCAAAATAAAGGTACGAAAGTCTAGTTTCCAGAAAATGTAATTTATCTATACAAAAATATTACAGATTGGTACAGTTTTAGCGATTAATTGACAGAGGTCAGAAATCAGAAAAGCTGAAATTCCAGTGAGCAGTCCTATAATTTTGACCAGATTCAAAATTTAATTTAGAGAACATGGCTACATGGATTTTTGTTTTCTTTATATCAAAATAAAGGTATTAAAGTGTAGTTTTCAGATAATATAATTTCTCTATACAAAAATATTACAGATTGGTACAGTTTTAGCGATTAATTGACAGAGGTCAGAATTATTGGACTGCTCACTGAAATTTCAGCTTTTCTGAATTCTGACCTCTGTCAATTAATCGCTAAAACTGTACCAATATGTAATATTTTTGTATAGAGAAATCATATTATCTGAAAAATATACTTTCACACCTTTATTTTTATATAAAGAACACAAAAATACATGTAGCCATGTTCTCTAAATTGAATTTTGAATCTGGTCAAAATTATAGGACTGCTCACTGGAATTTCAGCTTTTCTGAATTCTGACCTCTGTCAATTAATCGCTAAAACTGTACCAATCTGTAATATTTTTGTATAGAGAAATTATATTATCTGGAAACTAGACTTTGATACCTTTATTTTGATATAAAGAACACAAAAATCCATTTAGCTATTTTCTCTAAATTTAATTTTTAATCTGGTCAAAATTATTGGATTTCTCACTGAAATTTCAGCTTTTCTGATTTCTGACCTCTGTCAATTAATCGCTAAAACTGTACCAATCTGTAATATTTTTGTATAGAGAAATTATATTATCTGGAAACTAGACTTTCATACCTTTATTTTGATATAAAGAACACAAAAATCCATGGAGCCATTTTCTCTAAAATGGATTTTGAATCTGATTAAAATTATTGGATTTCTCACTGAACATAGCAGAAAAAAAAATTGAATTTCATTTTGGGCTAGCATAGACCATGGCGGCCTGTTTTTTTTTTCCTTTTTTCTGGGTCAGCTAAAGCCATGGTGTCCCTTTCTCTGTTTTTTTTTTCCGTTTTTTTCACGGACTGGAGTATTGCGGAACGCCATGGCGCATACTTGCCTTTTCATTTTTCAAATTCCGTTCAACCATTTCTCATTTTTAATATTTTATTTATTTATTTTCTTATATATAAAAATTTCGGAGATTTGTGTGTGAATCACGAAAGATATAAACTAATATAATTGTAATTATAATCAAGGACAAGGTCATCTTAAGCTTACCGACTTTATTAAAATATAACAAGTATATATATATATATATATATAAAGAGGAGGGTTCCAATGCACCCTCTTTTTTGTGCTCCCAATGCACCCACATCCTTTATCTCCGTTTTTAAAGTCCGAACAGTCGATCCAAGCCGCTCAACATAATCTTCATAATAAAATATGCTTGGAGACCAAATTTTATATTTTTTTAGAATTTATTTACTATTTTTTTAGATAGATACAAAATCAATTTATCGGATGGTCCAGAATCTTCTTAAAACAGTGATTTTGTATCTATCCAAAAAAATAGCAAATAAATTCTAAAAAATATAAAATTTGGTCTCCAAGCATATTTTATTATGAAGATTATGTTGAGCGGTTCGGATCGACTGTTCGGACTTTGAAAATGGAGATATAGATATATATAATGTGGGTGCATTGGGAGCACAAAAAAGAGGGTGCATTGGAACCCTCCTCATATATAAAAGATTCTCTATTAAGATATTGCGGTCCATACAAAAACCACATTTGCGCTAGAGAAATAGATAGGAGAATGACAGTGAATAAACCAATATAGAGGAAGAGGTTTATCTTTATATACATGTAAGCCGAAATTTTTATTAATAACCCCAAACAAAAGAAAAATATCAAATCTAACCTCAACTCCAAAAAAATTTCAAAAATAACCCAACCGCCCCATCATTGGGCGGTTCACCCTACCCACCAAACCGCCCAATGGTTGGGCGGTCCACACGGCCAAGCAAACCGCCCAGAAATGGGGCGGTCAGCTTTTTTTTTTTTTTTTTTTTTTTTTTTTTTTTTTTTTTTTAGATTTGAGAGACAATAATAAAAAAATTTTTGATGTATAAACCGACATTTTTAAAAATACCCAAAGTTAATTAAAGATTAATAAAAATGTCCAAACCGGCCGGTCCCTTGCCTAAATAACTAAAATGCTGAGATATAACACTAAAATATTGATTTTTTTTTTAAATATTTGTCAAATTACTTTTTTGATAGCATATTTATACTAAAATACACTAAATTACTTGAGAATTCCGACATTTTTAAAAATACCCCAAGTTAATTACAGATTAATAAATATGCCCACGGTTCCCGTAAAATATGCAAAATCCGAGATTTTTATTTTTACCCAAAAAAAATAAAAATTAATATATTTAACCAAGTTTTTGAAAAAATTAAATTTTTACCCAAACCGTAAATAATATTTACGGTTTGAATTCGGAATTCAAACCGTAAATATTATTTACGGTTTGAAACTCTTTTTTTTTTTTTTTTTTTAGAGAAAAATAGCTAAAATGCTGAAATGAAATATAACACAAAAAAATCGAATTGTTTTTTAAAATATTTGTTAGATGATGCACGAAAAGACCCTAAAAACTCTAATATTGTAAAGAAAGTTCGAAAACTCTATATCCGACGGTCGGATCGGGCTCGAAAGGAAATTAGCTTGGTTTTTGAATTCGGGATTTCCTGTCAAAATTTCAGCCCGATCCGACGGACGGATTAAAAGTTACGCTCCTTTTCGTGAAGCATGCGCAGACCCATATTGCATCATTTTCGATTAAGATTTTCATTTCTATTCTTCAATCTACGTAGCTCAATAAATTACCGTATTTTAGCATAATTCTACATAATTATTGTAATTTCAGCATTTTAGTAAATTTACTGTATTTTAGTATAATTATTGTAATTTACCGTATTTTAGCACAAAATCGGCTCTATTCGTAACGTATTTTCTAACAAAACAATTCGATTTGGACATCAAAAGAATTAATCTAACAAATATAATCTAACAAAAGAATTAATATCAGCATTTTAGTTATTTAGTCAAGGGACCGGCCGGTTTGGACATTTTTATTAATCTTTAATTAACTTTGGGTATTTTTAAAAATGTCGGTTTATACATCAAAAGAATTAATCTAACAAATATTAAAAACAAAATTCGAATTTTTATTATTGTCTCTCAAATCTAAAAAAAAAAAAAAAAAAAAAAAAAAAAAAAAAGCTGACCGCCCCATTTCTGGGCGGTTTGCTTGGCCGTGTGGACCGCCCAACCATTGGGCGGTTTGGTGGGTAGGGTGAACCGCCCAATGATGGGGCGGTTGGGTTATTTTTGAAAATTTTTTGGAGTTGAGGTTAGATTTGATATTTTTCTTTTGTTTGGGGTTATTAATAAAAATTTCGGACATGTAAGCACGCTTGAGCTATTATATCACAAATAAAATTATATCACAAATGACAAGTGCTAGTCATGAAATTTATTATAGCTATTATATACGCATTATCATGTACAAATAGAAATCGGTTTCTTTTTGTTGGAGGGCAGGTCGCCGGATGCAAATACATTATGTTTGGAGCCTAATAGAACTAAGTATAAATGATCTATAACCGTTATTACAATTATTCACTTTATCAATTAATTTATTTTTTAGCTTAACTTTTATTTTGTTAATGAGGATTAATCTCTACATTTTATTTTGTTAATGAAGATTAATCTCAAATTTGTGTTTTAATAAAATTCTTGATTTCATAATGTTGTGCCGTCATGTAGGTTTAAAAAAAAAAAAAAAACATTATCCAATTCATCAAGCAAAAACGCACTTACATAAAATATGATTTTTCATATTTTGTTGTAGAAAATTTAATAGGTGAATAAAAATCTTATAATTTCCTTCAATATTTCAAAAAGAAAATATGATATTTTCAAAAGCATGGCAGATATGTCTCAAGGTGATAATTTAATTAGTGAAATAAGCATGCCATATCATATAAAATACATGTGTAAGATTAAGCATGAAACCTCCATGAATTTAAATTTGTGCAGTGTATATATTTAACAAAAAATATATATTGAATTTATGTACAAATGCAATTTAAAGTTATACATACTTCACACATGAAAATATCTAACTCTTACAATATAAATGAAAGAGGAGGGTTTAAATGTCTCTATTGTGCCTTTATTTACTAATTTTTTAATAATAGATATTCTACAAGTTATATGTTAAAAATAAAACTATTAAATTTGATCTACACTTTTTACTTTACATGCACATAAATAAATTATTATTTTTCAAATTTTATTTTATATGAATTAATAAGTTAAAAAATCAAAATTTAGAAATTATCTCCATTAGTATTTTTACAAACTCTTGATACCAATCAAAATAAAGTTAAAATGTCGTAATCTTTCACGCGTGCATAGAAAAAATAATATTGATTTTATCTCAAAGTTTTATTTAACATTTAAGCTTTAAATTTTAAATTATTAAAATTTTAAAAATAAAAATATAACAAAAGCATGAAAAATAAGATATTAGAACCCTCCTCAAAATAAACATTATGGATTTATGACACTAAGATAAAAAGAAACAGATATAATATTCTGAGCCGAGCCAAATTCACTTCAAAGTCAGATTTAGAACATATAGAGGATTAGTTTGAGATTCGTATCAGATTAAAACAGATGACTCAGGTATTTGCATTGAATATAAATTCCAACCCAAATCCATCTCTCTCGCCGTTTTATCTGTTATCCGACTCGTACTGTATTCGATAAGACAAGGACGGATAACGGATAAGGGTATGGGTAAAACCTATTCCGTTCCCATTATCCGATCGTTAATTATAAAAAATATATATATTAATGAGCAATGAATATTCATTCTCCAACTATTCTCGGTCTTTTCGGAAAATGCATTTTATTTAAATTTTTTGAACTAGGACAATTTACTATCCTAAGTAATTGTGTTACACTTAATTAACCATTAAAATACGTAAATAAATTCCAGCAAATCTCAATAAAGTTTAGACCTTTAAAACACGTATATAAGTGTGAAATGAATGTGTTTTAATGTTTTATTTAGAAAAAAATAAAAAAATAATTATTATATTAGCATTGCACGTTATTTACTCGCTACCGTTTCGTTATCAGACAACTATAACGGATAATGATAAGGTAGGAATAAAGTAATTCGTAGCGAGTAAGAGTAGAGTACGAATAAGAATTAGTTATCAATGGGTATGAGTACAAAAATACTTTCACCCGACCATTACCATACCCGTTGACAGTCCTATTTGCATCAAATCGGAAGGACTAAATGCATCGTCCCGGGGTCGTCAATTCAGTCCCATATACTTTTATGAAAATATGAAACAAAAAATATAATTGCAAAGTTATATTGCATTCATTATCATTGTTTTATTTTATAAGATAATAGCATTTTTTTTTACTTTTATTGATTTGATGGAAGTCAAGGTTCTAAATAGCGTTTCTAGCGTCAAAGCGGGAAGGCTACAAAAAAAACTATAGCGAATAGTGTCGCTATAGCGGAAGCTATGCCACATAGCGTTTTTTTTTTTACATTCTGTATATTCAATATTTGTACTAAATATCAACATTATCTAAAGTCTCATAGAACAATAAATAACACCAAAGTAATTAAGAAATTATAATATATTAAACCAGTACAACGTCCAAATTGCTGTTCAAAATATCCATAGTAATATCATAAACAATCGATTTTTCCTATTAAAAATATCTTAAGCACATGATTCATGACATAATATATTTTTTTTTATTCAAATTTCTATTTCTATTCCCAATTTCAAATTGATTTATCTATAGCAAGTAGCAACAAATTCAATTTCGGTTTGAGCTTTTTTGGATCTTTATTTAAAATCCATATAAATTGCTTAAAAACCCATATTGTTTTTTTTTGAAAAATTTGGCAGTGGCTGCCAAATAGGTTTTATTATAAAAAAAAAACCATATTGTATAGCAGCCGTAGCGCAAATAGCGCATTTTGATGTCATAGCTTAGCGTTTGGTGTCCAAAAACGCTATAGCGGCGCTATTTAGAACACTGGATGGAACCACTGCTGAGGATCCAATGAGATATACTAGGGTAGCGGGATGCTGGGCAAAAGGAATAGAAGAATATTTTTTTAATTACAAAAGTTTAAATATCTAATATTAGAGGTGAAAACAGTATAGATAATATTTGATTTGTATTCGATCCGTATTTAAAAAATTAGATGTGGATATCTGATATCCGAATATCCGTGTGGATATGAATATTGATATGATTTTACATTTGAATTATCCGTATCCGAATAGTAATAGATATATATATATATATATATATATATATGAGTGAGGCTATGGTGCTATGCATAGCACGGATGGCTAGTGTACTACGGCTCAATATGGTACTTTTTAAAATCCTAACGGTTGATCCGACCGTTCAATGTGATAACCATATGAATATGTACTTGCAAACTAAATTTTATATTTTTTCGAATTTTTTTACTATTTTTTCAGATAGGTAGAATTTTGATGGTCCAGAATTTTCAAAAAACACTGATTTTTCTACCTATCTAAAAAAATAGTAAAAAAATTCGAAAAAATATAAAATTTAGTTTGCAAGTACATATTCATATGGATATCACATTGAACGGTCGGATCGACCGTTAGGATTTTAAAAAGTACCATATTGAGCCGTAGTACACTAGCCATTGGTGCTATGCATAGCACCATAGCCTCACTCTATATATATTATATATTTTAATATATATTATTAAAAAATATGTTTCCACCATTAAAATTAGATAAATATTATGACCTTTTGATATTATTTAATATTATTTTAATAAATATCCGGTCCAATCCGTATCTGTATCTGGCTGATATCCTATCCGTATCCGTATCTGCACCGGATCTCATTTTCTGTTACAAACAAGTTTAGGCTGTGTTGCGTACAAGTAGCACTCAGATTTGGAGATTTTGTAAGGTTTTGTAAAAAGCCTAGCTAGGTAGGTCAACCGTTCATGTATAGTTTAGGTGGTGCTCTCTCATGCTCCAACTCTCATGCATCCGCACACTTGCCCCACTCTCTCCCTAACCCTGCGCCAAATCATCAGCTCAATACCATGGGCATTTTCGTCCTTTTCCTTCACCCCACCTGACACGTCGGTATTTATACAGATACATGCCTCTCTCTCTCCCCTATATAATATCCACTCAATTCCTTTCGCATAGGAACTCAAGTACTCAACAGGGACCCGGAGAGAGGTCTCATAAACCATGCCAACAAGCTTTCTATGATTTTTTTTTTCTGTGGGCCCCACTGCGTTAACTTGTCGACATGCACGATGCATGCGTGATTGATCTCGCAAAACCCATGCAAGTTTGGTGGTCGTATAGTATCTCCTCTCTTTTTAATTTTTTAAACAAGGTAAGTTCGGTATTATTTTGCTTCTATTTTCTTCCAAGAGACTAAATTTAAAGGTGTAAACGCAACCGCCATGTCGCACCAAACTCTTAATCTCAATTTTTTGAAATTTGTTTTCCCTGTTGGCAATCAACCTCTCTCTCTCTCTCTCTCTCTCTTAAGTCTTGACGAAATGAAATTCGCCTTCACAGTAGATGCTATTTCGAGATACTGTGTTATTCGTTTTTGCTTGTGGCCGGGTTTCTTTTATCTTTGCTTCGATTATGTAGTGCACGTTTTTTTTATTTTTTGGTAGCGCGTTAAAACATAAGGTGGCGCTTAATTACGATTTTCTACGCTGCGTCCGAGCTTTTTTATTATTTTTCTTATTTCTACAATCGCCCTCTCTCTGGGCTCTGGTAATTCGCATTTATACTGCCACGTCAGAAAAGTCGCAAGGGTAGTTACGTCATTTCTTCGTACACTCCTCTGCGCTGCTTCCAACTACAATAAATTAAGGGGTTATTTACTCCGCCTGATTTGAATTTAAGACTTAACCACTAAAGCGCTTGATCGCTAACTTCTTGCATTCATTCCTCCTCAGATTGTACAAAGAGAGGAATTCGCATAGAGCACTTCTGGCGGTGCACTAACCGAGGCTCCGCACCGTACCAGCAATGGAGGTGACGACGTTACCTGGTATCTCTTCCAGCTCACTGACAAAGGAATCTCCCAGCGGATTCCGGCGATGTCGGTCGGAGCCGCTACTCCGTTGCTCAGTTCAAGCCCCTCGTGCCTCTGCCACGCTAAAGAGCACTAGATCAGTACCTCGATTCCTCTTTTATTTACCTAAGCCTGTGAGATCAATTCTGTTTGAAACTGAAGAGGGGATCGATTTGAATGAGTTAGGATCGGGAGAAGAAGCTGGGAGAAAGAAAGAGAAAGCAAATTGGACAGAGAAACTTCTGGAACTGAGGCGGAGGTGGAGAGGTGACGAAGAGAGAGAAGGAGAGATGGATTGTTACTGTAGCGTGAGTTACGATTCGGAGGAAGAGATGGAAGAACAAAGAGGAGAGATTGTATGGGATCAAGATTCTTTCGCACGACTTTTGGCGCGAGTGCCATGGACGGAGGCGAAGCTCTTCTGCCAACTGGCATACCTCTGCAACATGGCCTATGTGATTCCCGAGATCAAGGTTTGTTTTCATTATTTCTCAGATTTTCTACATCCTGATTTCTGAGTTCATCTATGTAGAAAGTTCCTTTAACATATAATTTACTGTCGATTTTGTCTTAGACTGAGAGTACTTCCTAGGTAGTTTACAGAGAAGTTTGAAGAGAAGATCTGGGTGTCAGTTATTTTTGTTTCGGCTTATGTTTGATGATAATAGCGTCGTTCGATCGGAATTAGATGGAACGGTTTGTTTGTTTTTATTGTTTTGTATTTGGCTAAATAGCGTAGGCTGGATTGTTTGTCGGTTGGTCAGAGTATAAAATAGCTGTTCCAAGATGTGTTACTCATCTCCAACATACACCTTCTTAGGTTGGCGTGCATAAGCTATAATTAGTATCTACGGTGTTAAAATATCAAAAAGTTACTTTCATGTGCACTTTTGACGGAGTTTCGCGGTCAAAGCTCTCAAAGGTTGTAAGCCGTTATAAAAGAAGGTCGATTAACTAGCATAATTAGTCTACGGTGGAGAACTTTTGGGTGCTTCCTAGCAGAAACGTATTATTAAGTTTCTTTGAAAGAATCTCGTAAGAACGGCCTGTAAAGCTGAGAATCAAGTTGCAACTAGATTTTCATGCGGGTCCCAGATAATCAATTAATTCGTACCGAACTCATTGAGAAATTCCAAATTCTTACCCAAAATAAATATTGAAGGGAAACGAACCACTGAATTTCCTCTTTTTAAAAGAAAAGGAGAGATGAGAAATGTGCAAGGTTGTTCTGTACTTAATGCATGACCTCTCCGTCAGCATGAGAATATTGCAAAGGTTCACTAGGCTTACCTGATGATGGTCAAACTTGTTATACATAAACTATATGTATCTGTAATTACAGGAGAACGATTTGAAGAAATACTATGGTCTCAGATTTGTGACCTCTTCTTTAGAGAAGAAATCTGGTTTGCCTGTAATTAAATCCAAGGCCAGGCTTGACTCAATCAAAGTTGGTGCACTCAATTACTCATCCTGTTTTGACGGCGACGATGATGGGCCCCAACCAAGGCGGCCGGTACGGTCTTCAATTGTGTATAACATAGCAGCATTGGCCGCATCGTATGTGCATTCACGTGCCCAGGGGCTCCTTTCTAAACGAAATCAATCACCTGATCAAGTCGAACCCTCTGGCATAGCAGGTCCCACCAGCAATCGGTTGTACAATGCTGAAGTGGCAGCTTACATGGCAGCCTCTACTGTGACAGCTGTGGTGGCAGCACAGGAGAATGCACGTAAAGAGGCAGCAGAGGATCTCAGTTCAGTGAAATCGTCGCCTTGCGAGTGGTTTGTTTGCGATGATCGGGGCACCCGTACGAGGAACTTTATCATCCAGGTGTGCTGAAATTACCATTATGGCCTTGCATGAAGCAGGTGATGAACGGTTGTCTTACTGAGATGTTTGATGAAAAAACAGGGATCTGACTCACTGGAATCGTGGCAAGCTAATTTATTCTTTGAGCCTACTGAATTTGAGGCAAGTTTTCATTCTAGTTTTTATAAATTGGGGTGGATTATATATTTATATGATGATAATCAATGATTTGTGCAATCAATATTCTGGGAAGAACATGAATTTTTTCCTACTCAGAATGAACAGTCCACAGTTTTTGTCAGTCACTGGATTGCATAGGACATTGGTTGCACAAAAAATTCCCTTGCACAATTCTCATTACTTACCAAACAATAAAATTTGATCAAGAAGCATGCGCATGAAATTTCAAATGGAGTACTTCATAATTTTTATAGCAGGCCTACCAGTTTTACTGTCCTAATAGTAACTTTCGACAAAAATTTATCTATGGTACATGCAGGATACAGGAGTGCTAGTTCACCGGGGCATCTACGAAGCCGCAAAGGGAATGTACCAACAACTCATGCCTGAAATTTCATCCCACATCCAACAATATGGCGAACGTGCTAGGCTTCGATTCTCGGGCCACTCACTAGGAGGCAGCCTAGCCCTGCTTGTCAGCCTGATGCTACTCACCAGAGGTGCAGTCGAGCTGTCTATGATCCTTCCAGTAGTAACTTTTGGTGCCCCGTCAGTGTTTTGTGGAGGACAAAAGATTTTGGAAATTTTGGGGCTTGAAGAAGAATTTGTGCGGTCAGTGATGATGCACAGAGATATTGTACCGAGGGCTTTCTCATGCAGTTACCCAAATCAGGTTGCTATGGTTTTGAAGCGGCTAAATGCTGTATTCAGGACACATCATTGCCTAAACAATGAGGTGAGTGGTATTTCATATTTTATCATAATTAGATGCTGTTAAACTGAAATTCACTGCGTAAGGTCACACAATTAATCAAAATTATAATAATCGTGGCAAAACCATCTCAAATTATTAACTCAGCCCAAGTTCCTTTTGGAAAAAAGTAACTTTTTTTATCGCACATCTATTTTAATGAAGAATATTATTTTTATTTTTATCAGTATTAGTTCTATGTTATCATTTGATAACTTTGCAAATTTATTTTTTAATCACTTTGAGACTGAAAAATGACATTCAGACTATCTATAAAAAAATTATATAAAATAAGGATGTTCTAGTGTTCATTTTTTTTTTTTGCGTACATCCAGTTCATAAAAAAGTTGCATGTGGGCGACAGAAACAAAGAAAATCATTCTTTACAAACAGTGTTTCCAGAGTAACCTGTTTAAGAGTGTTTCGGTGCCTAACTTTTTCGTCTCATGAATTGGCACAACCTCATTTTGGCATTAATGTCTTTAATGAAAACAGCATAATTATCTACTTAGCTGAGGGACCAGCATGTTGCAACTACCAAATCTGATACATTATTAGGTTGATGAGAGCAGGAGCGAATTCAGGATTTCTATCAGAGTAGGACACTAATCGGGTTCAAATAGCTAATCATATTCAAACTCATTAACTAATCGGATACTAAATAAAAAAACAATATTTAGAGGAAGAGTTGATGATGACCAAAGTTGTACTTGAATTATTTGTATTATAACAAATACCAATAAGCTTATATAAAAAAAATTAGTTCAATACTGGTAAAATGGTTATTCTTAGATTTTTTTTTTTAATGAGTAGCATATATTAAATAACAAAATCATTATTTCTATAAATTTTATTTCTAACTTCGTATGGTATAATAGCCATAGAACTGGCACACGTCAATATTAGTTTTTTACCAGCAAACTAGTATCAGAAATAAAACTCAAAACCTCTAGTTGTAGGCAAACTAGTATTAGTTTTTTTTTATCAACAGGTGGATTGTAATCTAATTTGTAAAGCTAAATTCATAAATATGAGGCAAAAAAAAAAGGTACAAGGAGAAAATTCTCCAATTCATGGCTCATCAGTAGCTTTTGTTTTTGCATGAGGGCGGAGAGAATATCTAAATTCCAAGTGTGAGTGGCCGTCACTAGGTTTTTTCTTTTGTTTTTGCTCTCTGAACTCAAGCGAAAAGCAAAAGGAAAGGACAAAGGGTTAAGTTTTTTGTTCTCCGACTTTTTTTTTCTCCAGGCGTTACGAAGTCATTTTTTTTTCCTGAATCGAGCCAATTGCTCTCTAATTCTAGGGCTTAATTCTAAAGTTCTAAGTCTTTTTTTCCTCACGTGAGCCAACCGCACTACACGAAGTCTTTTTTTTTTTATTTCCTGCTGACTCCGCGTAGCGAACTAGGGATCAGCTAATTTTTTGTATTTTGTCGAAGTGAAGCAAAGGACAGGCACGGGCTTCTATTTGCACTGGGCCAATTACTTTTTAATGGGCAGACATGCTTCTATTTTATTTTTTTCTGGGTCAGGGTTGGACACAGTTTCGGATCAGGGGTAGGCACACTTGGAAATTTACACTGGACGAAAATATTTTTTCAAATCCAGGGGTAGGCCTTGGTGGATCCGCCAATGGATGAGAAAGACCTACAACAACTATATGTGACCATTTGTAGCTTATTAGTATAGAGCTCCAACTGTGGGATCATGTATTCCAATTTAAGAAGCTTCAGTTTTTTTTTTTTTTTCAATCTCCAATTCTCATCCTTAACATAGATCTAGCCATTTATCTAAATTTATTTGTACCGAATTTACTCGAAAAACAAAAACCATTAGAGGAACGTGATTATGAGACATCAAAAGTAACAAAAGTCAATTTTAAAACATAGGGGGTATCAGTTGTGATTTCTTTGGCAGGTGGTGGAAATTAGTTATGGGATTTACTTATCACCCTCGGTTGCAAACTAATTGAATCATTTGCTTTAAACATTTCAAATTGATCGTATCATATATATAGAAAAATTCCCAAAAATAAAGGAGATATTTGAGCACAACTTGGTCTGGTTGCAAGCAAATAAAAAAAGGAATAACTATTTTATTTTATTAATTCCAAGCAGAGGTTACTATATGCTCCACTGGGGAAGACTTACATCGTCCAACCTGATGTGAGATTGTCCCCACCACATCCACTCCTTCCAGAAGGCGCCGCTTTCTACATGCTCGAAAAAGAATACATGCCATCAAAGTTAGCTTTTGCAAGTGCACTACATGCCTTCATGAACTCGCCTCACCCGCTCGAGACACTGAGCGATCTAAAAGCGTATGGCTCTGATGGGACAATCTTGCGAGACCATGAGTCGAGCAACTATTTCAGAGCAATAGATGGGGTACTTAGTCTGCACACAAGGACGGTAGTAAGTAGGCCCAAGGAGGAGAGGTTGACGAATTGGTGGCCGCTTATTGCTGGGAACCGCAAAGGGAATGGAATTTTGCATAGGTGCGATTCTGGTAAAGAACTGGTAGGCGAGTTGTAAATTATTACAACAGTTCCCCCCGAATTCGTATCACCTAAGGTAACATAATATTTCTGTTTGGATCTGGACCGCCCAATCAGAATCCGCGCAACTATTAAAGCGACTCTGTGTGTGCCATATGTGATCCAAACAGAAATATTCTGTTACCTCAGAGGATATGGATTCGGTACCCCCCTCCTAAGATGTCTGAGGTTTTGTACATAACTGAGGCAATAGGCATACCATATCTCTGTTCTTTGTAGTATATAACCTTCTTAATTTTACTAGTATTTGTTACCTTTTTTTTTTTTTTTGAGAAAGTATTTGTTACTTTTTTTGGTACCCTAGATGAGTTAATTAAATCGTATGGATAATAATATCATGATCAAGCTTGACTCTTTCAACCAGTTTATAGGTACACCGTTTCTTGATTTGCATAATTGGTCTTAAACGCACCGCTAATGTCCATTTTAGACTCGACTTGTTGCAAATTAATCTGAATCACTAGATTTCTTCTTAATATGAAACTTTTTTTATAATTCAAACTTAAAACTAAATTGTGGAGATAATTTCATTTTAATTAATTAAACCATTATCAAGTTTATGTTCTTGGTTCCCTTCTTATTACTCAATCATTTGTCCCACTTTCTTCATGACTAACCTTCCAAATGTGGAATTAATGCCCACCTTTCAATTGTTAGCTCTTGTTTAAATTGTGAGTATATATGCTTGGACCAATGAAAAGTATCAACTGCCATTAAGGATAATGGTTATATGGAAAGGGATGGATCGAGAAGGTTAGATACAGCGATTTAATGCTTTAGTTTGGTTAATATAATGTTGATAAAGTAGATGGGAACTGTTAGTCAATATTCATTATTGCTATCAAATAGTTTAGTTAGTAAATATTTTATTGATCAGTTTATTCATCTTAGTATTCAATTTAGTATAGTTTTTCCTTAAATCTGGAGGCAGGAGTGTACAACGATAGAATTAATTACGAGTTTTTTGTCAATAAAAATTTCAATCCCACCCATCCAATCAATCTAACTTCATACATACCAATTCCGTAGTAAATGGGTTAACTTTAATTAAACTTTCTATGACACTTTTTTAATTTTATATTTAGAGAATTAGCAATGTTACAACTATAAAAAAATAGCATTCATAAAGATAATTGAGCATTAATAAATGGATAAAAAAAATTATCAATGAAGCTATGGTGATATACATATTACACAATTTGAACAACAGAACACGATTTTCATATGAAAATGTACTTGCAATGCAAATTTTACATTTTTTCAGATAAATATAAAATCACTCAATTTGAAAATTCTAGACCATCCAAAAGTGGTGGTTTTCTACCTATCTAAAAAGTATAGTAAAATAACATTCGAAAATATGTAAAATTTGATTTGCAAGTACATTTTCATATGGTGATCATGTTTAACACAATTCAACTCAGTTGTTTGAACTTTGAATATAGAAATATGGATCTATAGCGCGAGTTGATCCGTATTATGCGTGTTACGATCTTCTCACTCAAAAATAAATAATTATTTTATTCAATAAATTAAGAGAACAATAGATGACATTTTGAACATGAAGGAGCCGGCCTTAATATTTATATGTTGTTTTCTTCCAAATAATTACTTAGAACTCTTCTAATCTAGATCAGATTGTTGTGACAACTTTACAAAATATTTTTCCGTTCTTTTGTTAAAAGCGAATCATTAGATGCTAATCTGGTTCTAAAAACTAAATTGAGATAAAAACAATACACATACACATTTTTTTATTTGTCAATTTTTGTTGTATTTTCGATTTATTGCTAATTTATTTATTTCTGATTTAATATGAAGTTAGAACTTTCATTTAAATTTCGAATCAATGATATCTTTCACGGAGAGTGTTGCTTTTGCATGAGTTAAATAAATGCGACCCATACAAATAACTGAGTAGAACTAGGGTGTGATGTGCTCACCAAACTCTTTGGTGAGCACAACTCTACATAAACTATCGGATTCACTTCAAACGAGATTAATCCAACCGTTGAAACCGATGTACTTTACGAGTGATGGGCGTACATGCAAAATTTTGAATTTTTTTAACTGATTTAGTCTCAAGTCAAGTGGTCAAAATTGAGAATTTTTTGAATGCATTAAAACAACTTCATTTTGGATCATTCATTTTTCATCAATTTTGACCACTTGACTTGAGACTAAATGAATTAAAAAAATTCAAAATTTTACATGTACATGCATCACTCGTAAAGTACATCGGTTTCAACGGTTGGATTCATCTCGTTTGAAGTGAATCCGATAGTTTATGTAGAGTTGTGCTCACCAAAGAGTTTGGTGAGCACATCACACCCTAGTTCTACTCCAAATAACTTGCCATGTAATAAACTTAGTAACCATTCAAATGCAAATATACTCATGCAATATAAATGTGAGTGTCATAATTGGATTGGCTACTAAAAATGTAACGTTTTCTCATTTGCATAGATATATTTCTATATTTATCAATAAATATTTTTTTCAAAAATTACTTTTTTTTATTAAATATATGAATATAATATTCTTCAAATCACAAACACTTCATAAATTTTTTTTTTTTGCATGAAGTTTATTTATGGATACAATTATATATTTAGATACCTATATATGTAAATAATGCAAATTCTAATAGTTTAAGTTTCCATGCATAACCTTAGATTTTCCGTTCAAACAAAAAATGCTTTTGTATATATCTGTTCGAACTAGTGCGTTCAAAATGACAATGCACAAATTTTAAATTTTGCATTATCGCTTCCACAGATAATAAAAAAAAAGGGAAAATCTCTAGTGTACCTATACCAACTTTCAAAATAGCTAATTTTCTCATGAAAAACCATAATATTTAATATTCTCATAAAAAATTAAAATTCTTTCTTCTACGAGTCTATCCCCTTTAATTTAGTTAACATTTTATTTAATTATTTTAGAAATAAAATTGACAATTATACCCTCCTTCCTCCTCTCTCTCTCTCTCTCTCTCTCTCTCTCTCTCTCTCATTCTCTTTCACTGTATATGGTTTTTGTTGGGTTTTTTTTTTTGTTGCTCAAACGAAGCAGCCATGTCAGACCCCTTATTTTTAATATTAAAGCAATTCCTTAATACATTAGATATTGGAGCTGTAAGTATTGATGCATTTAAAGCAATTCCCCAATCAGAATATCCAATCATCCGGTGAATTTCAATAAAAAGAAAAACAAGAAGGTTCCACTGCTGATAAAAAAAGATTGTTCTCTAGATCAAACCTAGTTAAAACTATATTGTTTTTTAGTTCATAATTATCCACTTATCCTACACACTTCGTTTGAGAAAATTTATCTCCATTAAATGTTTTTTTAATTTTACATTTAGGTAAAAGAAAATACAGGCAACAAAAACCAAAAAAATGTTTGTATACCGTGCAGGAGAAGGAGAGAGAAGAGGGAGGATGGTAAATCTGTCAATTTTATTTCTAAAATAACTAAATTAAAGGTTAAATAAATCAAAGGGAATAGGAGAAAGAATTTTAAATTTTTATGGGTATATTAGATATTATGGCGTTTTGATGAAAAAAATTGATTATTTTAAAAGTTTGTATGGATACATTAGAAATTTTCCTTAAAAAAAATCTCCAAATGCTAAGCTTATAACAATGTCAAGAAACCAAAGAGAGTATAATATGCAAGTGTTTCAGCGAAATGGGGAATAAAACTGAAGGTAAAACTAAGAATAACTATTACAGAACTGTGGATTTGGTACAGTGGCATAAGCTTTTGTCTCTTTTTCATGAGGACGCAGATTCAATTCTTGAAAATAGCATTTAAAAAATGTTAGAAGTGTACCAAGACTTTTAATAAAAAAAATAACCATTGAACAACAAATTCCTTAGTTTATTAATTACCAAGAGCGTCTGGCTAATTTGCTGCTAGCAGCATCTCAGCAATGTGCTGCCAGACCTGATAGCCATCCGATTAGATTGTAGATTCACGCTTGATGATCTAAATTTCATGGAGCAATAGGTGAAGAAAACTTTTGTTTATCTCCCGTCTCTCCAAACTCTCAGTAAACAGAAGTTTTCTTCACCTACAAGAAATAAATGTATTAAAATAACTTATAAATCTTCATTTGTTTTGCCACTTAGACTTTGTACCGGATTAAATTAAAAATTTCAAAATGTTGCATGTACTCACATCATGATTTCAATGGTTGAAGTCGTCATTTAAAATCATTCCGATAAATTTTAAAGTTAACTAGCACCCGCTCGTCAGCCTCTGTTTTGATTTATCTTTTTATGGCAAATTACCAACTACCTTTATTTTTCTGGTTACCTAACAAGAATGATTAATTAAAGCAGATTACTAATCAGAACTTCAGAAGGTTCGTTTAATTTTATCTTTTTGTTGCAAATTACCAACCAACTTTATTTTTCTGGCACGCCAACAAGTCCCTCTAAAAAACGCACAGGATATAAATTTCTTTGATGAGTCGTCCCATACATAGTAACATATGAATAATTCGGGTTCGGTTCGGCAGGGTCAAAAATTCGTGATTCGGAAATAATTCGCGTATAATTTGGGAATGATTCGGAATTACAATACGAGACCTCAGTGCATATTTAATTCTTTACTGATGATTTACTATACGAGGTAGTGCTTGTAGTTGCCACAGAAGATCAAAAATATTAAAAAAGGTGTGTAAAATGGAAAATTGAGCTTATCACGTGGTGGCTGGGCCTTTGGAGCAATTGGGAGCAAGCACGTGGAGGGTGGCTGGGCCTTGGAGCAATTGGGAACAAACACGTGGAGGGTGGCTGGAGCAGTTACGAGAAATTCAAATTTTTCTCCGAAAAAAAAAGTGAAAAAAAACGTGTATTATTCGTAAAATTCGTTGAATTCGCATTTTATTCGCGTTTTATTCGGTCAAAGGTTCGGTCAACGAATAATACGCCATTCGGTTCGGAAACACTACTATGGTCCCATAAGCAAGAATTGTTTGTGAAACAGGCACCACCAGTCAAAATCAGACAAAATTTTGTTTGGTAAAATTACTGACAGAATATAGGGGCATACCATATGGAAATTTTAAAGAGTCTGAAATCTTAAAACTGAATGCTTCCAATCATTATGTGCTTCACATTGTAGTATGTTTAGATAATTTTAATGTCACCCTCTGAAAGCGAAGAGATAATAGTTTTTGAACAAAATCCACAAGAATAAACACTAACATAAATTAAAGCAGATTACCAATCAGAAGATTGATTTAATTTTATCTTTTTTTTATTGCAAATTACCAACTACCTTTACAACCATCAGGCGCCATATAATTTTGCTAGTCCACTGATAAATCTCTCCAAAACACAAAAATGATTTCTTAGATGGGTCTATGCAAGAATTAATTGTGCAGCAGAGGCAAATGCAGGATAAATCTGACAAATATTTGTTTGGTAAAGATTACTGAGAATTTAAAAAAAAAATGCAAAACCAAGATAATTCTGAAACACATGATTGTTCTAAAAAGGTGCCTTAAATATACCAAAACTTCTCAAATTGTCAAAAAGCAGGTTCAGAATCCTAAAATTAGATAACAGATAGAAAATTCAAATTCAACAAATTCCTAACTGGCCTCAATGCTAACAAGCTACCTGCAGAAAATGAGAGAAAAATAATAAATCAGCAAACACTTCCGTAAATAAGAGAACAATAAGGAAACAAAACAAAAAAAATAATGTAGTGGTCATTGGAGGCAGGGTAATATAAGAGAACTGGGAGATAGAAGCTATGAAGCTAGCTACCAGACCAGAGATAAAACCCTGTACTATGTCACCACCTTTAGCGTTTCTCTATAGGGCTCAATTGGTTGGAGATCCTACAGAGAACCTGTAGGTGCTTCAGAGCTACAAAAAGCTCCCCCCATATATACATTCAGGCCCAAAAGACATAACTAGAATTTGTCCTAAATAACCATAAAAAAGATTGGTTTTCAATCATACTACAGAGTCACTCAAAAGCTGGTGTACAAGTAGTAGAATTTTTACTGGGATTGATACAATCAAAGTTCGATTCCCATATTTACACCCAAATAAGGAAAACACGTAGCGGGATAACTTTTTTAACTGGTTACTTCTCTAAAATAGAAATAATCAAACAGCTTACTAAAACAACAAAAACATAATATTGTAACAAAATAGAACTTGAAGGTAGAATCTGATCACCTCAGATGTTGCTGGGAAACATGTAGACTCTGACCTTACAACCCTAAAATGACCAAACAAAAGAAACTCCAATCAGCAAATTAACCTCCATTTTCCAAAGTCCACTATATGATATACGAGTGAAATTAACACGACATACCATGGCCTTGGGTGGGAGGTTAGACTTAAATTTGGCACGGACGACGCCAGAGTTGCCGTGAGGTCGAGCAACCTTACCCCAGATGCAGCGAAAGAAGGTGCCCTTTGACTTGGATTTGGCCTTGTAGATGTATGCCATGCGCTTCCCGCAGTACCATGCGACCTCCTCCTTCGTGTTCACGCCCTCTATCTGTACCAGTGACGTGTTCTCATACTGGTTTGACTTCGACCTGTCACCAACATTCTCATAAGAAAGATTTAAAGCTTGCATGCAGGCGTATATGGATATCCCAGGTTTCATAGACACCAGCAAGAAAGAATTAGTAAATTTAAGGTATGATTAGCTAGAAGTAAAGCTACTTTCTCATCCCATCATCTATACTCTTAACCTATGAGAATACTTATTTAGAGGAGCCGACCAACAATGTATCCTAGAAGCTACTGACTTTGTTTATGTTACTTTTATCTACAAGAGAAGTGAGATTTTCTTCTCTATATACTGGACCAACTACAAATTCAAAAGTTACTGTTCCTGTCTGCAAAATCTGAGAATGATATACGTAAAAATGAGATGCCAGAAATCATGTTGATTATACAAATGTTTCAAACTAGAAATAATAACAAAAGAGAAACCTTCATAACATCTTATAAAAGAGTCTACCTAGTATGACATCAGTGTTATTTCAGCCTATATAACACCAACTCCAAAATTTATCGAATCGACTTCAAACGGTGAATCCAAACAGTTCAAACCGATCTATTTCATTAGTTGTGCGTTTACATGCAAAATTTATAATTTTTCGAATTTATGTAGTATCAAGTCAAGCGGTCAAATGTGTGAGTTTTTAGTTAATTTTAATGCATTCATTTTTCAACATTTTTGGCCGCTTGATTTGATACTAAAATAACTAGAAAATATAAAAAATTTACATGTAAACACATCACTCATAAAGTAAATCGGTTTGAACGGTTTGAATTAGTCGTTTGAAGTCTATCCAATCAATTTTGTAGTTGGTGTCATATGACACCAATGTCATACTAGCCGGACTCCTTATAAAATACTACACCCAAGATCATATAAAATGAGCTATTTCTTTTTCAATACAAGATAGATATATCAAGGTCCTAAAATGGAGATATATTTACTGTGTGCTAGTATGAGTTATTTAAGTATTCAAACTGAACCAGGTTATGCAAGTCTAATTATATCTAGACCCTCAACAGAGTTAACCTTACAAAAACACCAAGCATGCAAATTACTTGCGAGACATCATTCCAACTTAAACATTCCACCTTTACATATATGTTCCAACAATATACAAGTTTTTCTCCTTCAAAAATATCATCCAGCATGTAATAATTCAAAAATGCCAGGTAAGATCTTTGTTATTTAACCATAAGACCATGCAGGATTTCCACGCATAACTTTTTAACAAATATGACACATCTCTAGAAGCACAAATTGAGGTCCTACTAAGTGAAACTCTTATTCATTCAAACTACTTAACAAAAGATCAAGTTGCAGCCAGAAAAAAATGTCAAAGAAAGAGTTGAACTGAACTCACCTCTTGTATCCGAGGATTGTGCCGCGGACATACAATCTGAAAAGAAAAACCAAACGAATAAAATTAGAAATTTCGTTCAGATTCAGAATCAAAGACGGAAGGAGTTGATGAAAGCAAGATTTCAGATCTCTAACCTGACGCGCTGACCTTGTCTTGCCTTCACCATTGTCGCACCAGAGATTAAACGGAGCCCGCAACCCCAAGCGAAGGAGAGAGACCTGAGACCTGAGACCTGAACGAGCGAGGCAGGCTGCGCGAGAAAACCCTAAACTGAGTGCTGGACGAAAATTATACTTAAGAGGGTTTTAGATCCGACGGCTGTGATTATCCCGCTCCATAATTGGAAATTCAAAGAGAAAGAAAATTGGGCTTTAAAGCATGAAGTTGTGTGGCCCAAACTATGCTATTGAGGCCTTGAAGAAATATTAATTAAGAATTCTCATTGAAGCTCAGGCCTCAGGCCTCAGGCTCAGCAGATGATACAAGCAAATTAGTTCAATCTATAATAAGGTGGTTTATGGAGGAAGGAAATTTAGGCTATACGTCATTGCAACCTCATTAGTCATAACAACAAACAAAAGCATGTTTATAGGATTGAGTGCCTCCAATCCATCAAATCTCCAAAGTCATACATCTATATTTGATTGAATTGATCAACAAAAAGTGGTTAATGAAACAAGGGAATGTGAAACCATTTCTATATATGGAGGTTTTTGACCTCTTCGTTTCCAACCAAAATGAAGTTTTTTTTAATGAAACCAAAATGAAGTTGATAAGCAAATTTTTTGACATAGATAACATATACTAGTTTTATTTATGTCTGTTCAAAATCTTATGAAAAATATTGCAAGTATTATGCATTAGGAAGGCATTTAATCTCATACCAGTCAAGTATTGAAGCTGACAAGATACCGTACCAGTCAACATAAACAAGTAGGATGTTCAAGTGTCCCACAGTATTTTTTTTTTTTTTTTCATTCTACGGGTGAATTGAAAAAGCAGGTTAAATAGACCATCAGATATGAATTTAGAGTCTAAGGATCATCCACTATAACAATTGGTTTTTTTTCCCAAAAAAAAAGAGGCCAACAAAATTATAACCATCTCTTCAACACTGCATTTTGACTTGCTTTTCGTCAACTTTTCACTCTACAAGCTTTATCCCTCTCATTGTCTTCAAATTTGCATTGCGGTTCATCCCAAAAGAAATCAGCTCAAATCTTGACACTGCTGCTTTTTGGCATGCAATTTGGAATCATTTGGTCCAACAAAAAAGAAACTGCAGCATCATTCAGCTGGAATTTGAAGCAATTCTCTGATACCCTCACACACCTGAATAATATCAGCATATATAAGAAAATGATGATGATAAATATAAAAGGCAATTACAAAATGCAATGGAAGAATGCTATTGCTATGCTAATATTAAGGTGCACCACAAAGCAAGTTCAAGCAAAAATCTCTAACACCTTGTTATTCCCATAGCAAATATTTGTCAAAAGAAAAAAAAAAATACAGTAGAAGGATTAAAGCCTAAACAGCAACAAAAAGGTAAAAAGAAATGGTAAACATCAAGTTGAGAAGCGTACCAATTTGATCTGTGCCTTTATGTTTGCTATGAGTTGCGTGTACTCCTCAATTTGTCTGTCACAATACTCAAAACAAACATGTGAACAAATGCATGAATCAATCAATAAAATTTCCTTTTTCTTATGCACCAACAAAATTTAATTTATTAATTGTACTGCACTGGTACAAAATAATAAACATGCGCCAACTACCTTTTTCTTATTAAAATAACCTCTATTACCTGGCTAATTGAGGTTCCCTGACAGATATAAATTGCAATGCCTCTGACCAAGTAAATTCCACATGAAAGCCCAAACCAATATCTACAAATATATGGCGTGTATCTGGACTGAAATTTCAAAAGCAAAAAACATTAACCAACTGAATAAAGGAACATGTGAAAAACCATGCACTACTCTCTAGCTTTGTTAAAGTAACTGGTTCACTTCATACATAATCCAAGACTGTTTGCCTCTAAGGAAAACGAGCCAGTTCTCTGATGATCAAGGGTGCACACATGCAGAGAAGTATGGGGTCAACTGATCCCCATTTTGTTCAGAACAAAAGTTTTGCAGGGTCTTTTAAAGTTCTTATATAATATTTGTAGAGAAATCCAAAATTGAACCCGTGTCCTTAATGAAAACTTTCTTCTACTGACCCCCATATTTTCAGAAAAAAAAATTGTGATTCTACTACGTAATATCTAGAATCACTTTCTTGAACCCATAGCAAATATTTCTTCCTCTCCTCCAGCCAATGATACTTATATTCTATAAAAAATTTCGGGTCCCACGTTGTCCATAATAAGGATATGCACATTTTGTTCAGGCCTAGCAAATATTTTTCAAATTATAACAAAACAAGAGGACAAAAGGAGTAATAACAAAGAGTAAAGGATAGAAAGATTACACTTCAGCTTGCATGTAAACTTCTGACCCAAGATTGACCATAGATCGAAGGCTTGTAATTCCATTTTTCTCCAGATTTTCAATATTCTTCTTCAAATCCAAGCTAGCATCAATTTCAGTTAAGCGAAGTGAAGGAAACAATTGTACGTGACAACATGACATTTCAATTTCTAAATGTAATTAAAATAAGCATAGGGATGCCAATTCTACAACCCAACCTTGTAGCATGCAGTAACTTGAAGTTTAGATAACATATTCCTATGTGTATTATACCATATAAATAACTACAAATCGGTATTTCAATTAATAAACCAACACAATACTTGTGTATGTTTTGATACTCTTTTTTACAAGGACTACTTGACAATTCTCAAACATGACATTCATGAAAATGAGATCGCAACTATTGTACTCGTAGTAAATGAGGTCGAGTTCAACAGGTGTCAGCACTGAGATATCCAAGTTTCACAAACATAAACCAGACCAGCTCTCTGCAGCTTGTCCCGTTTGTCACTTTTGCTCACTGGAACCTCCAGATGTACCAAGTCAGGGCCCAATAAGGTCTTAATATCAGATCAGAACAACAAAACTGTACAAAACTAAAATAAAAATGAAGTGAATTCAGAGTAATGGCTATCAAGTTTGTCCCAACATTCACGTGAACTCATATAGAATCTTTGTTATATATACAAAGCTTAAGTACAAAAGAAAAGAAAAGAAAAATTCTCTCATTGTTGAGCTTACAGTGAAATCAACAATAATTTTCGACAACTGCCCAATTTCAGATAGTCACCGTCCCCATTAACTATAACCATCTAGAGCTTCCCCAATGTCATCAAAACCATGACTTAGAAAATCAAAGCAAATGCAGATTGATTCAGAATGGAGCAGCCAGAAGATTCTTAAGCAAGTGTTGATTTAAAGTGAAGGAAATGAGTGGGAAAAACTATAGTTGTCAATTCACATGACAAAAATATCAGCTCTTCACAAGGTGAAGATAAGAGTTTAAAAGGGCAAAGGATTTGGATTTTCAAATATTAGCCTTCTATTTTTTTTGCTCTAGAGAAGTAAGGTTTTTTCGAGGGGAGAAAAATAGAAAGATTTAAAAGTGTATGAGAGGATGAGAGGAGCGAAAAAGGCACTTAAACAGCCTAATGCTGGTTATTATCAAGAACCACAGCGGCTCAATTGAATTCTATAAGCTCTCAAGATTGCATTGTTGGTTGGACATAGTCAATTGATCCCTCATTTTAACTATTTAAAACAAAGAAAAATATTTTCAAGTTCAATCAAAAGCTAAATTTGAGATAACCAACCCATTTGGCATCCCTGCTGGGAATAAATTGAAATCACATGATAAAGGATACAACATCTTCTGCTTGTGGAACACCTTATCCCTGCCATGACAAATTTAAAACTAAATTTTGATAGAATACACGTACCAGCTTGGTACACTGACAAATGGAATGCATCAAACAAGACGAAAGACCAGTTTGCTGGCACAACGAATATCCTCTATGACCTAAATATTCTGGGTACTTCAAGTGGTGCCAAAAGTAACCATCCTTTCCTCACTAATCTCTGAACAGAAACACAGCGGCAGTTTTTGGCACGTATAGTGAAATTAGGAAAAAATTAGGTACATGTTCATGAGGTATTTCTCATTTTTCAAAGGTGCAGTCATGTACATGAAACTTTCATGTTTTTTGCGGTAATATGAGAAACCAAGCCATTCCTTCGATCAAATGAAATTGCATAAAAATTAGTGCACTGGAATAAATTACCGTTCGGCAATGGCCTTGACAAGGTCCGGCTTGAGGCGCTTGTCGACGAACTCCTCATACCTCTGCACCTTCTTTTTCCTCGAGAGATCCTCTTCCATCTTCTAGAGAGAGAGGGGGGAGGAGGGAGAGAGAGAGAGGCGACTGTGAAAGAGGGAGAGAGCGGTCGGAACTCGGAAAGTAGGAAGGAGAGCAATTCGGATACCTAAATAACGCAAAGTTTGAGTTTGGGATCTCGACCGTACGATCAGAATCTGCACGAATTGTAAAGAAATCCAGTGAATTCTAATCTGGACCGGATGTCCGGATTGGCCCGAATTGACCCGAATTTAACAAATATGACACATCTCTAGAAGCACAAATTGAGGTCCTACTAAGTGAAACTCTTATTCATTCAAACTACTTAACAAAAGATGAAGTTGCAGCCAGAAAAAATGTCAAAGAAAGAGTTAAACTGAAGTCACCTCTTGTATCCGAGGATTGTGCTGCGGACATACAATCTGAAAAGAAAAATCAAACGAATAAAATTACAAATTTCGTTCAGATTCAGAATCAAAGACGGAAGGAGTTCATGAAGCAAGATTTCAGAGCTCTAACCTGACGCGCTGACCTTGTCTTGCCTTCACCATTGTCGCACCAGAGATTAAACGGAGCCCGCAACCCCAAGCGAAGGAGAGAGACCTGAACCGAACGAGCGAGGCAGGCTGCGCGAGAAAACCCTGAAACTGAGTGCTGGACGAAAGGTTTTAGATCCGACGGCGGTGATAATTGGAAATTCAAAGAGAAAGAAAATTGGGCTTTAAAGCGTGAAGTTGTGTGGCCCAAACTATGCTATTGAGGCCTTGAAGAAATATTAATTAAGAATTCTCATTGAAGCTCAGGCTCAGCAGATGATACAAGCAAATTAGTTCAATCTATAATAAGGTGGTTTATGGAGGAAGGAAATTTAGGCTATACGTCATTGCAACCTCATTAGTCATAACAACAAACAAAAGCATAACTTGTCAGCTTGAGAGATGTACATTTTGGTATAGTCATAGGGTACTTTTGGGTATAGTCATAGAAATGGTACTTTTGGGTATAGCCATAGAAAGCATGTTGTTCAAAGAGTGGCACTATCTTTTATTTCTTCATTTTTTATTTTATTTCTTCATGTTGATTTTTTTTTTTTGTGATTTCAGTTTTCCATAGAGAGACTGACATGGTATTGTGATTTCAGTATTTGCATATATGCTTCCAGTATTTCTTTTTTTTTTTGTGATTTTTCCAAACTGCCATGGTATTGTGCTTTATCTTCTTTTTAAACTGTTATGGTATTGTGATTTCAGTTTTCCAAACTGTCATGGTATTTGCATATATGCTTCCAGTATTTTTTTATTATTCTATAACATATAAAGTAATCTTTGATTTTTTATTTTAGGGGGACTTACAGGTAAATTTACACTTTCCTTTGTCAGTTTTTTTTTTCTTTTATCGGATCCTCCTATGTAAAGAGTGATGCTACGGTGCTTTGGGAAGTAAAGAGGGTGTTTTACTTCCCGCTCACATTTCTATTTCCAAAGTTCAAATAGTCAATCCGAACTTCTCAACATGATCTTCATATTGAAATGTACTTGGAGATCAAATTTTACATTTTTTTGGAAAAATTTTACTATTTTTTTAGAATTTTTGAAAAACATTGTTTTTCTGAATTTTTTTATTATTATTTTATTTAATGAAAAGCTGTGATTTTCAAAAATTCTAAACAAATAGTAAAAAAATAAAAAATAAAAAAAATTTGGTCTCCAAGCACATTTTAATATGAAAATCATGTTGGAATGTTCGAATCAACTGTTTAAACTTTAGAAATAGAGAGATGAGCAGGAAGTAAAACACCATCTTTACTTCCCAAAGCATGGTAGCCTATCTCTCTATGTAAATATAATTATAAGCATAGCAGAAAATAAATAAAGGTTTCAAGAATAAACCAAACTATTAAGCATATAAAAATGAGTAAATGTTTCAAGAATCTTTATTGGATGAACAAACAGTATAACAATATTCTTACACCATCACAAGCATAACAGAAAACAGCACACAATACAAACATCACAATTGTTCTCAAGGGCAATTTTGTCATAAGCATACAACAAAGTTTTCAACAAAACTTGTAAAAAAAACAAGCATACAGCAAACAACACAAATCCAAGCTTTTTAAACAACAATCAGAATGCATCAATTTGATATTTCCATTTTACAAGCATAATAAAAAATACATGAAAAGCCTTCGTATGATTCGTCGGCATCCAAATTCCCCATGTCATCTCTCAAAGCTAGATACTTTTTCACTATTTCACTTTTCTACCGAACACAATTGAAATAGTGAGGAATTGAAGCATATTCCAAATTCTATTTTTTTTTTCTCGCTTTTTCTCTATTTCACTAGGTGTCTGTTTGGCTCGAGAGGAAAAGAGAAATAGATTGGAATAGATGTCTAATGAATTGAGTGGAATTCTGAAAATTAGAAAAGTGGAATTGAGTTTGAACTTTTACAGTCAAATTCGTGTTTTTTACAAGATCTCTTCTCTATTCTGTCACAAGTCAATTCTCTATTTCATTCCATAGAGGTGGTAAAATAGAGGAATTGGCAATTTGAAGAAATAGAATTGACTCATTTATCAATACTTTTTCACTCTTACACTATTCCACTTTTCCATTTTGATCCGAACACGATCGAAATAGTGCAAAATAGAAACCTATTCCAAGTTTCATTTTTCCTTAATTCTTGCACGTTTCCACCTATACTAAAACCCTATAGTGAGTTAAACCACCAAGACCAAGATCCCACAGTGGATTAGCTACATGCATGACGGAACTAATAAATTGAAATTAATAACGAAGGGTTCCAATGCTCTCAATACACCCACTCTTTTATTTGCATTTTCAAAGTCCGAACAGTCGATCCGAACCGCTCAACATGATCTTCATAATAAAATATGCTTGGAGACCAAATTTTATATTTTTTAGCATTTTTTTACTATTTTTTTAGATAGGTACAAAATCACTTTTTTAAGGAGATTCTGGACCATCCGATAAAGTGATATTGTACCTATGTAAAAAAATAGTAAAAATATTTTAAAAAATATAAAATTTGGTCTCCAAGCATATTTTATTATGAAAATCATGTTGAGTGGTTCGGATCGACTGTTCGAACTTTGAAAATGGAGATAAAGAATGTGGAGCATATTGGAGCACAAAAATTATGGTGCATTTGAACCCTCCTCAATTTTAATATAGTGTAATTTTTTTTATAACATAGACTAAATATATTGATAAATACAAAAATTACAAATTGTAATGAATAAAATAATAACTTTTCAATTTACAGGGGACCACCCTTTTTTTCTCACAATAAACCATCCCTTATTACACAATCCATGATCATTTCAACATCTTAAAAACTCTTTTCAAGTGTGTAAAATTAGTGTTTTTTATGAAACTTGAACGAGTTTTATTGAACACGTATTACGTAATAAATCAAGAATTTTTTATTCATAGAATTAATAAAATAAGAGGTATGAAAATAGAAAAAGTATCTGGTTTTCAACATTTCTAGAAATATCAGGATCAATAGTCTGATCTAAATATTTGGATCAGACTCAACGGTCCCAATTAAAAATTAATTCTTTTTTTTTCATTATACATATATAGGAGAAATTTGTTGTAACACTGAAGCCACAGAGCATGACCTCATTTTTGAATCGGATCTATGATCCTGATCTAGAAAATATGTATTTTTCAAACCGCTGCAAGAATTGTTGGAAACCGCTTTTTTCATGTTTGGATTGAGCTGTTTTATTCTCCTCGGTTTGCCTTGTTGATTTGTTGGTGTTTGAGTTTAATAAAAAAAATCAACTTTTTTTTGTTCCGTGCACGCATACCAAGATTCAAATTTCATGAAACATACCAAGATCAGCCGAATTTTTTATTAATAAAAAAACCAAAAAGAAAATTCGATAATAGTTAATGTTTCCGGTGGAATTCGAAATTTAAGAAATCCGTGAAGGTGTATAACGTTTTCGGGACGTTATAAACCATAATATCTAGATTATAAAAAATAATTAACTTCTAATTAACTAAACAGCGCCAATGAAACGTTACTCTTTGTAATGTCCAGACAGCAGCAAAAAAATTCAGCTATTGTTATCTAAGAAAAAATAACAGTAGAAGGTACTATCAACAAAAAATATAGTTTTTGCTATCTAAGAATAAAAAAAAGTTTTTATTATTTAAGAAAAACAGGACATTACTATTTCTGAAAAAATAGCACTAGATGCAAAAAAATCTGTGGATGCTTTTGTCCATAACGTCCTGTAAATTTTTTTTTTTTTTTTTGCGTTGTTTTGTTAAAGAGTTTATGGGACATTATATGAACGTTATAGTTAATAACATCTGCTGGACGTTTTAAACCATGACGATTTTCTTAGATTTCAAATTTCACCGAAAAACGTTAATTATTATCGATTTTTCTTTTTTCTTTTTCCTATTTATAAAAAAATCGGCAAGATCAGAGTGCAAAAAGAAATATCATAAAGACTACGGCCGATTTTGTCAAATGCTCCTATTTTGGATCCGACTCAAAGATCTTGATTTTATGTGGCTTGAAACCTTGCAGCATATTCGAAAGTCGTGCAAAATAAATACACACATCGAGATTAAGATTCCGATTCAAATCTTTAGATCGTGCAAAATAAATACACACATCGAGATTAAGAGTCCGATTCAAATCTTTAGATCGGGATCATAAAATATACATAATTTTTTACTAAAAAATGATTAGCATACGTAATAAACTGTTGCAATAAATTAAGATAATCTATACAATAATAAACTGTTGCAATAAATTAAGCCCAAGCATTGCAAGGCTTCTGACCTGGTATACATAATTTTAAAAGTACAAGAAACTTCAAAAATCAAGCAAATTGCTATTCTTTTTTTTTCTTTTTCTTTTTGACAGAAGCTGTCAGGTTTGAAGCAAATTGCTATTCACTTCTATCATAAACACATCCCTTTTCACCAAAACACCTCCTATTTGAAAACAATTCTCAACTAGAATTCTTTCAGCCAGCAATTCGCCAAAAAAGAGAAAAAAAAGGGGGGGGGGGGGGGGGGGGGGGGGGGGGGGGCTACCAATAAGCCACAACGGTAATCACTATACACAGCAGCACATTAATAAATTGGCGCTCTAAGTCAAAGCAAGCACTTCTTCTTGGTAGGTGAGCGGCTCTTCTTGATTGGGATTAAGTACCTGCTTATTGGGATTTAGTATCTGCTTTATCTCTTCAGCAGTGAGTGTCTCATACTCAAGCAGTGCATTTGCCAAGGCATGTAACGACCTCTCATGCTGCGAAGGTCGTAAAATTGGAAAACAGAGTTAGAGATTGATCAAAAGTATAGTCATTCTCTTACTAGAAAAGATAAATAGGGTGTATTTTGCTCTTAGACTAAATTAGCAATTTCCCATATACCCTAGCAAAACAGGAATGCATCCTGCGCATCTGAACAATTCATGGCTTTTATCAAGAAAGGAGTGGTTTGAATTTGCTCATCTTGGAAAAGAAATGAGAAGGGGGTTGTCAATGATATTATCCATGAAATATCTATTAAGCAGGATTCTCAGCAGGAGTTTGCATGATATTGCGAGCTCTGTAAGTTAACAATACTAAACAAGCAATTCAACCTAATATACCATATACAACACTAACCTTCTTTAATAGCTCCTTAACTCGGTCATACGCTTCTCTAAGAAGCTTGAGTACCTGCGTAGAAGTGTAAAAGAGGTTACCTAAATAAGCTAGTAGATAGAGCTTATGTGTTCATATTAGGCATCAATACTTGTATCTGACACATACCCGATACACGGATTCACGTATCATACGCGTACTATGCATATATATCTGACAAAACCAGCTGGTGTATCATAATATTTTAATTTAAATCGATACAGACTTTGATAAGTGTGGACACGCATCTCCAGCCACAGAAGATCATATTCCCAAGGAAGTCACATGAGCCCTCAGGGTACTTCATATAGCAACTGCTTAACCTCCTATTTTGCGGGAAACCAATCGTCGGACTAAGTAAAGCCAGCGGGCCAGTTGATGTATAGAACCAAAACTTAATATCCCACCGCTTGAAAATATTTATATTATTTTAATTTGTATTATCCTACCCAGTTAACCTTTATGCTCTGATTAATACATTGTGGTCTTGTACATTATCAAAATTTATCTGCCCAAATATTCTCTTCAGCTAGTCCAGCCATTAATATGTACAGATATTCTTTTATTTAAAATAAACCATGAAATCTCCATTATTTAAGAATTTATATATTCTACACTTTCGTTCGAAAAATTTGCCTTAATTATAGTTTTGATAAGAATAGTTTTGATGTAGAAAAATAATATAAATACACACTTATGCTGTGGTGATTTGCAAAGCACCAATAGGCTGGTGCTTTGCATTCAACGACTTACAAAATATGAATGGCCGAACCAAACCACTCAATGTGATTTACATATCAATATCTTGTTGGAAACTATATCTTATATCCATTTAAATTATTATTATTATTTTTCAAGAGATAAAACCATTGCTTTTTGACGGTTTATCATTTTTAAATCAATGGGTTTTCACCCGTATATAAAAGAATATAGTAACAGAAATCTAAAGTATTAAATTCGGTTTCCAATAAGACTTCCATGTGTAGATCTCCTTGAGCGCCTTGGATTGCCCATCCAAATCTTGAAGGTCAAGATTTGAATGCAAAGGGCAGTAGCATAACTGCATAAGTCCACGCGGATATTAGGATATACAAGTTTCTTTGACAACCGATCAAATGGTCCTCAAAATAGAAAAAAGTAAAATATCTTCTCTACAGTATAAATAGATTGTATTAAATTGGTGCAATTTAAAAACTAATCGGTCATCCGTCAAGAGGTTTGAAAAAATAACAGTTTAGTTTAACAAGCACAGCTGATCAGTGACCAAACAATTCCCAATTTGCACCAAATTTGATACAAAACCTATCTAAAAATAGAGAACATATCCATAATTATACTTCTTTTGTTTTGATAACCATTTTGTCGGTTCCATGATTGTCAAATAAATACGGCTGTCTATACATCCCTTTCTATATTTATATAGGCATATCTTATCCTAAGTTATTGGAAAATCTCATATCACTGTATATGCATCACATAAGATACAATACTCGTATCCATTTACATGCAGCACAAAGAAAAACAGATTACCGAGTATACTATTATTACCTCTGCATCAATGCGCGATTGCATCTCAGTCCCTGGTCGATCTTTTATATGTACAGGACCTATTGTGTTACTCATCCCACAATTTGATACCTAAAGAGAACAAATATAACTGATATTAGCAGAATTAGGGGCAATTTTGTCAATATACTGGACCAGCCAGATCCATGACAGTTTATTTATGATAAGTTCACGTTCCTGTATTTGGACAAAAAAAAGTAAGACAATTTTATTTTCTTTCTGGGTGAAAAAAAAGCAAAAAAAAAACAAAAAAGCAAAAAAAAAAAGAAGGGGGAGATCTGTCAGATCTTCAGATTTAGCAGGCGCTACAAGGTTACCAGATTTTCTTTAGTATGTTTGCTGTTTCTACCAAGTTGGTAACCAGGGAAAGAAAGGAAGAAGAAACAGTAAAAAGAGAGAGAGCTACTCATGCTGCCAAAGAAAGCATAGCATGCTGCTTTTGTATAATACAAACTTCTCCACAGATAACAATATAAATGTATTTGGTGCGCTTATTCTGGTGACAATTATCAGGCTTTAAGAGAAATTAAAACAAATTGATACCATATAATGAGCAAGCTCCGTTGCTGTTTGGAGATCATTACTTGCACCGGTGGTAACATTATCCTCTCCAAATATAAGCTCCTCTGCCACTCTGCCTCCCATGCAAACATCAAGCCGCGCCAATAATTGCTTTTTGCTGACAGATGTCTCATCTTGGGAGGGGAGCTGTGTGACCATGCCAAGTGCCGAGCCACGTGGCATAATGGTTGCCTTGTGGATTGGGTGGGCTCCGTCAGTGTTCAAGGCCACTATTGCGTGGCCACTTTCATGGTACGCTGTCAACTGTTATAAGAGTTGTTGGTTGGTTAGAATCTGTGAAAATAGAAAGAAGTATCTGAAAAGCTAAATTTTAGCCGAATCTCCACAAACTGCCACCAGCGTAGCATTGTAGAGAATATTATCCCTATTGGGCTAATAAATCTTTTGTTATAATGTCAGTTTGACTTAAAGATCCCCTCCTTTAGGATCTTTTTATGTGTAATAGTAACCAACTCTTCTTTATTGCTATGCCGTGCAATAAAGAGATGTCCTATTATAGCAAAGTTGCCATAAAAACGTTATAAATTTCTACTCCCATCATAGTGAATTAATTTTGGCACCCGGCACTTGAACACAGCACGGCTTTGTACGGGCCTGGGCATGGGCACAGGCACAGCAAGGACCCTTGCATGTGCCAAGCCAACGTGTACACGTGCCGTGTTGTTGGATGTGCATGCCAAGAGGGGGGTGTTGTGCAGCTCAGCACGGCACGGGCATGGGCACGGGGGAAACACAGCCAGACATGCAGAAAGCACGTCAGACACTTCCAGGTTTTCTTATTTGAAAATTTGCAAAATATTATTTTCAAGTTCAAAATTCTGTCATATTTATATTTGGTTTTTTCCTAATTTTTGGACTCTTTTTTTTTTCCTTTTTTATCGGTTTTTTTTCCAGATTTTTAAAAAAAAATTAAAAGGACCAAACACTTCAAAGCACGTGCCTTGTTCTTACAAGTGTTGTGCCCAGTTCCGCACTTTTTGGCACAACACAGCACTTGTAGCCCGCAACACGTGCCTGCATAGCATGATACGTCTGATAGGCACTTGGGTGCCCGGCACAGCCATAGCACACTACCCACCATTACTATTTATCAGACAATAAAATACTGCCACAGCAGAAAGATGACAACTATTTGCAAGTAATAAACATCTCCTTCAGAATTTGACAGTGCTTTGCATTGCAAATTAGTCTTGCAAGTGTATCTTTGGTTGGTTGTCCTCAGTATTCAAGAAAGCTTCAAGACAAAATTGTCTACCTTTTTTGATTGTTCAGAGATGAACATGGTTTTGCGCTCTGTCCCCATAATTATTCTGTCCTTTGCAAATTCCAACTGAATGGCCGTTAATTTCTCTGCTCCGTCAACTGCTGCTTTAATAGCCGCTATGTTTACCAGGTTTGCAAGGTCTACACAAGTGTGGAAAGTGTTAGTACATATTCAATGATTGCTTTATCTGAAAATAAATACGAGTTGCTTGAAGTTTGTCAACTAAACATAAATCAAATAAATGTTCAGACCAAACCAAATCTTTAAGGTACCACCCATTTTTTCTTTTCTTTTTGATGTTTTGAACCAGAATACTCGTCCTGATCTCCATCATAAGAGCTATAAGCCAGGTAAATGCTACTTTCTAAAACAATGATTAAAGTTTTAGTAAAAAGATTTATTCCATCTAAGGTTATATAAGTTTGTGTAAGACAAACTCTCTATCGCACAAGCATGATTTGGCTTCTAATAAATTGGAAAACAGGAAGAACACATACCAGCACCATTGAATCCAGGTGTACCACGAGCTATTGCTTTGACATCAACATCTTCTGACAAAGGCTTGTCTTGCAAATATAACTCTAGTATATCCTGCCGGCCTCGCATGTCAGGACTTGGGACCACAATCTATCAATAAAGGTTTAAATTAGAATGTCATCTCCTTAAGTAGAGAATCAAAGTATATCCATCATGCAATTAGCTAGCATAATAAGTTCTGAAGAAACTTACATGCCTGTCAAATCTACCAGGTCTCGTCAGAGCTGGATCAAGAATGTCAGGCAAATTTGTAGCAGCAATCACTATAATGCCCTTTATAAAAAAAAACATTGCCCACATGAATTTAAGCTAAGTATTTGAAAATTTAATCTAGATAATTTCTAGGTATCAAGCTTCTAAATGGTTATCAAAAGGGATTTTAGACCCCCAGCGTTAAATTCTCTAGAAAGGATAAATGGGTTTTGATAATTAAGCAGATTAACAGCTGAAAAAGCAATATAAAAAAGCAAATAATACAGATTTGACGGATTTTGACGGTTGATGTTTGTAGTTTCCAACTACCCCAGTTACTTTTTTTATTTGAGATCTTGGAGTTTTAAGTAAGCACAATTTCTCTTTGCAAATTGAGACCTTGTGGTATTTAAGTAATAGTTTACTGCATTATAATGTTAGAATTTATAACATTAGAAATCTAAAATTGATATTATGTTGCGTTAATAAAGTACAGAGGGGTGCAATTTATAATTTTAACTTTGTAAAACTACGAAAAAAATAATAAATTTTACAAAAACGCCAATAATGATTCGTCAGCCCCCGCTTAATTCGGACCACATCGCCGTTAAATGCCGCTAGATGCCTTTTAAAAGCTGACAGGTAAATAAACTTAACATTATATATATCCCCATAATATACCTCGTTCTGTTCAAATCCATCCATTTCAACAAGAAGCTGATGCAAGGTTTTCTTTGTGTGCCCTTCCCATTGTTTTCTAGTTGAACCTACCGCATCTATCTCATCAATGAAAACAATGCAAGGAGCCTACGAATAAAATAGAAAAAGGTCAAATAAGACAATTGCAAATATTCGTTTGGAGTTGTAATACAATATATGGGAGTTACCTTTTTCTTAGCAGCTTGAAATAAAGCCCTTACTCTCCGAGCACCAACGCCAACAAACCTAAGAAACAAAGGTATAGTAACATTCTTATCATTATTGCTACCATCATGATTAATAATTCTTTTATTCATGTTACTTCTTATTTTGAACAGTAGTGTGTCTATTGGAATGGTGTATTTTATTTTTCTCTTGGTTTTCTACAATACTTTTGGATGGGTGGATGTTCTGCTCCAGCATTAAGCACAACACCATGGTGGAAAATAGCAGAGACTTGACTAATTACCACAGATTTAACTGGGTGTGAAAATTGGCTTACATTTCCTCAAATTCAGAACCAGCTCTATAGAAAAATGGCACCCCAGCTTCTCCAGCAATAGCCTGATATACACATTTAGCAAGTTATTGACAAAATACTAATTAACAGAATATGAAATTCCATTTAGATAGAACTGACCTTAGCAAGTAAGGTCTTTCCTGTACCAGGTGCACCTGTCAAAAGTATTCCCTACATTGAAAATTGAAATTGAAAGTCAAATTAGAAATCAAGCTGAAATTCTGAGAATAGGAAAAGCAAGCATAGATCAAAAGCTCAAGGAACCACACATGCAAAAACAAAAGAAACCACGTACCATTTGAGAATGAGAACACAGTAATTTACAATAGCACAAAACTTAGTAAAAGGATTCAATAATTATGAAATATCACTATGAATGTACACGATGACTAAGGAGGGAGTGAAAAACATCAGGGAGTGTCTACCTTTGGTAGTTTACCACCAAGACGTGTGAATTTGGATGGGTTCTTAAGGTACTCCACAACCTCCTCAAGCTCTTGTTTTGCATCATCGCAGCCTTTTACATCCTTGAATGTTTTAACATTCTACCAGAAAAATAAATAAAATTAAAGGAATCCCATAAGAGAAAGGACAAGGGATCTATGGAGTAACAGGAGCTACTAATAAAAAAAGATATCTTAAGCTCCTTGTTAAACTAATAAAATCAAAATTTAATGGCTAAAGAAGGTTCATGTTACCTTCTCAGGCATGACTTCTTTATTCACCTCCTTTGGAGAGTAAGTGGCATTAGAGCCAATAGCTGATGGACCTATGCCGCCGCCTAAGCCACTAGCGTACCTTTTTATTAATATTGAACCCATCCTACACATGTACACGCAAATAAAACTTTTGATATACATTGAGGTGTATAAAAGTATCTTTAATTTTAAAAATGCAACATCAATTCAAAACCTGGCCAGTGTATTCTGATCACCAGTATTTACCTACATTCATTTCCTCCTTTGGTAAGTTCAGTATTATCTTTATTTCTGCCAACTAATTGTATCGTGCCCTAGAACATAGGTTGGATACCTAAAATTTGCTCATACAAAAGGTATAGAATAAATTATAAAATAATGCATATTAAAATGATAGAGATAAAAAGCATACCAAAAGAAGAGAACTGCAGCTGTAAATAAAATGGGTATGATGAACTCGCGAGCAGACCATGATGACCTGCCTGATGCCTTCGGTTTTACCTGAATAAAAGAAAAAAATTATATCACAATATAAAAAAAGTGTCCAAGAAAAATACTAATGTTGAAAAAGAATTCTAGCATTAGTTAGTAAGTGTAAGAATATACATCTGTATCTATCAATTATGGTAGACTTGTGTTCATACTTGATGCAAAAATAAAAGGTGAACAGAATACATTTTATTAACAGAACCAACATCATTTAGTAAAAGTGTAAAACCATTATTCCAATTAAAGAGTGTATATCAGTGTCAAGCTAAGACTAGTTTATACAATTTAGCAATAGCCCTTCCAAGTATCTTTTTTTCTGGCTATAGTTTTGGCCATAAGTAATAAGAATAACCTAAGCCCCAATCCAATCTTAGAGCAATACAAATACCAGAAATAAAACAAAATATTATACACCGATCCCAATAATTGCCTTGTGAAATTAAAAATGTCATTAATCCCCATTGCTTACCATAACCACATGAAGGGGTTGCTTCTCTGATATACCAGGGTTATAAATTGACACATCTTCATTTCCTGATACACGCTGCTTCAGCTCTTGCAGCTACTGACATAAATGCAAGTATCAAAAGTCAAAAGAAGTCAGTTCATAATCTAGATACTACAATTCGATTATATTATACTTAAGAGTGCTAGCTTGGCAACCTTTTAGCCTTTTATCATTCCTCAATTGTTTTTGGAGTTTTCATCTTGGCATGTATGTTATTTGTTGTACACAATGATGACAACTACATCGGGCCTTGCAGTAATTCAACAATTAGTAAGGCCTAATGGCATAGTTAACTAGGGGATGAATCAAACATTTTGTTTTGTTGTATCCAATGGCGGAGCCAGACTTCCAAACTATGGAGGTCAATCATATTCAATTTTCATAAGAATGGGGGTCAATTATACAGTACCCATGACATTTTACTCAAATTATACAGAATCATACATAAATACAAAAAAATTAAAAAATATGGGGGTCAATTGACCCCCATTCAATGTGCATACCTCCACCCCTGTCATATTTTTTTTTTTTAATTTGGGTGTGGGTGGGGGGCTGTCATACCAGCGTAAAAGCCAGATTGACGTGAGCTGACAGTGGAGCGAACCAATGAAATGACTGGAAAGCAGTACAAGAATTTCAAAACAAAATTACCAATGTGGGGAGACTAGAGGGTTTTCCTGTCGCTTTGTCAGGGAGATACTCAGCTATAGCATTTGTAACTACAAGGGCACGAAGATACTCAGCAACTCCTCTACTATCCACTGCATGGTTTCTCTCATCAAACCGATTAATAACAGCTTCAGGACTGCCAAAAGTTATGGATGAATATTAACTGGGTTATTCATAGTTAAATTTGGGAAAAACATAGTGACAACTGTTTGTAACTCTAGTAAAATTTGTTCTCTTTATGTGAATGACCAAGTGATCCACAAAAAAGAGGGTTTATATAAGCTAATTAGTACAATTATCAATTCAACAAGAAACCAATGTTTAAGAACTCAACAATCAAGTATTCTTATGAAAATAAACAAATAGTACCAAATCATCAATTCAATAAGCAACTTCCAGTTGGTCCAAAAATTATCAATTTAAATTTGACCAAAATCAAAATGCGGACGTACAAAGGTACAAAACTACAGTCATAATGGTGCAAATGTATATATCTCAATTGCCAAGCATTAATTGAATCCTTAAAATCAGCCTCAATAAGCAATTGAACGAGAGAACCTGTGTTTATTTAGCTCAGCAAGGAGGATGCTCTGTTTAGCAGCATCTCTTGGGTTCGCATCTGCCTCCTCAATTAATCTCTGAAGCATCTTCTCATGCCTCCAAAACGGCCACCAACTCCACCAACTCGACCACTGAGGAATTTCCACCGATTCTACCCCCTTCAAAGCTGACTCCAACACCCTTATTAAAAAGTTCAGCAGAGGCACTTTATCCAACACCTCATCCTTACTCTCTTCCAAATTCGGATCCTTCCCGCCCGAATTCACTAGTGTAGTTCCATTAGCCTCCCAAGCGGCTTCACTGGACGTCTCAGCTGACGGATTGTCAGAGGTCGAGTTGGGATCGGACGCTGGGGATGAATCTGGGGCGGAATCGGAGGGTAGTGAGCGAGGCGGGATGCAAGAGAGCCGGAGGTGGGACCTGGGCTTGGATAAGGAGCATTTGCAATTGGAAGAGCGAGAGGTGGGAAGAGAGATGAGAAACGGGGAAAGGGAGGAAGGGGCGGGGCGGAAGAGAAGGAGAGAGGCTTGGAGCGCTGACATGGAGTGTGACAAGGCGACGAAGCTCCGCAGAGAAGGCGGAGCTCCGGCCAGAGGAATGAGATGAGATAAGAGAGAGGAAGAGGGTTTTACGGGTTAATTTGTGGCGATGGATAGTAGTAGTCTAGTAGAAACAAGTGGGGGAGAAGGAGAAGCGCCTTCTGACCCTTATCTCGGGTTTCATCTACGTCTCCCTCTGATGCGATGGATTGTTTTGGATTAGTGAATTTCGCAAAGCCGGGAAGAGGAGAAGTTGACTGGATACTACCATCACAAGTTTATTAATCACTGGATTACTCCGTTTTCATACTTTTATCCCCACCGTAGAAACAAGGGAGATTTAAGGGGGTTCATGAACTGGAGATGATAAAAGCCGCTGCGAAAGCAAGAGAGGCTGTGGCTCGTGCTAGTGCCTAGTTGGCCCGTTGCCCGTTGCCCAAGCAAAGTACCTGGTTTTCGTCACGAGATAGGAGTAGGTCCGATGGGCATCGGACCTACATTTAGGTTCAATTAGCTCTAGGACCGTACGATTAGCATCAAGATCTATGCGGACGGAAATTGATACAGACTTGCACGGATTTTGATATATACACACGAATCTTAATGCAGATCGAATGGTCATATCACCCATCGAACCAAGGTAGGTCCGATGGGCATCGGACCTACTCTGATTCCTTTCGTCACATCTTCGTTTCCCTTTTCTTTTCAGTTTTTCTTTAAATTTCTTGGATCTTTATATGGAAAGATCTTTTCTTTTCATTATTTCCGTTTCCTTTTAGACACAGAAAACACAGCTGATTTTTTTTTTTTTTTCATTTTTCAGATAAAGCAACATCGACCGTCCGATCTTTAGTCGACGTAACACCTGAGATGCCAATTTGTTTGCATTAAAAGACTGCGGATCATTCAACGAACACTTCCAAAAAGGCCTATTTAGCTTGAATTTGTAAAGTCCCACCGGGCTCAAAATATTTCTGGGTTATAATTTTTCTCTCTTAGTTGCTAGAAACTACAGCATCATTAAATATAGGCCTTAGATGAAGCTCATTTTCTTGAAAGGCCTGTGGTCCGGTCAGGTTCAGCCCCTTAAGTTTGGCACTATTTGCGGATTCTTCAGACCGGATGAGATTGAGCCAGCTGGTCCGGGTCCATGCGCATCCACTAATGCACTCATGCGCGTGTCAGCTGTCAAGCGTTACAAAACGATCGAAGAAGCGTTGCGATTACGAAATACGCACAATTCAGAAAAGTGCTCAAATTGCTGACTGCTTGAAAGCAAAAGCGTCCGGGAATCTCTGTACATATCCTTTGGAATTTGGATGGTGTGTGCCACTTGATTTGGAATTTTTTTTTAAGAGCATTAAAAATTAGGAAAACCAAAATTATTATAACTTTTTTTAAAAAGTTATCTCCACCGGATACCATGATTTGAAAAAAATAGCTGATTTGAACATTTTTAAAAATATCCAGCTAAGCTGAGTATAATTAATAATTTATATTTAATTATGAATATTAATAAAAATGTTGGTATTTTGCCCGTGCATATTTGAACAGGTTATCATAAGCAATCATTAACTCTCAATCCAGCTCAGAAGAGAAGTTTTATTCTCGATTGAATCTATAAATAAAAATGTATCCATTATCTTGACTAAAAACGAGGAATATATTTGCAACATAATCGTCTACGTTTATATAATTATCATAGAGATCAGAGGCGGAGCCAAGAGCATCCGCATCCGTGGTATTATTAGAATTTCTAATCTGACGTGGCAGTTTTTAATTCAATTTTAGAGATATGAGAGAGTTTCTTATTTAGAAACTATGCAGTAAAGTTTCTTATTAACACCTTGTTTGGATGGAGAGTAGAGGAAGGAATGGGAGGTGAAGAATAGAAGGGAATGGAATGGAATAGAAAGGAAGATAAACATATTTAACCTCTTCATGTTTGGATGATTAATAAGAGAAAATAAATTTAATTTTCCTTTCCGTCTTATTTCTTGTTTGGTTGATTAAAATTTAGAAGGTTAATGAGAAATTCAGTAGTTTAAACCTTTCACCTCCTATACCCTTCACCTCCAACATAATTTTATCAACCAAACACAATTCAACGGAAAGTTTTCTTTTCTTTCCATTCCCTCCCTTCCTGTACTCTCCATCCAAACAAGGTGTAAGAAATTATTTATAAATTCCATGTTGATTAAATGATTGGCTCAAATTATTTCTCCGTTTTAATTTATTACTGATATGAGTTAATAGAAACTCTAAAATTAATTTCAGGATTGTGAGAATTAGAAACTTTAAAGACCTTAATTTCTAAAAAGTGGTTAACAGTTATTTAGAAACTCATTTGAGTTGCTGGGATATAGATGCTCTAAGTACATTGAATGGATCAATTCACCTCTATTTTTTTGTATTTATGTATGATTTTTTAATTTGGAGTAAAATATCACGGATAATGTAAAATGTGAATTGATTAACATCTTTGGCAAAAAAAAAATTATATAATTAATCTCTAATATGTGCTTGATTCTCATAATTTGAAAGTCTGACTTAAAAAAAAAAGTGCTTGCGTTGTATTATATTAAAAAGGTATGAAAACAAATCAAAAGGACAATAATATTAGATCACGGATAAATGCATTAAGGTATGAAAAGCAAAAGGTGACTGCCAAATTTTTTATTTATACCATATTTTCAAAAAAAAAAAAAACCATGATTTTGGGAGATTTCGAAAAACACCCAGGCCGCCAAGCCAACTGTAGACTCAAATTTGACTTTGGTTAAAATAATAATTGTTTAATAATTTTCAGATATAGAAAGATTAATTAATAATTTAAATATATTAGAAAGAATAATTAATAATTTAAATATGTTAGAAAGAAAATTAAATAAAATAGATAAAACATCTTATAATTTAGATGTACTAGAAAGATTGAAACATTTTTCAGGCATGATTTTTCCCGGTTGTAAAAAAAATTAAACTATTTCTTAGTGTGTTACTGAAAAAAAATACTTTGTATCTAAATTATTGATCCCGGTTCAAAAGTCACTTCTAGTAAATATAGAAATTATTGTGTTCTTTCTATTTCTAAAAATTATTAAACTATTAATATAAAATCAAACGAAATTGGGGTGGTTTTTGTTTCGGCGGGTGCCGCAAGGGCATTTGGTGGCCTCCGTTTTTTGGGCCGCAGATTGACTCAGCAGCTCAGGTAGTTTTGGAAATCAATCATAGTGTTTGGTTTATTTGTTTTTTAATTATAGTATAAATAAAAATTTCGGAGGTGACTGACTATAAGCATATTTTTAGTACCAATTATCTTAGCCACAAATCCAATTACAAGTGTTCGCCTTAGAGTTAGAGGCTACTAATATTGGGTATGCATTCGGGTACGCCGAGCGTATTTCCAAAAACAGTACATGCTGCACATCTCCGCAGAGGGCTAATAATGAAGTCCCAAAATAATCATCTATAAATCTGCATCTAATTCTGGCGGGCCCATTTAGGCGCACAGCTAACTAATTTAGTAATTTATATCCCACAAGGGAATCACGGAAGAATAAAACACATCAAATATTTTTTTTTTTATATATTGTCAGAGAACGAGCTCGCATTCGCATTCACAGATCTGAAAAACTGAAATCACGCTAGATCGTAAATATGCTGTTTCTTTACTAAAATTAAATATGTAATTTTTCATTAATTTTAAAAAATTCGTACATTTTATGTAGTTTTTGTTTTCTCTTGCTATCTAAAATATTTCATCTCTTCAATTCTTTAAAGAATGTTTATTTATTTTTAAATAAAAAATCGCTTAAATCACATTTGAATATTTGTTTGTGTCTAAATATGTAATTCACACAATTAACATTTCCGAGATGAACACAAATCTAGCCTGCTATGAGCGCGGAGAGAATGTGATCAAATTCAATCCAATGTCCGATCTAAATCGTTTGAACCACACCTAGGGGCGGATTTAGAATTTTCGTCAGAGAGGGCAAAAAATATCGAATCGGGTTTAAATACCTAATCGGATTTAAATCGATTAACCAATTGGGTACTCGATAAAAAATAATATTTTAACTTATAATTTTTAATGTTTTCACTTGTAATTTCTTATGCTCTGACTTATAATTGTAATTACCAATCAAAATTCAACAAATTTATTTTAATTTTAACCCTAAAATTAATCCGAATTACAAATCAAACGTTCAGAGGGGGCCAAAAAAAATTTCAGGGGAGGCAAAGTCAGTCGGAACCGATAAATCTCCACTAAAACTCAAAATTCAAGAAAACAGTTGCCCCCCTAGAACCATCTGGGTCCGCCCCTGACCACACCGAGATATTTCTAATTAGTTTGTACTCGATCACTGTAAATTAATCCTTGATATTTTTAGATAAAATCTCGACTTCAGAATCGAAGAGTACTCTAGAACTGCTCTTGAATAAATTAGGTAGATGTTAATATTTGTGGACAGTAGTTTCTTCAAAATATACACAGTTAAAAAAAATTATAAGTTCTTACTTAAAAAATATCACAGGTTCAACTTTCCTGAAAAATTATTGAGAAATAAAATACTAGTCTCAGCAATAATCATCATTGGCATAGTTTGAAAACAATGTAATACGATGGAATGATGGATGCATCAATGTAGATATTGTTACCTAAATAATCGTTGATAGGAAGCTTCATTGTATCAATATTATTCAATAATAGTGTTTTATCAAATACCAATGTTTTTCAATAAATACGTCTCTTTTAATCGTTCATGCATATTTGAAAAAAAAAAAAAAAACGGTTTCAACATATACAAAATTTTTTTGGGACGGGTTCTATAGAAAATTATATATGCGTCACCAATAGGAATTTTAGAGAAATAATGGATTGAGATTTTTAAATGCCGAAATTTTTATTTATACCATATTAAAAATAAAATAAACCAAAACACTCTGATTTTTTAAGAATTCTAAAAACACCAAGGCCGCCCAATGTCCCTACGACCTCAAAGACTGGAAGCCACCCAATACCCCTGCGGCCCCAGTCAGGGGGCCGCCAATTGACGTGGAGGCCTCTATTTTTCTATATATACACTCCGAGAGGCAGAATTTCATTTCTCACTTTCATCCATTCTCTCTCCTGAACAAGAGCTGTGTGTTTGAACAGAGGTTTTGCACCAATTTCTCACATTTTACGGTCCAAAACCTCTGTCCAAGCACAGAGCTCTTGTCCAGGAGAGAGAATGGGTGAATGTGAGAAATTGAAGTATACCTCTAGGAGTATATATATAGAAAATAGGAGCCTCCACGTCAATTGGCGGCCCCCAGACTGGGGCGCTGGGCCAATGGGCGGCCTCCAGACTGGGGCCGCAGAGATATTGGACGGCTCCTAGTCTTTGAGGCCGCAGGGACATTGAACGGCCCTAATGTTTTTGAAATTCTTCAGGAATCAGGGTGTTTTGGTTTTTTTTTTTAATATGGTATAAATAAAAATTTCGGTTTTAAATATTTACGGGCTGAGAACTACAGAGCAAGCCACGTCAGCTAATTAATATATAGAATTTCAATTATCCACTGGACATCCGAAAGCTGAAGCTCTCAGATTATAATCAGATTTAGACCATGCCTTCGGGATCCTGCTTTTCTGATCCCAAGCATTCAAAATTTTTCATTTGCGTATCTCGATAAAGAAAGTTTTTCATGCACAAATCTCAACAAATTTAAATGGTTGAGATCGGAAAAGTAGAACTCTGTTGAGTCCGTTCCATGCCTTCAAAGGTCACTATCCGTTTTAAGCATTTCATTATAATTATGTCATAGACCCGAATAAAGCTAATCAAATATTTTTTTTTTACTAAGTTCTCCCATAAATTGAAAATTGAAAATTTTATTTATTAACTTTGTAATTTTTACATGCATCAATATTTTTCAGTTATCTTTATAAAATAAAATTACATTACACTATCCTTTTAATTTCGAGTTTCTAGCTCTTCCTCTGACATAAGTTTTTTTTTATGCGGTTAACTTGATTGAGTGATTGATTCAAAGTGTCACAAATTTTAATTAACAGTGTTTAAGTACATGTTTATGTTAACTGTTAAGTATTCTTAAGGTTAATAGAAAATGATATAATAATTTACTGACCATTAGCTTTCTTTTCTCACCTTTTCGCATCATCACATGTGCCGAAATTTTTATTAATACGACTGTAAAAAAATCATAAATTATGGAGAATTCGAAAAATACCAAGACCTCCAAAATCCAAAAATGCAATCTGCGGCCCCTCTGGTATTTTTCGAATTTTCCAATTTAAGTGGTGTTTTTTTTTTTGAAATGATATTAATAAATAATTTAAGTGATCTTCTCGGCTTCAATTTGCACAATTGCACATGAATATTTGTTTTTTTTTCTGCATTAAACAGTTTTAGTAATTATTTATTAATTAAATTTTATATCATTTTTAAGCTGTAATTTCAAATGTTTTTGGGGTTCTTAAGTCAATCTGCACCCCTGATAATTTCTGAATTTCTCAATTTAAGTGGTGTTTTTTCAAATGTAATTTTAAATGTTATGCACTGTAATATACTGATATTTAGGTTTTTGGGGTTCTTAAGTCAATCTGCACCCCTGATAATTTTCGAATTTTCCAATTTCAGTGGTGTTTTTTTTTTTTGAAATGGTATTAATAAAAATTTCGGTCGCATGTGATTAGTGATTACCAGAGGTTAAGAGTACTTTGGGTACACATGGGGGTACGCCAAGAAAATTTCCAAAAGCACTATCCTTTGCACTTTGCACATGGACTAACGATCAAAATTTAGAAAAAAAAATCCACTAATTATAGACCCCAAAATTCTGTGGGCCCCATCCTCCGACCTCCGGACACATTAATTAATAAATAAAGAGGCCATGCCCAAGTGCACTACACACCCACTCAAAGATGAACGCCATCACGCTAATGCCCTGTTCATCTTTTGTTGCCATCTGCTTAGATTTTCTGTGATAATTACTGGAGTACAGTAGTGTGTGTCGTGTAATTAATGTTTCCCACAATCCCACATAAAGGTATGAACTATGAAGTCTGAAGTGTGACACTGTATCAGTGAAGTACGTGGGAGTGGGACCCAGCGTCAGTCAATCGTTATAACTTCTGGTAGGTGCTCTAGATTTCGTAAAAACATTAATTGCAAAAGAAGGAAAGATGAGATAATCTCCACTTCAACAATTGCACAATTGCACATGAATATTTGTTTTTTTTTCTGCATTAAACAGTTTTAGTAATTATTTATTAATCAAATTTTATATCATTTTTAAGCTGTAATTTCAAATGTTTTAATTATAGTAGAGTAGAGTAGGGTTAAAATGCATCATCGGTTTTGTGCTCCAATCATGCTCTACTTTTCTCTATTTTTAAAGTTTGAACATACAATATGAACTGCTCAACATGATCTTCATATTAAAATGTCGTGGAGACCAAATTTATATTTTTTTGGAATTTATTTACTATTTTTTAGATAGATACAATATCACTGTTTTAAATGATCCAGAATCTTCTAAAAACAGTAATTTTGTACATATGTAAAAAAATAGTAAAATTTAAGAAAATATAAAATTTGATCTCCAAAAACATTTTAATATGAAAATCATGTTGAGTGGTTCGAATCGACAATTCAGATTTTGAAGCACAAAACCAATAACGCATTTTAACCCTAATCATTATATTATATTTTTAAACTTCAATATCTATGCGATTATGAATAAATTAATGTTATATTCTTAGACATATTGTTAATTTAAAAATGATTCCATATCTATAAATTCAAAATATATTATTATGTCATCATTTATAATTGTTGCAAGATATTCTGAAAAAAAGGCCTTAATTTCAAAAATCTTTTAGTCCTTTAAATTTTTTGCACAGTATTGTCAGTTCAGATCATATTTTTAATTTTAGTTAGCACCATTCCTATCATACTCCGTAAAAAATAACAAAATAATTATACTAATTATTTAGTTATCAAAATGAAGAAGCAAGCTGCTAAAATAATATCTTTATAAAATTAATTCCCTCTTCTGAACTGTAGTAATTTTTTTTTTTTTAGAAGAGTAGTGACTTCATTTTTTATAAGAGGAGGGATCAGATGACATCATTTTTTGGTGATATCGGATGTCACCGTGTATTTTCAAAGTTTTCAAAGTCTAAACAATCGATCCAAACCGTTCAATATGATGGATATATTAAAATGTGCTTGCAGATCAAATTTTTTATTTTTTTTACTATTTATTAAGTATTTTACAAAATCGTTGTTTTTAGACCATTGAATTTTTGTACCTATCTTAATAAATAGTAAAAAAATTTAAAAAAAATATAAAATTTGATTTGCAAGCACATTTTAATATACCCATCATATTGAATAGTTTGAATTGACTGTTTGAAATTTGAAAACGTAGAATGTCATCCGTTGTCACAAAAAAGAGTGTCATCCGTTGTCAAAAAAAGAGTGTCATCCAATCCCTTCTCTTTTTATAAAAACTTAACAGTTAACACAGATCCAAATGTATAGTCAAAGATATCATTAAAATATAATAAATTAATAGCGAGCGTAAGTCCTGTTATTCATCCCAAATAACAGGGTTTTGTATGAATTTGACTCAAGTTTGACCAGACAGGCAGACAGTCTAGAAAGAATTATTCAACGGTTCAAATCAAAACTAAGAATTATCGCAACGGTTCAGATCAAAGTTTCCCATCAAGTGAACTCTGGCGTACAAACCCGGGAGCCGAGGGAATTCATATCCTCTGCATTAACTCAAAAGAGAATCTTTTGAGTTAATGAATCTTGACTGTCCAATATGTATCAAGATTCGTGTAAACTAGATCTGCACTAATATTAAAGGACCCCTATGTTATAGACACGAGCCGGATTGGCTCCGTTTAAAATCAGACGGTTAAAATTCATTAACTCAAAAGATTTCCTTTTGAGTTAATGCAGAGGATACGGATCCCGAGGCCAGGACCATTATCTTTAGTTTGCTCTCTCTGTCGTGGTAGTGCATCGTATTTAATGGTGGCCATCTCTCCTCTCCATGCGCTCGGCTTGACCCCTTCACAGTACTTGCTTTGTATAGTATTCAATTACTATTCTTTATTCATTTACTTTGTGATATATTGTACAGATTCATTTAAGTGGAGATGAGCACTCTCTAAAAGGTGCTTGTTGGAACTCTCCTTTTGGGGTATTTTCTTCTCTGTATAGCTGGCTGCTCAAAGGTTCCTTCTTTTTAGTCTGGCTATTAGTTTTGGATTTCATCTTATATAACACTGGATTTCAAAGCCAATTTAGTGGATTGCAAGTTAGAGGTTCAATTTTTCTCAATTTTCTCTACTGGGAACACTCTCTTGGTAGTGTTTCTGTTCCCTTTGCAAAGACAAATGGGGATAACGATTTAGGATTTTTAATTTATTATTCTCTCTTTTTGGATTTTCTTCCTGGTTAGTAGCAAAACCAGGTATCAAACCCTTTTTAGTTTTTCCTCTTCTTCTTTTATGGAGCTTTCTTTTTAACCTCTCCTATTTGGTTCTTCTCCCGACTTAACTAAAATAAATGGAATAGATTTCTTGATTTCATTTCTGGGGTTTCTGGTACATGACCGTTATACACTATTTTTCCTCGCTAGATTCTTTCCTTACCTAATCTGATTAAAGACCAATCAGATGTTTGATCTTTTCACTTTTCACAAAAAAGCTCTATTTGTTTTATCTATTTAACCTCATTTACCTAACCAGGATTTTCTTACTTTATAGAGAAGATGAGAAACCAATACCACACAGCAATGCACTTCATGTTTTTCCTTCTATCAGCATTAGTGGCTGTACCAGGTAATGGGTTATTGGAGACCTGTACCAATATTGTACCGGTACGGCAACGCGGGGCATGGATCTCACTGAAGAGCTTCGGTGCAGTGGGAGATGGTACCACTGTAAACACTGCAGCATTTGCACGTGCAATTGCACGGATCGAGCGAAGAAAAGCACGAGGTTATTTATTTACTTATTTATCAAAAAAATGTATTACTCGATTTCTCTAAGTAGGATATATGTCTGGAGTAAGACATGGAAATGACTTTATTAGACCTGAGAACTTTATTTTTTTCAGAACAGCAAAGAGTACCATGGCACAACTTTTGTTCTGTAATTAGCTAAGTATCTAACTGAGTGGTACTGGGCTCTTAATGGGTCTTGGTTTTGCTTCATAAATATGTTTCGAGACTTTTGTTTTTGAAATTCTTCTAAAACTGGTTAATTTAAATTTACATTGGCTACTATGTCAAATTTAAAGTTTCAGGAGACATATAATATGTAAATCACCTCATTGGTTTACACTTAACTGATGCAGGTGGTATGCTACTCTATGTACCACCTGGTGTATGGCTTACGGGGCCGTTCAATCTGACGAGCCATATGACTCTATTTCTTGCAAGGGGTGCAGTTATCAAGGCCACACAGGTTAGTTTTGTTGTGTGTGGATAAGTGTGTAAAGAACTCTCTCTTTTTCTTTGGTGCCGTTTGTTTCTATTATTTGCTTTGTTTTTATTTAAGAACACTCTCATTCACGTGTTAGTTGACAGGCCTTCCCATTTTTCTAAGCCACTAATCTCAAAATATTTTGATGATAGCCATTTTGTTTGTTTATGCTTATCAAAATTCAATGTGGAGCAGGATACCTGGAATTGGCCTCTTATAGATCCTCTACCGTCTTATGGAAGAGGTCGAGAGTTGCCGGGGGGCAGATATATGAGTCTGATACATGGAAATGGACTAGAGGATGTAGTTATAACAGGTATAAATATATAAGAGCAAATTATGGAGTTCCAAGAAAATTACTTAGCAAATAGATAAGAGCAAATTATGGAGTTCTAATCTCACATAGTGTTACGTATTTTATACAAATTGGATGATTAATTACTTGATAAACCTTGTCTCAAAACTTAAAGGTGCAAATGGAACAATTGATGGCCAAGGGGAGGTGTGGTGGAATATGTGGAGGCAGAGAACACTCTCTTTCACACGACCGCATCTAATAGAGCTCATGTATTCTTCAGATGTCGTCATCTCTAACATTGTTTTCAAGAATTCTCCATTTTGGAATATTCATCCTGTATATTGTAGGTAGGCACTAAAACTAACCTACGTGTTCCTTATTTTTTACCTTGAGATACAATTGTGTTAATAACCGTGCGTGTGCTCAATATCTAACTGCTTTTATGTTTTGTAGTAATGTGGTAGTGAAGAGGGTGACAATTTTGGCTCCATATGACTCACCTAATACGGACGGTGTCGATCCAGGTTTATGTCATATTGCCCTTCTTCTAGTACCTTGAAGTGTAGCCTAATTTGAAATTAAATAATTTCACCTTATTCTTAAACCCCATTGGTACTGTAGGGTGTTTACTGGCTTTAGGTACATTTTTCTTAATTTTTTTTGGCCGTAACTTTTCTGTGTTTCCCTCAACTAAACTCTCAAATAGTTTCCAGTAATCCTCAATACAGAAATCAAACAAACAACAGAGCAAATATATAAACATGAAAATTCTAATATCTAATTGGCGCTGTGCAGATTCAAGCTCTAATGTGTGTATAGAGGACTCCTACATCTCAACAGGTGACGACATGGTTGCTGTGAAGAGTGGCTGGGATGAGTACGGCATCTCCTTTGGCCGGCCAAGCTCTGGCATCACAGTTCGCCGTGTCACTGGCTCTAACCCCTTTGCCGGGTTCGCCATTGGCAGCGAGACATCTGGTGGGGTTGAGAATGTGCTTGTTGAGAACCTCAATCTATATAACACTGGCATCGGCATCCATATCAAGACCAATGCTGGACGTGGCGGGTATGTTAGTTAAAAGAAACCTCAAAAGTAATAACCAATGTTTTGTGAGTAGTACTTTGTGGATAAACAAGTGGGACTATATGCGTAGCGTAGTAAAATAGGATGCGGTAACCTGGTGGGATGAGCTATGCCAATTGCCACTTTTAGAGTAGGCGTGAAGTAGAAATTTTAGACCCATTTGGACCAAGGGGTTTTTGTGACATTTTGGAAATTTTTGTTTGATTATACCTTCAGATCATAGATCTATAACCAGGTAGGATTGGTGTGATAACACAACAAAATATTTACATGAATACAACTTTATTCCACAAGCAATGAGAAGTAAGATATCTAAAGTTGTATAAATCTTAATACTGTCATAACATTAACCGAAGCTTAGAAGATTGCTCATGATAATATTCCTTAACAGGTACATCCGCAATATCACAATATCAGATGTGAATATCTATGGCTCCCGCAAGGGGTTGGTCATTTCAGGTAATGTGGGCGACCACCCAGATGAAAAATTTAACCCGAATGCATTGCCAGTGGTCGATGGTCTGACAATAAAGAACGTGTGGGGGGTAAATGTGCTACAACCCGGGTTGATTAAAGGTATAAATGGGTCGCCTTTCACCCGGATTTGCCTTAGTAATGTTAAGCTCAATTTGGCTGCCGGGAAGGACGCACAACCATGGAGTTGTCAGGATGTCAGTGGAGGTGCTCTGGGGGTGCAGCCTTCACCCTGTACCGAGCTCACTACAACGTCTGGTACAGGATTCTGTACCAGTGCGCTTTGAACAATTCGTTGGTTTTGTTGTGATTCTGTAATTGTTCACTGTACCGGCTTTTTTTTTTTTGCATCGATAACTAAATTTAATCAAGAGTTCTGTTTGTTTGTTTGTTGGCTTGTTACTGTTGTCAAATACAAGCTAATTTTTCTTAAGAGAAATGAAAATTTGTAAAAAAAAAAAAATATTAATTATAATTTGCTTTGCCTTTATATTTTCAAATTTTAATAAAAGCCCTTGTGATATTTTTCAGTGTCGGTCCCCTGGTTGCTCGAGTAGTCCCAAAACTGAACAAAGGAATTTTCTACAGTAGAACTGGTACCATTTGTCTCAGAGCATATTCTGTATGCCGGATCATGTCTTGGATTTAGGGGTGAAAACGGAGCGAATGTCAGACGGATCTGGATACAGATACGAATCGGATCGGATATTTATTAAAATATACTAAAATTCTTAATATTTATCTAATTATAACGGTGAATATCATATTTTTTTCATAATATATATTAAAATATAAGGTATCTACTATTTGAATACGGATAATTGAAACATAAAATCATATTAGTATCCATATTCACACGGATATTCGGATATCCACATCTAATTTTTCGAATACGAATTAAATATGAATCGGATATTATCCATACCGTTTTCACCTCTACTTGAATTACATATTAAAATTGGATTACATATTAAAAAAATCAAAGACATTGAAGCCAGTAAATTAATGCATATCTACTAATTCTACTAATTCTACATAGTGTATTGAAAATGACCGGCCAGTTCAGGACCGGATCGGACAACCTGCGGACCCGGACTGGACTGGACCGGGGTTCAAATCCGTGGTGGATCGGACCGTTGCTAGGGACGGGCCTAGCACGGTTTTTGGCCGGTGTTTTCCACTAGACCCGGACTAGACCGGACGGGTCTTGACACGTGGACCGTGGCAAAACCGGACCGGACCGGGCAAAACCGTGGCAACCCGGACCTAACCCTTGGTGGATCAGACCTAACCCATGGTGGACCGGACCAAAACAGTATAAACCCGGACCAAAACCGTGTAGACCCGGACTTACCCGCCCCGGACTGGACCAAAACCGCCCCAAAACCGTGTAAACCCACTGGAATTTTTTTTTTAAAATTTAAAATTTCAAAGTTCAAAATTTTAAAACTAACGACTAGTTTTCCCTCCCAAAAAACCTCTATGGACCGGACCAACCCATGTGGGTTCAGACCATGGTCCTTAGCACGGGTTTGGGCCATCCCCTCCAAATTTGGACAGCTTAACCCGAACTGTGCGGACCCGTGGACCGAAGAGACCAGTAGACCGGAGGGTTTTAGACCGGACCGGACTGAACTGAACCGTTTGCATAACACTAACACTAATTCTACATAGAGACCTACCGATCTCACCTTGTCCAAAATAGAATGACAATGTCCTTTTTAACTGTATATATTAAATAACCAAAACTTTAGATAGAAAAAGGTTGTGCTTTTAGACCGAAATTTTTATTAATCGAAAAAAAATAAAAATAATATCGAAAAAGGGCGTAACTTTTGCGGTATTTTTAAAAGTAGGTAGAACGGTAATAAAATTACCGTCCCATGGGACGGGAATATCCTCACCGTCCGGGATTATCATTTCGCTAATGATTTTGGTCGCTAATCCATATCCACGGACAGTAATAACCTCCACGTCCGACGGAAAAAAAAAAAAAAAAAAGGCAGGGACGGTGAGCTCCTCCCCGGCCAAGGAAAAAAAAAATTTCGGGAGCTCCTCAAAAACATTCACGGATTTCGTATTTCGCCACCTGTGATAAGTGTTATTTACAATTCTACCCAGACGTGAATCTGCCCATGAACTTGTTAGCCATCAATTTAAGTTTGATAATATCTCAAGAGTGAGGCTATGGTGCTATGCATAGCACACATGCCTAGTGTACTACGGCTCAATATGGTACTTTTTAAAATCCTAACGGTCGATCCGACCGTTCAATCTGATAATCATATGAATATGTACTTGCAAACTAAATTTTACATTTTTTCAAATTTTTTTACTATTTTTTTAGATAGGTAGAAAAATCAGTGTTTTTTGAAAATTCTGGACCATCAAAATTCTACCTATCTAAAAAAATAGTAAAAAAATTCGAAAAAATGTAAAATTTAGTTTGCAAGTACATATTCATATAATTATCACATTGAACGGTCGGATCGACCGTTAGGATTTTAAAAAGTACCATATTGAGCCGTAGTACACTAGCCATCCGTGCTATGCATAGCACCATAGCCTCACTCATATCTCAAACATTAAACGAAAAAGGACAATCCACGTGGAGTTGTGGTGGAGTGTTGGTTTAGTTCAACTGTTCAAGTGTTTCAACACAAGAAATTGAGAGCACGCGGAGCACGTGCCACTTTTATAAGTCCAGACAGTTGTTATTCTGGCCCAGTGTCTCGGTATTTCTTTTTCTTTCCTTTTGTTTTGAAATATCCTTGGCCGGGAAGGAGCTCACCGTCCCTGTTTTTTTTTTTTTTTTCCGTCGGACGTGGAGGTTATTACCGTCCGTGGATATGGATTAGCGACCGAAATCATTAGCGAAATGATAATCCCGGACGGTGAGGATATTCCCGTCCCATGGGACGGTAATTTTATTACCGTTCTACCTACTTTTAAAAATACCGCAAAAGTTACGCCCTTTTTCGATATTTTTTTATTTTTTTTCGATTAATAAAAATTTCGGGCTTTTAGAGGGAGAAGCCTCACTCGTAGGAATTCAGATCCAGTGCAATACCTGATTGAGTACAATTAAATCTGAGTCGTCAATTTTAATCTGATACGAATCTCAAAACAGACTCTTTATATCTAAATAGACACTGAATTTCAAACGCTCAGCTAAAAAGGGCAGCTTATCCCTTCTTATTTACTTATCTGCCCGTTGAATCATGGTGTGATACTAATTACTGTATCTATATCTCCATTCCATTATTAAGCACGTTGGGTGTCCGATCCGCCAACGGCTACTATTGAAAGATTAATTTTTGGATTTACTCTCAGCTCTCCAATCACATAATCTATCTTCTTTTTATTAAATGCATCTGTTTTATGTGTAGAAGTTTAAATTTAGCTACAAATATACTCGCCACACATACCGCCACACGATGTTACAATTAAAATTAAATAGACTCTAAAATTTAGCGATATAATTTTTCGTTTTTTTTTTGTTTCCTTATTTCTCCCTCTTCAATTGAAATTTTCTATACGACGGATCACAATGCAAATCAATTTTTTGTTCACTTCCTTATTTCTATACATATTATTGTGATAAATGTTGAATATATTTCTAATTTTGTTTTTTTATGAAAATTTGTCATTTTGTACGAGAATTTATTTTTGTTATCTTATCATATATTCCGTTGCAACGCACAGGCACGATACTAGTTAATAAAAATACCTGATCTGCGCATATTTTACTATTAATTAAACAATTATAATTTTCAACGATTTGTACTTGACTATTTTCGATATTTATGAAGTGATAACAAAATTAATAAAATTTAATAGGTACAATATTTAGATATCAAACAATGTTTCCGTATACTTATTTTTTGGTGTAAAAACGTATTTGTCTTTTTTTTTTTCCCTTTTTCTGTAGACTTAAAACTTAAAAGGTATTATCAAAATAAACAATCAATTATATTATCAAAATAGTACATGTATGGGCGGACTAAAAAAATTAAAATTAAGAGAGTTGAGTAAGTTATTGTAATATATATAATTTTATTTATAAAGAGGTTAAAAATATTTATAAGAGGGTTGAATAAGTTATTGTAATATAATTTTATTTATAAAGAGGTTAAAAGTATTTATACAAGTAAAAAATATAGGGAGCGACTAACAGTCCCCTCCACTCTGTCTCCTAAACACTCCCTGGCTAACTGATGCGTAAAGTAAGACGGGAACTACTAACTACCTGGGGATCACTAACTACTTGGGGGACCGCTTATATTTGAAATTTTTTACAACTGACGCGTGCATGTATGAATACTTATGCACGAAAGTATTACTATATAATACATTAAGTATTCATACCTAAGACATTAAGTATTTTTAAAAAAAACTGGACATCAACTTTATTTTCTCTCTAATCACACACCCTGTGATGTTTGTTAGATGAATAAGGGGGAGCACATACACACACCGGGTCTACTGCAACCGGTACCAGTAACTATTGGGGCATCCTTTCCGCCCAAGGGGGGAGCTTCGACTCCCTTGAGGACCTCCTCACTCTAAAATGTGACTTAGAGTGACTGGTATTGTACCAATACTGCAATCTGTCTCTTTTCCACTTGTTATTTTGAGGAATGTTAGGATTTTCATATTTTTCAGATGTCATTTTTGGTGTTCTTGAGAATCTGGTACTAATCTATGTGATTAGAAGCAGATATTGTTGATTTTGCAAATTCTCTAGTATCGAATCACTATTTTGCACATATTTGGTACTGATTCTTGAAATCAGAGGTAAATCTGAGTAAAGGAAAAAGTTTTTTCAAATTAGAAAAGAATCAGGTATTGTAAGCAACATCGAAGACTATTTTATCACTTCGATTTTTTCTCTTTTTGTGGAATCCAGTAGCAACAGTGTGTGTGTGTCATGTGAATTTATTATACTGCACTATGCTATGTATTTCATTATATTGCACTATATTGTGCTGCTGGTATGTTTTATGTGTAATCTGGTAAGATCAGATAGGTTTATTCAGAGCATGCTTTTGGATGTAATATAATGTTATACATATAGCAACTCTGTAATACTCTTTAATACATCAATTTAATTAGAATATTTGACTATATTGTTATATTTTATTTCATGATTTTATTTCTCACAAATTGCATTTAGATTTGATTGAAAATGCAATTTATTCATAATATTTTTGCACGTTATGGTGCATCAACCAAAATTCAACAAGGTTATAAGAGACATTTTCTACCATTCTTGTATTTTAATAGTTGTTCACTGTTCCTATGTCAATTGTTGAGTTCATTATACACATTTAAATATTTAATGTTGTATGATGAGGTATAAATATTTGTAAGTGTTGATATGAATACTTGCAAGCGCCAACTAGCATCAGATTTAACAAGATTAAAATTTGATAGATTATTTTTGTTTTGACAGTGAAACATGTGATAACTATTTTTTATTTCTAAAAATAAATTGAACTATAAAACAATAATGCAATGTTCAATATTATTCATCTTCTCTTGTAAAATTAATCGATGTATGCACAGATGCTTGTAACATTTGACGAGGTATAAATACTTGTAATATTTGACGAGGTATGAATTAATTGAGGTGTGACGACATATAAATACTTGGAATATTTGATATTAATACTACGTCATCCAATACCATAAGGAAATAAAAATTGATAGAATCTGTTAGATACAAACACTTGTTACATGAACTATTCACACTTGTATGACGAATTATGAATACTTGCAATATTTGATATTAATACTTTCAGACATCATCTAGTACCATATGAAAAAAAATTGATAGAATTTGTTAGATACAAACACTTGATACATGAACTATTCACATTTGTATGACGAGATATGAATACTTGCAATACTTTATATTAATACTTTCAGACATCATCCAGTGCCATATGAAAAAAAAAATTGATAGAATTTGTTAGATACAAACACTTGGTACATGAACAATTCACACTTGCATTACGAGATATGAATACTTGCAATACTTGATATTAGTATTTTCAAATGTCATACAATGCCTTAAGGAAAAAAATTGATAGAATCTGTTAGATACAAACATTTAATATATGAATTATGCACACTTGTATGACGAGGTATGAATATTTACAACACTTGATATTAATACTTTCAGACATCATCTAGTGTCATATGGAAAAAAAAATGATAGAATTTGTTAGATACAAACACTTGATACATGAACTATTCACACTTGCATGACGAGTTATGAATACTTACAATACTTGACATTAATACTTTCAGACATCATTCAGTGCCATATGGAAAAAAATATTAATAGAATTTGTTAGATACAAAACACTCGATAATGAACTATTCACACTTGCACGATAAGATATGAATACTTCCATAACGAGTTATGAATACTTGTGCGATGGACAACCTGAAAATATATCATCATGGATCTCATTTGAAAGAGAAAATTGTGTAGAAGACGTTCGTGGTTTTAGATTCGCAAAATTTCTCACAGATCATCAGAAATATTGGCGAGATTGAACAGAGAAAAAACTCATCTCTAAAAACGTGTAAAAGATGGGTAAGTGATGTGTACAGTTTTTTTTTCGAAATACTTGATTTCTTAGGTATGAATACTTGATATATTATATATTAATACTTGCGTGCATAGGTATTCATATTTGCACATGCCAGTTGTAAAATCTTTTAAATATTAGGTAGTTCCCAAGTAGTTAGTGGTCTCTCAAGTAATTAATGACCGGAGGACATAATGGAGAATTATTAGGGGGGGGGGGGGGGGGGGGACAGATAGACGCTCCCTATACATTTACATACAATGCAATTCTATGCTTAATGATTTTTATATTTAGAGATAGGCTAACTGATGACTTCTTGCCATATGGTCTCTGGCATTTGTTTCCTTTGTTAATTTATTATTTTTCCTTTGTTAACATTTTAGTATACAGAGCGGTATGACGCATTTTAACCTTCTGATATGAAAACATAATCACAAAATACTAAACAAATTAACAAACAGAACGAAACAATGCGAGATCTTGACTCTAGTTAATTATCAATCAAAACAGGAGATACAACAATAAAATAAGAATCTTATGAGGCTGTACGACCTATTTTACACTACGAACACTACAAAATTTTAGGGGCTTTATAAATGTTCCAATAATTATGCAAATCCCATGCCAAGAAAGGGGAAATAAAAATCTTTTAATGATATATGGCCTTGTGGCATGCCCTCAATTGGTGCAAGAACAGAAGCTGATCTGCACCTCCCTTATCATTTACCAGTAATCATTGCAAGAGCATTTCCCTTTAACAATATGGTGAAACCGGACAGTATCCCGGATAAAAATATCACGGTCACACAGCCTAGACAGGTACTTAGCCCATGTGTGACAATCATTGCAAATTCTAGTACTTTTTATAACTCTAATTGGCCGGGTATGATCTGTGCGTATCAATCCATACGTAGCCGCCAATTTCTCGGTATGCCCCATGAGAACCTGCACCTTCTCTTCAGACTCAACATTCTGGTTCACACAACTTGTATCCGGTACATAGCCCATTTTTTTCATCAAGTGTACCAACCATTGTAGCTTGTCCTGTATCTCTCCCATTTCCGGGTGCGTCAACCCCTCTACGTCAAACATGTGCACTTTCTTATTTATCTCAATCCAGCTCCACCCAAAGCGGCCCTTTAACCCTAGTACACTCATCATCGTTTTTATGTTCTCCACCTCCTCCCAACGGTTCTCGTTTGCATACATACTAATCATCATAAAATAAATTGCCGGGTTGTGAGGTTCGCGTGAGTACAGTTCTCTGGCTGCTGTTTCGGCCAGTTTGAGGTTTTTATGGATTCTGGACCCATTGAGGATTGCACCCCATACACTTGCGTCAGGTTCCATTGGCATTTTTTCCATCAAATCCATCGCCTCATCTAAATATCCCTTTTTTGCTAGGAGGTCGATCATGCACGTGTAGTGCTCTACTGTTGGAGAAATGTTGTATAAATTTTGCATTTGTTCAAAGTACTTCCATCCTTCATCCATTAAGCCAGAATGCCTACAACCTGACAATAAAGCCGTAAATGTAACAGCATTTGGTAAAAGTCCCGATTTTAACATTTCTTCAAAAAGTCTAATTGACTCTTGGCCATGCCCGTGAGATGCGAAGCCCATGATCATAGCATTCCATGAGGCTGAATTCCTGTTATTAATTCTTTTGAAAACTTTATGTGCAATTCTCAAGCTACCCGATTTACTATACATGTCAACAAGTGCCGTGCCGACATAAGTATCAGTGTCGAATACCCTTCGAATTGCAAAACAATGCAACTCCATTCCCTTTGTGAGCAACGGTACTGCAGCACAAGCCCGTAGAAGAACCGCAACAGTGGTTGAGTTGGCCTCGATCCCTTCTTTGAGCATTTCAGAAAGTAAATTCAAGGCTTCTCCAAATTCTCCATTCTGACAAAACCCAGAGATCAAACATGTCCAAGAAATCACATTAGGTTTGATCCCATCAGATTTGATCTGGCGGATCAGACTCATTGCTTGTGTGTTCAAACCTTGCATGGAATATCCTGCAATTAAAGCATTCCAGATAGGTAAATTAGGTTTGAAGCCTTTATCCTTCATTTTTCTGATGAGTTCTAGGGCTTTCTCTAATAGTCCCGCTTGCGCGTAGCCTGAAATAAGCGCGTTCCAAGTATATAGATTTCTTTTTTCCATGGAATCAAACACTCTCTGAGAAGAATTTAAACTGCCGCATTTCATATATACATCAACTAGTGATGTACAAATATACACATTGTTCGTGAATCCATGCCGTACCACATACCCGTGGATTTCTTTACCATATCTGAGCAAACCCAAATTGCTAATAGACATAAGAACGGAAGTAATGGTATTAGAACTAAATCTAAATCCATTCCTAACAATTGTGCGTAGCACTTCGACTACTTTATAGTCGTGACCGTTGTGGGAATATCCTGACAAAATACAAGTCCATGTCACCACATCAGGTTTCAATCCTGATTCAACCATACAATCTAGTAGCTCCAATGCTTCATCTAGAAATCCATTTTGAGAGCAAGAAGAAATAATTGAATTCCATGATACCACAGTTTTATCCTCAGTTAACTCAAAAACTTTTCTAGCTTCATCAATTAAAAAGTTCCTAGAATACATGACTATTAAAGAATTACTAACCAATGGATTGTTAGAGAGGCCGGCTTTAACTGCCTGGGCGTGAACCGCCTGCCCTTCTCTTAATGCCTCAACTTTCCCACATGCTGGTAAAATTTTAGATATAGTAATCGGATCTCCAGTTATTCCAAAATAGTGCATCTCATTGTACAATTGCAGAGATTCAGAATGCAATTCCTTATCCACATACAGAGCAACCAGTCGATTCCACAATACAGAGTCTTTAATCGGTGCTTCATAAAATATCCTATATGAAGAATCTAAGCGATTACAGTTTGCATACAACTCCATTAGAGAACACTTGATGAAGGTCTCATCAGCCAGCCCAAATTTGACCAGAGAAGCATGAATGGAAAACCCAAAGTTGAAATCATTCAAATCAGAACAGATTTTCAAAATGGAAACAAGAAACCCGACACTGAATTTGATCTTTAACCGATGCAACTCCCGAAAAACCAACAAAAGACCATAAGGGTTGTTTTCTTTGTCAACTAAAAGTTGTACTAGAAAATCCCATGACAGAGCTCTGGATTTCAATGCCCTGTAAGAAACCGCAGTGGCCAATTGGTAATTATCAAAATACAAGTACATTGTGATCAACTTCTCCAAAGTAACAGCACATTTGGTAAAATTCCTAAATTTCAAGATTTGCGCATGGATTTGTTTCAGTGAGGAGAGAGATTGTGCGGCCATGGGGTCGTGTGATACATGGCGGATGGCAAGGTCCTTCTCGAGATAAGGAGAAGTGGAGGGGTTGACATGCAAAAGTGCTTCTGAGGTTTGTAGAGCACGTGAGGTAATTGCTGGAGTATATTTCTTTCTTTTTCTCCTGTGCGTGAAGTTCTTTGGATATGGAGGGGTAAATTTGGCAATAGAAAGAGCTTGCTCCATTAGAGAAGAGGTACCTTTAGGTTGGGAGCCAGTTAAAACTTGTTATGAGCCTCTCTATCTCTCGCTCGCTCGCACGCTGGCGCACACTTCCTCTCTATCAGAAAATTTGATGCGGGAAGCCGCTAACCTAAGAAATTTGGATAAGATGCAAGATCTTCCGTTGATGAAGCCTATTGCCCATTATGTGGTCATAATGTTTTTCTTCACGCGTATGCAAATAAAACAATTTCGCCTGAGCACCGTTAAAAGGCACAAAGCCGCACAAACTAATAAAACGAGGAATGGACTCTGCTGCTTTTCTCGTAGAAAAGCTGGTTCTATTTTTCCAATTCCAACCATTCAAATTAATTGAAATTTGTACATGAAAAAGTTTTCTTTATCAAGATATACAAATAGAGTTGCTAACGAGCTGAGTTAGCTTGAGTTATGAATAACTTGAATTCAACTCGGAAGATAGTCAGCCGAGTTGACTCGAGTTAAGAATACTGAGCCGAGCTAGCTCGCTGACTCGAACTCAACTCACGAGTAACTAGAGTTGGCTCGTGACCCGTGAGTCAACTCGTTTAAGGTGTTGAAATGTTGAACACTTGAACTGATAACTGTTGTTATGTAATAATATGAGAAGTAAATATTGAATTAACAAACAATCCATAACGATTTAAGAAGCGAAATGAGTTCAAGAGTTGTAACGAGCGAGTTGAGCCCAACTCGAACTCAACTCATGAGTTAAACGAGTTACTCAACTCGAGTCAGACTAACTCGAATTTTAAATGAACGAGTTGTTAACGAGTTGAGTTCGAGCGGTTCACGAGTCGCAAGCTTTTTGTACAGCCCTATACATGAATAGAAAATTTTAAATAATTAGATCAGAAAAACAGAATCCTGCAGCAGAGTCGGATCCATAAAACAATGTTGATTGCACAGCAACTGATTGCTGTCACCTCCCAAAATATTATAATATTATAATGAGATGAGCTATGCTACTCCATAGAGTAAAACGCGTTGGTACTCCACGCCGTATTTTCATTTTGAAAGTCCAAACGACCGATCCGAACCGCTCAACTTTTAATCCATATTGAAATGTACTTGGAGACCAAATTTTACATTTTTTTGAATTTTTTTACTATTTATTAAGCCACTTTGAAAATCTGAAAATCCGGATGAACAGTAAAAAACAGTAAAAATTTCTGGACTGCCGGATCAGTGATTTTCAAAGTGGTTTAATAAATAGTAAAAAAATTCCAAAAAATGTAAAATTTGGTCTCCAAGCACATAATAATATGGAGAACAAGATGAACGGTTCGGATCAGTCGTTTGGATTTTCAAAATAAAAATATAGCGGCGTGGAGCACCAACGCGTTTTACTCCATGGAGTAGCATAGCTCATCTCATATTATAATATAGTGAAGGAAAACGTGACGCTGATCAAAACAATTTGATCACGTCATGATGATTGAAATGATGAAGAAGAATCACATGATGTCACAATTACAATATATACATAAAAAGGTTTTAATTACAAAATATACTAAAAAACTTTTTTTTAAATAAATTATAATAAATAAATAATATTGAAAAACTTGATCACGTAGTGTGTAACGTAACGTGCCGTCTTTGATCAAAATGAGACATCATTATGTCATCAATCGCGACCTAACTGAACATGTTAATTTTTTTTTTTTCAAGTTTTAAGTTGGTCTATAGAAAATAATTACAAAAATATACTAAAAGGTTATAATTACAAAATATACTAAAAAAAGTAAAAATATGTTTTAAAATATAGGAGAGTTCAAATGCCTTTATTTTTTGTACATCCATCATGCCTCTTTTTTTTTTTTAAACTTTAATAACTCAAAATTTAAAACTTAAAGGTCAAAATAAAACCGTTAGATATGATCTACATCATTTTATTTAAGCATGTGTAAAAAATTATGATATTTCAACTTTGTTGTGTTTGTCATCAAGAGCTTGTAAAAATGTACTGATGTGGATAATTTATAGATATTCATTTTTAAACTTATTGATTCGCATAAAAACGAAACCAAAACGTGATAATTTTTTTATAAGCACATAGTGAAAATCATATAGATCACATCTAACGATTTTATTTGACGTTTATATTTTAAATTTTGAATTATTAACATTTTAAAAATAGAAACACGGTAGAGATATAAAAAATAGAGGCATTTGAACCTCATCTTTAAAATAAATTAAAGTGGCGTGCTGTCTTCGATCAAAATGAGATATCATGCGACAGGTGAGGAATTCATATCACTTCACCAATTATTTTTGTTAAGATCAGGACTGTCCAATCAGAATCTACGCGAAGCTCGAATTCTGATCGGACAGTCCGCATCTAAATGAAATATTTTGTTACCTCTGAGGATATTGACTCACATGCGAATCACGTGACGTGATGTAACCGTGACGTGCCGTAAACCATAAACCACATGACTAATATCCTTCACTACTAAAACGCACTTGTATACAAGAAGGAAATATACTGACTACATAAATGTGACTTCAGGTTTATAACTTTCGGAATAATTTTCTCTATAAATTATTAAAAATTAATTCAACGCAATCTGCTGCTGCTACTAGGTTCCAAAATATTCTGAAGGTATCATCATAACCATGTTAACTTCAGTTTGGGCATCAATCACAATAGCTAACTATAGTAATATATGCATTCAACAATTAAGCTACAAAAATAAATTCCATCGAAGAACATAATTGCTGACAAAAATTTCCAGTCACAATGTCTATAGATATAATGCACTTGCCAAGAAGGAAGATGAAAAATAAAAATGCTTCTATTGATTCACACTGAACACTACTTTCAAGGTTCTGCAACTAGGAAATAAAGCAGAAGAGGAAAAATAGCTACTGCACTTAGTAATTATAAGGTTGTGGTGGCTGGGGTGTAAATGGTAATTGTTGGCCTCCTGGAAACTGCGTAGCATGAGCTTGAGGTAGAACTGGGCGAAGAGGAAACTGCTGAGACACCATACCTGGAGCGGGAAATTGACTTCCAGGATACTGCTGAAGAGCAACACCAGGAGGTGGAACTTGACTTCCTGGAAACTGATAAGGTGCAGCACCGGGAGGCGGAACTTGACTCCCTGGAAACTGCTGAGGTGCTACACCTGGAGCTGAAACTTGACTTACTGGTACATACGATGGAACTCCTGGAGGCGGCGGGAGGTACTGGAATTGTTCAACTGCAGTGGCAGGAGCTGCAGCTAGGGGTACATATGCTTGGTTTGGTGAGGTGGGGACAGGTGGCTGAACCCCATTGAGAGGTCTCGCCGCAAGTGGTTGTGGGCCCAAGATTGATGGTCCGTTGGTTGTGGGAGGGGTGATGTTCCCTCCTGTATAATCTCTGCCTCTATCATTGTTTATCTGGAAAAAAAAAGGAAACACCATTATACTCTCAAAAGGTAATATAATAACATCATTTAAGTAGCTAGTGGTAGTAATTAAGAAGTGCAGTCACTACTGAAATTTCCTAATACTTGGAAATCTTACCATATTAGGTAACATGGAAAAGAAAATTTTCTTTTACACCTCTAATGTTTATCACATGGGATTGATGTCAATTCATCCCACAACCAAACAATGCACCAAACACAAAAGCTGGTACAGACTACAGACATAGAGTTCTAAGTCATATTAGTATCTGATTTGATCAATACCTTCACATTGAGAGCAGTATGCCGAGAGTATGTCAGATGTAGCTTGCAATATCCTCCTTCATAAATCGGATGCCCTTCTAGGGCTTCTTTAGCCATCATAGCTGTTTGCGTGTCTGACATGAAACAAATACATAAAAATATTTCACGCCTTAGATTTTAACCAAATGATTCCAAATTTTTCACTTGGCCATAGAATATTTTCTAGTTACCAGGGTACTGAATTAGAGCTTGCAATCCTGAACTCTTCTCGAATAGAGCAATCTTTTGAACCGTACCGAATGCAGAAAATACCTGGAAAATGTATTAAACAAATTTTGGTATCAACTTTTGTTACAGTTTTGATTAGCTATCAGTACTGCAATTTCTCCACATGTCTCGATCAGCACTTTTTTTGTGTTGCTCGGTGTTTTCGATTGACCATTAAATTCAAGGCCAAGGACAATTTAAAAGCATGATTAAGGTAACTTGGTCTAAATCTCCTCTAGAAAACTGAGGTAAATTGGCAAGTTCTGGGCTCAATTGGGCAAAATTGGGTCTGAATGCAGATAAGGGAACTGATAGTATGACTATCTGACAATATGTTGATCTTACACAGATTACAATACCAATTGGCCTCAAATGATTATACAGTGTACATTGGGTATTGGCTAAATTTAAAAAACTGAAGGAAAATAAAGAAGATGAAATTACAGCGTGAAGCACATCGACAGTAACAGCATATTGCATGTTCTCAATTGATGCCAGTAGCACATTGCTCGGTGGCTCACCTTTCTGACCTTCCTGATAAAATTACATTTAACATTAACAGATAATCAAATGAAAACTAAAGTCAGTACATGTAAAAGATTTTTCTCAGAGAGGGAGAGGGAGAGGGAGGGAGAGGGAGAGAGAGGGAGAGAGAGACTTGGCTAGTTCCATCTATAGCTGATGGTGCAACAGGAAGGTAGGGGTTTGTGTAGTCCCTGAGATAAATTTTAACCAAACAAAGAAAAAGTTTAATTAAATGATAAAAAGATAATAAAATAGTTTACAATGTGCTTTTAGCAAAGAGTATGTCGGCGTAGAAGTAATTGCCACAGATACTGCATAAAAAACCTTCAAATTGACCTGTCAATGCCAATTCTAAGTTTCCCAAGCATCAATTTATAACCTAGAGTATGCAAGCGTAGGGTTTTATTCGGGACTGTTCGGCAACACCTCTTAATCCGTACTAGGATTAAGTCTTAAGGAGGCTTAAGGAACCGATGTTCGGTTGTCTTAATCCGTGAATGATAGCTAAGGAAGCTAAAGGAAGGGGTAGAGGTGCCTTAAGACCTGGGCAGAGGATTAAGATTTGGGCAAAATATAATCCGTGCTAAGGAACCAGTGTTCCGCATGATTAAGTAGCTAAGGAAGCTAAAGAAGGCTCCTTTAGTCTTAAGGAGGCTTAAGAAAGCCTTGCCGAACAACCCCTTCATGATTAGAGAATAGAAGTGGGAGATTCATTTTTATAAGCTTACTAAATTACCTGCTTCTGTGGCTCTGAAATTTGACAGTCAAATCTGTATGAGCTGAGTATGTTATTTTAAGGTTAACCAGCCCAACATGCTCCTCAAGCAAATAACTATAATTGAAAATTTCAAAAAAAAATGTATGAAAGGATATACATGAAAGAATGTATAACAAATATAATAAATAAATAAATAAATACACAGAATTGTACAAAACAAACGGAAAGAAAATAAGGGATGAAATTATACCTTGGGATAGATCTTCCATCAAGAGCATCTTTAGCAGATGTAGCAGTCTCTGTATCAGTGAATTGAATTAACGCCTACAAACAGATTTAAGTTAACAAGAGAAAACAATCATAGAAGATCTTGAAAAATTCACTCAACATAATACACAATAGGAAAGAAGAGACAACCTGAAAGCCATGTGTTTTCTCAAAAGTAGTGATCTTGTGAACAAATCCAAAGGCCGAGAAAACCTGGACAATAACAATTGTAAAAGTTACTCACCTAAGAATAGTTACAACAGTACTTGCAGAAAACTATCCAGCTGCATGTGAAAGGAGAGCATCATTTCAACGTTATTTGTTCTACATAGAGCTTCATAACAAATGTTCCAAAGAAGAGGAAACTTAAATTAACAGGCTATGGGATTAACTCGACAGAATCAGCTTACTTTAGAGGAACAATGCAAACAACTACATACTATTAAAAGCCGTTGGCATTAAATGCGATGCAATATATAAGAATGGGTTCGGAAGTTCAATTCTATTGTGATTATATTTCTTCCATTATATATTTTAGAAAATAATTAAATAATTTATCCATCGACTATTAGAAAGTTAAAACCAACAAGATTATGTCAGATGTCATGACCTTCATTCTAAGGAAAACATAGAATGCAGTCGTTAATAGGATTCTAATTTAAAATTAGATATATTCTAAACTGTTTCGCATAAATATCAACAAAAAATTCAACAAAATACTTATTTAACTTGTATTGATATTAAAGCTTGATGAATTCATTTAGTGCCTCAGGTTCCCACCCCTCGCATATTTCAAAAGAAACTAAAAGCATGCAAGAGGAAAGAGGGAGAGAGCGGGGAGAGAGAGAAGTGAGAGAGAAGAGGAGAAAGGTAAAGGGTAGAGAGGGAAAAAGGAGGGAAAGAGAGGGAAAAAGAGGAGACAAACACACATGAGTTGCACATGCAGAGAAGCTGCCATCTCAGCTCGTGACATTTATAACCCTGGTAATCCATTTACATCATATTAACAAAGAACTCTTAATTCCTCACAAACTAAGTTCTTTAGTAAATAATGCCAATATCAGCAAAGAAAAGTTGATTTCTTAAGGCGTAAAAGCTATTACAAATTATAATCAATTAAAACTGCAACGAGGTGAGGATTCCATACCAGATGCAGTACATCAATGCTAACGTCACCAGTCTGGACTCCCTCTAGTGTAACTAACAGCACATTGCTTGGTACTTCTCCAGTGGTTTTGCTGTTTGTTATCTCTCCTCTGTTGGAGTACTGGAGATAGACCGTTTTTCCTCGTATCTGTGCCGGTTCGGTCGCTGTGGAATAGTAAGATATCATAGCCATTGCTTGATTCGTGTCTGCCTGTAATTAACAAAAAGAGGAGAAAATTTAACAAGTCCCAAGAAAGTCCCACAATAAAAGAAAACATGCCCTATTTGCCAGCTTGATCAAATGAAAGCCCCCTTTTGCTTTCCTTGTCTTGCACTCTTTTGTGCTTAGTCACAGTTGCAAATGATATAAGATTGAAGCTAGATTGGTCAGATTGAGAATTGCAGTAACTGGAAAACTCGAGGGTAACATCAAAGAAGGAATTGATTGCTCGAGGCCCTCAATGAGGTTAATTAAAGCTTAATAGACTAATTTGGTGCTTAATATGCCAATTAGAGAAACTATAATATAAAAATAAATGCAAAGAAGGTGTACTTACAAACTCAATAAATGCTTGGTTTCTATTAGTTCCGACATTGCATTTGGTATTAATAACCTTGCCAAACGGCTTGCCAAATTCTATCAATTCCTCTGCAGTGCACTCCCATGGTAAATTTCTGAGGTGAATTACTTTTGACGGTGGCTGGGTCAAGCGAAACTGTTGGCCAGAGACAGATGTCATCTCACCTTTAACTCAAATATTTCACCTGCGTGTAGATATATTTTGGTAAGGTAAGTTTCAATTTATATGACAAGAAATATTGCAATTATGTCAGGAACCACGATTTTAACGCTCGTGGGCAACCAATTATCATAAAATAAATATGCTGAGCATTGCTGTAGTGGAATTACCATTCCATCGTGAAATAAAACGAAAACCAAATAGAAAAACCAAATACCGAGGTACAAGATACCTATCTGATTTCTAAAAATTACCAATTGAGGAAAAGTATCCATTAATTTCAACAATCGAAATCAACAAAATTTAGGGTTTCGCCAACAGGTACGAAGGTCTCAAATATGACAATTTCGATAAAGAAAAGAAAATGGCGATGGTCGACGGTTGCGTACCTGCGGTTTTCTGACGCACGGCGTGCTACAAGAGCGAGCGAGCAAGAGAGAGAGACAGAGGAGGGGTTTCAAAGTCGGAAAGAGAGACGATGAACTGCGAGGTTATTCATGCGGTAAGGATTTCATAGGATAACTCTCGGGTACATCAGAACGGTTTTTTTTTCATAGGATAACTCAACGAGATAGGAGTAGGTCTGATGGGCATCGGAGGCATCGGACCTACATTTAGGTTCAATTAGCTCTAAGACCGTACGATTAGCATCAAGATCTATGTGCACGGAAATTGATACAGACTTGCACGGATTTTGATACAGTGCACACGAACCTTGATGCAGATCGAATGGTCATCACACCCATTGAACCAAGGTAGGTCCGATGCCCATCGGACCTACTCTGATTCCTAACTCGACGGACTAAAACAAGACGGATCAAATTCCTTTTATTGAACGGTGAAGATCTGCTTGCTTCTATGATAAAGAACTCCAGTGCGGTGCGGGATCCGTATCCTCTGCATTAACCCAAAAGGGAATCTTTTGAGTTAATGAATTTCAACCGTCTGATTTGAACAGAGCCAATCCGGCTCGTGCCTATAACATAGGGGGCCCTTTAATATTAGTGCATATCTAGTTTGTACGAATCTTAAAACAGATTGGACGGTCGAGATTCATTAACTCAAAAGATTCCCTTTTGAGTTAATGCAGAGGATACTAATTCCCGCGGGAGTCATTGTCTTTCTAATTGCAAGTAGGAGGTTATGTCACTAGTCATTCTAGACGGTCTGATAAAAATTTAACGGTGTAGATCTACATCTTGAGTTATTTTAGATGTGAAATGTTAGTCTATGTTTTTTTTTACGACTCCATGCATTGTCGTTATTAATATAAAATAAAATTTATAAGTTTTAAAAATTATTTTATTATAAAGTCAAACAACAAAAGAGAAAAACTTATAAGTTATCTTCATACATTAATTTTTTGTCATTTTTGTGTGTGTGGAGTGAATTCATAATAATTGGATATATTTTTATGCTCTAAACATGAAACATCTACAATAACAACTAAAAAGAATGAAATTATAAATTATGAAATATAAATACAGGAAGAGAATTAAATTTTGAAACTCCATGGTCATTTTAAAGCATCCATCGTAGAGACAAAATGACCGAACATTGAAGTAAAACTGCGCTGCTGACAATGCCAGCAAAGAGGCGAGATCGCCGTAAACCGGCCAGTTCGACCGATCCGGTTCAGTCTGACCGGGCGGCTCGGGCTGAGAGCTCAAAACCATCCAAAACCCACCTCCCTCTCACTCATCCACGCGTCCTCTTTCTCTTTGTACTATTCCTCTCTTCTATCTCCTTGCTCGTCATTTACCTTTACAGTAGCAGCTCTCCAGTTCCCCCAGCTCCGGTCCTCTCCGTTTACGACAGGGGTCTCGTCAGGCCCGATACCTCATACCGAGACATCCTCGCTGTGAGCTGTATTTATTTATTTATTTTTGCCATTTTGTAAGCATGTGTATTACATTGTTTTCAACTGTTCATTTTTTTTTCTTTTCTTGTTTGATACACGTAGGAAAATGGAAGGGTTTCCGAGATTCGATCATATCGTCACTTTCTGAATCCTGTATTAGCTTATGTAACACCTTGGTAATTTATTCTTGGTTTCACTTTTAGTTTATTTGTTGTTATATATTGGTGAATCTTTATGCATTGGGAATTCACCGCAGCATTTAATTTTTCAGCTTCTAACATTCAGCAATATTTAAAATTTAACTGGCATGTATTAGGTTGATACTGGTTTACCCAAACAGTGCAATTTTATTCGAATTTAACTAAAATTGAGCCTTAAAGTTAACCTAGTTTAACTTTAGCCATCCCTCAGTCATGCTACTAACCTCAAATAAATAATATTCATGCTCTTGCAAATTACCAAAAATTGGGCACTTAATAAACCAAAGCAAACAAAGCATGTACAAACAGGGTGTTGTATTACTTCCACTGAACCAGTAGATAATGACCTGACCAAACTTGTACCATGATCCAATATTATGGCCCTTATATTCTAATTTAAGCGCTTTCTGTGAATGCAGGAATTCAAAAGGTTATGATATGGCAAAACTGTTCAATTCTAAGTTTACTCACATATCCCCAGTGTGGTATCAGCTGAAAAGGTTGGTCAAACATTTAAAAACAAGTCTTTTAATTTTGAGAGAAGTTTATTTTTTTAATTGGTTGGGTTCTTTTTTTTTTTCTAACAGTGAAGGAAAAAAATTAATATTGCAAGGACAGCATGATGTTGATTTAGGTTGGATCTCTGAACTGAGAAAAGGAGGCAACTCACTGGTAATTGGCATCTGATATATCTTGTAGTTTTTAAAATATTTTAGCGTACAAAGTTCAGTGAAGTTACAACAACTTATTTATCTTTTAAATAATAATAATAGGTGGTTCCTAGAGTGTTGCTGGAAGCATCCCCTGCCGAGGTGCTAGTAAAGAAGAAACAGTTGAGCAATGCAATAGATCTTATAATCAAAGAATGCCGGTGAGTTTTTCTTGGGATCACCTCCTTTTTTATATCATCTACCTCTGCAAACTTCCAAATTCACAAATTTAGGATTTGAATTTTCAAACATGTTGCTTGGTACGATGCACTGGGGCTTACTACAAGGGCCTCTGTGCACAACTGCACACAAGGCTTTCCACAGAATGACATGGAGCTAATAATTTTGAATTACATTTTTTGCAGAGATAAAAATTAGAATATGATGCAATCACTTACATTATGTTTTTGATATTTTAACTGTCTATTCATTATAATTTTGTCAGTAAACAGGGAGATTGGTTTTGATGGAATAGTGCTTGAGTCGTGGTCTAGTTGGGCTGCCTATGGTGTTTTGAATGATCCTGAGCTACGCACTATGGTAATTTCTACCTGCTGTATGGTTATGCTCAGTGTCTTATGTGCCAGAGATTAAATATACTACTAATACCAGTTATATCTGAACTAAAATTGTACTTACCTAGTGTGGTTGCCAAGAGGATGGTACCGGTTCAATATCATCTTCGAACTTTGTTTCCTTTATTGTTACAGTAGTTGCCTTTACAGCCTTCAGTCTTGTGCATGATTCACAGGCCTTGAATTTCATCAAGCAGCTAGGAGAGGCGATGCATTCAGTCAACTCAGGCCCAAACCCTAGTCAGCATTTGCAATTAATTTTGGTGATATCACCGGTACGATCTGAGAAACTAAGTGGTTATGACTTTGGGCCAGGGGATCTGAAACAGCTTGCTGACTCGGTTGATGGCTTCTCCCTCATGACCTATGATTTTTCGGGTCCACAGAAACCTGGCCCAAACGCCCCTGTAGAGTGGATTAAATATTGTCTTGGAGTTCTTTTAGGTGACAATGGCGACGAGCATGCTCATATGATATTTCTCGGGATAAATTTTTATGGGAATGATTTTGTGATTGCAGAAGGTGAGTCTATTTGTTTGGACCTTTATTATGTATATTGGTAGCCTCAAGTAATTTAAAGTTGAATAACTTTCGATATAAAATTAGTTTAATGTGCCCTGGAAATTGAAATTGACATTTTTGCCCTTGTAAAACAAGTTTGATGTGCTCCGGAAAGCTTGAGATTGGAATTTATGCCCTTGTAAAACATTAAGTTTCTGTGAAGATCTTTAAAATGCTGTAAATATGGCTTTTGCCACATCTCCTAATTTTACCAAATACCAAAAATAACTGCACTCTTCTTCCCCATTTGTGTACTTAGGAATGTGGGGTATCTTAAACTACATGGTGATGTTATTTCAATACTTTGGTTATGTGATCGTTATTTTTTTTAATAGACCATGATATTTTGACATTTGTTGGGGAAATTTACCTCAAAAAAAGATATTTGTTGGGGAAATTAAACAAATGCATTCCTAGTTGTGAATATGGTATTTATCAAATGGGTTATATAACATTTTTGCTGATTTCAGTTTTGCATTTCACGGTTTCACCACATTTTTCTTGTCTTGCAGACAATCAATCACTAAAATATGCCACTATTTTATTTTGATACATTGATGATTATTTTTAGGTTTTTAATGTTTATGATATGTCTCACAGGTCTTGGTGGTGGGCCCATTATCGGGAGAGACTTCATCTCCATACTAGAAAAGCACAAGCCGGCATTGCTATGGGAGGAGAGAAGCTCTGAGCACTATTTCTTCTATATGCATGACAATGTCAAGCATGCCGTGTTTTTTCCAACACTGATGTCAATTTCTGTTCGTTTGGAGGAGGCGCGTGCCTGGGGCACCGGCCTCTCTATCTGGGAGATTGGTCAAGGTTTGGATTATTTCTTTGATCTCCTTTAGGAATTGTTGCAATGAAAAAAGTAAAACAGTTCAGAATAGAGTGAGGAGATTTTACTTTTGCACTGTTGCTTCTTGTGCATTAATTAAATGTTCAAGTTTGAAGGCTGTTGAAAGCTTTTATAAAAGGATTTTAGTGAATGATGTCAAGGATATAAATAATTTCTAGAGAATTATTTTATTTTGCTTTTTTATATCTAGGCAATCCTTTATCAATGATTCATTTCATGCAATGCTGGTTATTAGTTGCTTTCACCATACAATAGTTCAACACCACATCTGCTCAAGTATTTGGTAATAACAAAGCATGGGATCCGACTCTACTGCTTTTCTTTGTGCCCAACCATTCAAAAATTTTCATTCGCGTATCTCAATAAAGAAACTTTTTCATGTACAAATTTCAACGAATTTGAATAGTTGGAATTAGAAAGACAGGACTCTGCTTTTCTCTAAGAAAAGCTGCAGAGTCTGTTCCCAAAGCATGAGGTATTCTGCTCAAGTATTTGGTAATAACAAAGTGACTGGCTTAAGGGTTTTTATAACTAATGACACTTGAGTTCATGGTTTTCTTCCTAGAGGTGATTTATTTCTTCTCCATTTTCTCCATCTCTGTTTGCTCCATCTCATTTCTTTGTTTCCTGTTTTGGAGAGCATTTGTTATGTAGAATAATATAATTAGTTGTTTCTTTAAATTAAGGAGAATTAAATGAGTGAGGCTATGTACTTTGTAAAATGCGGAATTGTCCGTGCTATAGAAATGTACTTGGAGACCACAATTTACATTTTTTAAATATTTTTTTAGATAGATAGAAAATCACACGATCTAAAATTTTTTAACATCCGAAAGTAGTGATTTCCAACGTATTTAAAAAAAGTAAAAAGTTTCTAAAAAATGTAAAATTTGATCTCCAAGTTCATTTTAATATGGAGATTATGTTGAACGATTCAAATCGACTGTTTCACTTTGAAAAAAGAAATGAATCCATTGCACAGATATATATAGCCTCAGCCCAAAAATAAAAATAAATTGTGTACTTCAAATTAAAATGACTTAAGTTATTCTTATTCGATATGAATTTAAAATTTTAAACCGCAATTTAAGTTATTTTTGTTTGATAGGAGTGCATTAAGCTGTTAAAAATTTCTAAAAACATATTAAAATTAAATTTACAGTAAGTGAATTCCAAATAAAATTGGATTACATAATTATGAATAAAATATTATAGTAGTAATAATAATGATATAATAACAGAAAACAAATAATAACAACAATAACAATAATAATTATATTAATACTAATACTAATAATGATAATAATATTACTATTATATGAATAAATAATAATAATAATAATACTAATAACAATAATAATAATAATAATAATAATAATAATACTGATAATTAATTGTAATGTTCGGCAAAATTAGTATTATGTGTTTCTATCAGTGTTTTAAATAGCGCGCTATAGCGGCGCCATAGCACCGCTATAGCGTTTTTGGACTCCAAACGCTACGCTATGACATCAAAATGCGCTATTTGCGCTACGGCCGCTATAGCGGTCCGCTATTTGCGCTATTTGCGCTATACAATATGAGTTTTTTTTTATTTTATTTTTTTAAGAAATTTATATGGGTTTTAAATAAAGATAAAAAAATCTCAAACCGAAATTGAATTTGTTGCTACTTGCTACAGATAAATCAATTTGAAATTGGGAATATAAATTGAAATTTGAATAGAAAAAAAGTCCAAACCGAAATTAAAATTCGAATAGAAAAAAAAATAGATTATGTCATGAATCATGATGCATAATATATTTTTAATAGGAAAAATCGATAGTTTATGATATTACTATGGATATTTTGAACCGCAATTTGGACTTTGTACGGGTTTAATATGAATATTATAATTTCTTAATTACTTTGGTGTTATTTATTGTTCTATGAGACTTTAGATAATGTTGATATTTAGTACAAATATTGAATATACGAAATGTAAAAAAAAACGCTATTTGGAATAGCTTCCGCTATAGCGACGCTATTCGCTATAGCTTTTTTTTTGCCTTCCCGCTACGACGCTATAAACGCTATTTAGAACCTTGGTTTCTATGCACAATTAGTCTTCTTTTATGTGTTTGTCTGCAATTTTTTATGTGTTCGCAACGAACATATATATATATAGGGATGGGCTATGATGAGGCGTGGAGTAAAACAAGTTTTTACTCTACGCCTCATTATTTCCATTTTGAAAATCCAAACAACTGATACGAACTGTTCAACATGATCTCCATATTGAAATGTGCTTGGAGACCAAATTTTACATTTTTTTGAATTTTTTTACTATTTATTAAGCCACTTTGAAAATCGCTGATCCATTAGTCCATAATTTTTTACTGTTCACCCAGATCAGCGATTTTCAAAGTGGCTTAATAAATAGTAAAAAAATTCCAAAAAATGTAAAATTTGATCTGCAAGCACATTTTAATATACCTATCATATTGAACGGTTTGGATCGACTGTTTGGACTTTGAAAACTTTGAAAATAAACGATGTAATTCAATATCACCAAAAACGGTGTAATCCGATCCCTCCTCTATACACACACACACACACACACACATCCTTGGGATGAGATCTTCTTCTTGCATTGACATTTGGATACTTGTCATTGTCTTAGTACTGAAAAGTTCTGCATTTGGTAACAAAGGCAAAAATTATTTTAATGTTTGATGACCAAAATAATAATAAGTATTTTGCAAGTATGTATATCTTTAACATATTACCAAAGGCAAAAATTATTTTAATGGTTTGATGACCAAAATAATAATAAGTATTTTGCAAGTATGTATTTCTTTAACATCGATGTGGCATTCAAATTTCGATGATAGAATGACTTCGATGCTCTACTATTTCATCCACCTCTCCGTATTACAAAAAAAAAAGTAAAAAAGATGCTGAGGAAAATGCTAATAATTTCAAAAAGAAGACTAAGCTTGCAACTGAGGAATGGCTGCCAGTAATAGAGGATGCTATCTCTCTATATCACTACATGCCTTTGGAAATGGTGGTTTACTAACTACCTTTTGAGAATCAGTAGAAGAATGAAGAACCAGATGAACTACATTTTGTATTTTGTTATTATCCTCAGCTCATTATTTTGTGTCTTAGTTAATGCTACTTTAAAATACTTTTGATATTTAACTATCTCCAAGACTTGGTATATTTTCTGGCTGTTATGTCTATTATATTGCTATAGAATGATATTGCACATCTCTAAGGTGTTTAGTCCAGATTGTTCTGGCTAACTGGTTTTTGTAATTATTATATTTCAGCAATGAAATGGACTCTGGTCTTTTAAAAAAAAAAAAGGGAAAATGCTACCATGAATAGTAACAAAATGTTAAGGTGAAGCAAATCCGGTACAATTGCTCATAAAAATAATAGAAAAAACAAACCAAATAGATATTTAAGTAGATGCACGGACCATTGGTTTCCTCGTTTTGAACAAAACCCTTGTTTTCCTGGTTACTTGTGGAATTGTCTTCTTGGCTTTTCTCCATGGCTGAAGTGAAAGGGAAGACATGACTAAGCTACACCAGAAATGGGCACATTCAGATATGGGCTTTCCAATAATTGAAGCCACAGATTTTTACGTACCATGTTGTGACTCGTAATTAGTCGCGTTATAACTCGGGTCACGTGTTGTATCGTGTTGTAATCAAGTTAAATTTTTACATACCGTGTTGTGACTAAATTCGAAGGGACTGTCATGTCACGTTAGTCGAGCTATCACTACATGTGTTCAAATGTGATTGATCACATTTGTCACGTTTGATCACATTTAACAATGTTTTTCCTTCCAATTTCATGTATGCTCATCAAAAATCTCAAAATTACGTATTTCCTCCTCTAAAATTCATAATATCATATTTACCCTTCTGCATTTCAAAAACTCACAAATTTATCCAATTTATTGTCTTTTCTATTAAAACTCATTTTATATTTATAAAAGTATTTATTTTACCCTTTATTAAAAATAAAAAATTATGTAGCATGTTCAAGATAAATATATATCTTCTAATTTGTCGGTTTTGAGAGCAAATAATTCATTTATTACTTGTGACTCGTATACAATCATATGCCTAAATGTTAATGTATGCGTCACAAGTAGATCAATGAACTATTTGTCCTCGAAAATCGATCGGTTAAAAGATCAATATTTTGCTTACACAAATTACATATTTATATATTTTTTTATTAAATGGTAAATAAGTACTCTATAAATTTCAAATAAATTTTAATAGAAATGTCAACAAATTGAGTAAATTTGTGAGTTTTTAAAATTGAGAAGTATAAATATTGATATTATGAATTTCAGAGTGGAAAATACGTAATTTCAAAGTTTTTGAGGGTTATACATGAAATTTCTCCTTTTCATAATTTAAGTTAATTTAATCAAAATCCACCATTCAATCAAAATCTAACGGTTCTCATCACGCATGACTCGTGAGACCACATGTCATGTTGTGACCATACCAGTTCTCGTGATGTTCCAATTTTCTGAAAGATGTTCCCGTTAGTGAATGATCACGACCGAGACACGACATCATGTGACTGGTTCATATGTCGTGCCGTATCCGATCACAGCGCGACGTTTTTACAGCCCTATTAACCACCCACTGCAATCAGTATTTGTTTTTTAATGTGTAATCCATTCATCCTTTTCCTTGTAGTTGAATGAGGAATAACCTGTCCTAGACAAACATGTAAATCTTGGTGACGACATCCAAAAAAATAATATTAGATAAGGACCTGACGGTTGTACCACCATCTGACCAATCCCAGTCAAATTTAAGAATGCTCAGGTACGCACCAAAACATGCCCGTACCAGAGCTAATAACTAATGGGCCGTACCAACTGTTTTGGGCTGCAAAGGCCCAAATCATAGTTTAGCAGATGGGTGTTGATGCAACTGGTAGACAGCAATCTATAGAATGTACAGCATATTTTCTTATAACAGTTGCTAACAAATAAATTGTCTGATTTTAGGTCAAATCAGGTTTATATATAAGTACTAGAATGCCGATTCTCGGTTTATCATCTGTAAATTAAGAATGCTGTTGTTATATACATGGATTTTAATATCCAAAAACCAATATAAAACATTCCTCTTCCTACACCTTCTATGTACTACTTCCTCACAATCAGTCCAATACTAACTATTTCCATAACCATGTATAATCCGTGATCATTTTATAGCGCTGACGCACTGACATGTTGCCACATTCCTATTATACAACTCCTTTCAAACTCAGCATTAAAGCAAAAAAAAATTCACAGGCTTATATTCACACATTTCTTTTCAGAGGTGTATGCGCAAATAATCAAGACGGGTTGGGTGTTTGAGCTTCATCAAAGCCTTGAGTTCGTGCTTGCGCACCATCTCTCTTGAGATATTGAGATTTCCAGCGACTTCAGATAACGAGCGCTCTCCCTTGCCATCTAATCCGTATCTCTGTCTTATTACAATGCTCTCCTTTGGCTTCAGTGAATCTAACTGCATGACAACATTAAAAAAAACAAAAAAAAACAAAAATGAACAAATGACTTGGGACTCCAAGATTAAGTTAAACCAAACTCCTGTTCTTCTTCAGTTTGGAATTGTAGCAACATATTCAAACCCATACTAATTTGGGTTCTTCTTCACTAAGTGGGTCTTTATTGTTATCTAATTTGACTGTCAGATCCAAATCAGGGCTCAATCAAATAAAGGAAAAAATTTAAAGACTTGATCTGAACCATTTGATCGTGTCAGGTATCTAACATGGATCCTAAAGATGGTCTATTAGTAGAGAATAGCAGAGCGTGCTGATACATGAATGTTTGACTGATATATTTCATGAAGACAAGATCTAACCGAGAATCATACATCATTAAATGCATGAAATATATCAGTCGAACAATCATGTACTAGTTGAATTAAAATAGCGATACATACCACATCATCTAAAGCAAGCCGTAGAAGATCTGGAGACCGTTTCCTGCTTTTATCACCAGTAAACCCAAAAGTGTCGGTAATTCCATTAATTAACTCCTCTTGTGTCACCGGATGCTTCACATTAAGTGAATGGACCGGTCTTGTCGCCTTTACAACGTCTCGATATCTCTCTCTTGTAATTCCCACGAATTTTGCGATTTCATCTTCAGTCGGCATTCGGCCAAGCTCAAACATAAGCTTTTGCTTCGCCTTTTGAATGTCTTGTTTAAGCTGCAATTTTGGAAAAATAACTTAGCAAACAAATAAACATTTCTCTTTTTCTTCTTCTTCTGTTATCTGGTTCAATTTTTTACCATCACAACTGACAATGGAACCATAGGACTGAATAAACAGCATAACTGTTCACTAGTTTGACATAAATTTCCTCATACAGAAACCAATGGAAATAACTCCAAATAAAATTACATAAAGATTGAATACACACAAAGAACGAACTTGTCTGATACTTACTGATTCAAACACAACAGGATAACGGGTGAAGCTGGAGGTGGTTATTGATCGAATAATAGAATGCCTGATCCAAAAAAGACCGTATGTTGATAAGCGCATTCCTCGCCTTAGCTCGAACCGATCGATGGCTGTGGTTAAACCCTTCATACCGGCCTGACACAAGTCATCAAATCTTTCATTCGTAGCGAACTCAGAAAAGTACTTGTTGATCACAAATATTACTAGCCGTAGATTGTGCTGCAAATGGGAATAGATGCCATTTAGTATACCATATATGAGAGAAAAGGCAGAAGATAAAAGACTAAATAAGTACAATTTCATGGTTCCCGTTGAACACCTCGACGAAATATGGTCAGATGGAGATTGTACATGCCCTTGTATGTCGGTAGCATATGACCCAAAAAACTATAAACAATATTCTGCATTTCACATAATCCCTGCTTATTGTAAAAAGCACTAAATGAGTGCATTTTGGTCTTTCTCAACGAAGCTATTAAAGAGCAAAAAACATCACAATTACGGATAATGTTACAAACGAGAACCATGGGCTTAGTGCAGTGGTGTGAGCCCTCGTCTCTCTACGGAGAGACGCAAGGTTCAATTATTGGGAATAACATCTAAAAGAATGCTCCGGTGTACCGGGGCCTTTAATAAAATAAAAAAAGGAAAAGAAAAAGATCATGTTACAAATGATAACAAGTATATAGACACATAGTATGCACCTTTATTAGTTTGTTCCTAGCTGCCTGGCCAACCATCATATGCTTACTCAATTCCTGAACAGTCATGTTCATCTTGGCCGCAAGTTCTCCATCCGATGGCTCTTGTTGTAGATTGCTTCTTAAGTTCTCCTTCAACTCATTTATTGCCTGCAAAAAAGTAACAAAAAAAGAAGAAGATAAACACCTCCTTTTATTATCCCAGTAACTATAATTTCTCCACGACATGACTGGTACATTGGTGAGCTGCATTTATATTTTATATTTCTTCCTATTATCATTTGGCCATATTTTGATGTGTAAACACACTATCAAACAAACCTTGACTTAACACAAATATAACCACTGCTTGAGATACTCTTATTGGTACCCAATTGACCGTTGTCATATAAAAATTCTGGTATTGGTACAATACTGAAAGGCTTTATTAACCCACAGGATCACATTACGCAGGGAAGATCAGCCAAATATATCATGTACATTTCCATCAGATGCATGTTCATGCCAATTCAAAGAAACATAAGCACCAAAAATAAAAGAATGATAAAAATGAAACAAAATCTAACCTTCATGGGTTGCATGAGCTTAAACAATTTTGTCTGGTCAGCCGACCGAAGAACTGGTGGAATTTTCATCCTTTTCCAATCCAATTTACTCAAATTCCACAAAACCAGGTTCTCTCTCAACAATATCTCCTCATAGTTATCTTGAATTGTTCTTTCTTCATTCTTTGCCCTTTTCACAGCCATTCTCTTCTCCAAGCTCAGCCTCTTTGCTTTTCTCTTCTTGCCTCGAACCAACCTCATCCCTCCAAAATCCCCATCTTGCCCCTCCCCAATTTTCTCCAATATTTTGGCAGGACTAAGCTTGTAAATATTCTCCAATTGCTCTGCCACTTCATCATAGTTCAAACCAGTACCTTGTGAGGAAGAAGAGACCGTGGGTGCCGCTTCCAGTGACACAGCGTTAACTCTCTTCGATTGCTTCGTGCTTCCTTTCGTGAGACTCTTCTTTCTCGAATCCTTTACTTTTTCAGAGGGAGAGGTCAGAGCCGAGCACCTTACGGATCGAACCGATGAAGAATGGCTCGAATTAAGGGTTAGTAAAAGGAAAGGACGACGAAGCGTTGGCGAGCACCGGCGTACGGGGACGAACGGAGCTTGAACGGCGCCGGATCTCATTTCTCACCACTGACTGCGATTTGCGAAGCTTGGTGCAACACGAATTGCGAGGTCGAGTTGAATCGAGTCGACAGTGAATTTGGTGGTGAAGAATCTGTTATCAATATTTAAAGCGGGAGTTTAAACAGTTTAATCGGACGTTGCGTAAAGAGGGAGGAATAGATCGTACGGTAGGGAGTGGGGGGACGTGGCTCGGAAAGGAGGTTTTGGTGGTGAGAATATCTGGAGGAAGGAAGGCGTGGATGAGGAAGGTGCCACGTGGGTGATTTCAATTAGTCGCGTAGTATTTCTGGAGATCGTTGCTGCGGGGCCCACGAGGAAGAGATGAGATGAGGCCATCAGTCATTCGGGAGAGTTGCACACGCCGCTTGCTGTTCACCATTTGAAAAATTAATTCAACAAAAAATAATGTAAAAGCCACAGCCTAGTAAAAACGGGTCCGGATCCCCTAAAGTAATCCAATCTTTGAGTTTTGGATCGAGACTGTTCGATTCGAATTCATCGTTCGAGATCGTCTCGGAATTTGAGTTCATCGTCGGGATATGTGCGCTCACTTCCCGATCTAAAACCCAAAAATTGAGTTACTTCACTGGATCCGAATTCAGTAAAAACTCGGGTGAAATCAAATTATTTATTTCTCTTCTAAATAATTTCATATTTATCTTTTTCATATTTTTTCATATATGCAATTTATTGTCTTTTTTTACTAAAAATTATTTTACTTTTTATTATAAAAAATATATTATGTATAAGAAAAATGTTCATATTATGAGTACAAATAATTTATTTCTCAAATTGTAACTTATATACAGTGTCATTTAAGTATATGTTTGTGTGTGTTAGAAGTAAAAAAATAAACAATTTACTCTCACAAACCGTCTAATTAAAAGACTGGACATTTCTCTTACACATGTCACATTATTTTATTTATTTAAGAAAGAATAAAATGAGAATATTATAAATTTAAAATGAGTTTTAATAATACAACAAATTAAGTAAATACGGGGGTTTATAAAATTTAGAAGGTGAGTAATTTCGAAAAATTTGAGGAATATACACATACAATTTTCTCTAAAAATTTAAGCAAATTTCATGAGGCTATATAATCATGAAAAATATCATGCCACTCAAGTAGGGGTGGCAAAAAAGCTCGTAGCTCGTGACTCGATTGTGACTCGCTCGTTAACAGCTCGTTTGTTATTGGACCGAGCTGTTAACGAGCTAGTTTGCCACTAGCTCGGTTCAAGATTAACAAGTTCAAATTGGGGCCTAGTTTGCTCGCCAGCTCGCGAGCTAGCTTGGCTATGAATCAATTTGTGAATTTGTATGATTTTGTATGCATTTTATACTGTCTAGCTCGATCCAAAAAGTTTGTAAAATTTTCTTTTCTTAAAACAAGATCCAGCAAAACCCAGCAAGCTAGCTCGTCAGCTCGCGAGCTAGCTCGGGCTGGCTTGTCACGATTTCAAGCTGAGATTATGCCCTAGATCCAACTCGCTCGGCTGTAGCTCGGTCCAAAATTAACAAGCTGAGTTAGAACCTAGCTCGGACTGAGCCAGCTCGTTGCCACCCTTAAATGTGACTCAAGAATCTGCAATGTAATTCTGGAAACATCAAGAGAATTGTTTGTTACCTGATTAGAGATGTTGTCAATCACAATCTCAACACGTGCGCTGCATGGTTACTCTTTGCGTAGAGCAGCAAAAATAGTTTCTTAAATATCTGAAGAATGGACTAATCGTTTCTAGAAACTTCTGTTAAGTAGGTTTTTGCAAGAAAATAAACACTGGAGTAAAATGGCCAGCTGCGGATTCAGAATTTTCGTTTGGGGCCAAAAAATATCGAATCAGATTTAAATAGCTAATTGAATTTAAATTTATTAACTAATTGGATACTCGATAAAAAATAATGCTTTAACTTATATTTTCCAATGCTTTGACTTGTAATTTCTATTGCTCTAACTTATAATTCTAATACTCTAACTTATAATTCAACAAATTTATTTTAATTTTAACCCTAAATTTAACCCGAATTACATATCAAACATCTAAAGGGAGGCAAAAAAAAATTCAGGAAGGGGCAAAGTCGGTCGGAACCGATAGATCTAAAATTCAAAAAATTATAAATTTTGCATGTAAACGCACAACTAATGAAATAGATTGGTTTGAACGGTTTGGATTCACCGTTTGAAGTCGATTCGATAGGTTTTGGAGTTGGTGTTATATAGGCTGAAATGACACTGATGTCATATTAACCAGACTCTACAGTATAAGAATTGTTTTGCAAATTCCAATATGGTATAATTAAATTCCTAAAGGGCATAAGATGATTGTCGTTCATTTTTGGTTTCGAATTATGTTGTGAACTAATAAATAATTATACTAATAATAATAATTTTTTTCATCCAATCTTTACTAAAAAAAATATCTTTTATTTATTTATTTTTAATTTGTACTCATCAAGCGATTCCTTTTCAGAATTGAGAGAGAATAAAACCGAAATTTTTATTAATACCACTATAAAAAAAAAAAATAAACCACAAATTATGGGGAATTCGAAAAATACCAGGGCCTTCAAGTCAATCTGCGGCTTCATTCTTGGGGAGCACAGATTGACATTGAGGTCTCCACAAACTCAAAAATGCACTATAATATACTGATATTTAGGTTTTTGAGGGGCTGCAAATTAATTTGGAAGCCCCCCAAGAATGGGGCCGCATATTGACTTGGAGACCCTGGTATTTTTCGAATCCCACTGGAATCCCAATTTAAGTGGTGTTTTGATTTTTTTTTGGTTTTTGAAATGGTATTAATAAAAATTTCGGAGAATAAAATAAGCTAATTCTTGCTTATTCCACAAATAAATAATAGCTGTTATACCATGTTAATTTGTGAAATTTATATTGCAAAATGGTTGATATAGAAATGGATCCAAGCAAATGAAGACAATATGCCATTTGATATTAAATAGCTGCAACATTTTTTTCTAATTACTTAATGTCCTTCCAAAAAAAACAGAAAAAAAAAGGTGGTATAATTTTTTATTTGCTGGGCTATAATACCAGAAAGCAAATAACATTTTTGTTTAAATCGTAGTCTATTTAGAAACCAGAAGAATTGTAAAATAGAAAGTGACATATTGTATTGTATAAAATAAATTCTACATAAGAATGATATATATATATCTATATATTTTTTTTTGCAAAATATTATGCTTCATCTTGGTCAGATGAAGATCGGACGGGTGAGAAGAGGCCATACAAGCATCCGCTTTAATCCCATTTCAGCTGCAATTACCTCATGCTGCACAATTAGAATTTAGAGGTGTAGACGTGTAGTCCTAACCGCAAATTATTTGTAAAAAAAAATATTTTTGCCTTTAAATGATCAAATGCCAGCTCATTTAGTCATCCTCTAGTGAAGTTTAATGAATATTCTTTTTGCTTCAGAACTCAGAAGCAACCATTTAATTTTAAAATAAGATTAACATAACAATGGAACAACAATGAGGTCTTGGTACAGTCGAAAGTACAAAACAGCTTTGTAACTGACCCACAATCCCTCCAAAAAATTGATCAGCATATTTATAACTTAAAACGTAAAATACAAAATTCCCATTAGACTAACATTGATTCTGACCTAAAAATAAATTTAAGTCTGAACCGTGCCACAGTCAAGTGCAGCCTGCTCATGCCAGACTCCGTTTAAGTTGCATTGCCAGAGCCGAACCATGCCATCATCTCCTGTAGATGCCAGTGTCATGCCGCTCATGTCCCAGTCCAACTGCCAAACCTGCTACCCGCCAAATCAGAAATAAGCACATCTAAAATATCCAATAAAATAAGACAAGAACAAGGGTAACTTCAACAGTCGCCCAAAATTAAAAATTCATGCATAACCGGGAACAAACTTATATTGTACACCCCTATAGAAGAGATAAATATCACCTAGGCCCCTTCACAATTTCTTTGGAAGTAATGGTATTAACCACTTATTTTTCCTTCAGTAGAGATAATACTGTATAAAGCATAGTATGTGCATTCTTTTAGTAAGATCACACAATCATGTTGAAGGGGCAAAAAGGGAGCATTTGGCATTATGCAGTGTATAAATAAAATTGTAAACAAAATACCAGAGGCAAATAATCATACCTCGCCATCATGGCCAGAGAGTAATGCAACCTTTTTAGTTGACAGCCTTCCATCAGGCCCGGGGTTGAGTCCCACATGCCATATCGCAATTCCTTTGCAACTTGCAACAGCTATTATTTCATATGGCCTAATAAATAAAAAGGGAACCAAAAGTCAGAATGGAATTTTACCCAACTATATGAACCCAAAGGAGCCAGCAACAAAGCAACCAATATGAAGCTGTTCTAAAAATATTATGGCCAAAGATTGGCAAATCAAACAAAACAGGTGGCAGAATTTTGATCTGAGCCACCTGTCTTGATCCCATCCACACTATTAAGTCTATCACATCTTGATTGGACAGCCCTAATTTACTGCGGTAGGATGCTAGGATCGATGTATGATGGACAATAAACTGAGAGTTATATATCATGGAAGTCCAACTATTGCTGATACAGGCCAGTATATTTGTGTGGGTACTTCTTCAATTACTTGGCCATGTACTACTGACATTCATGCCTCAATCTCATAAATAGCCTCAACTAAGCACTTAAAGCACAGACATAATTTTAATTGGGACAACTGCCACAAACTGAAATTCCAGCTGAGCTAAGGGATGTTGACAGGAAGCAAAAACCAAGCAATTCACAAATTGACGTCATTAAAAAGAAATGTCAATCGGCTTCTCATAATAAGACGATATAACCTGCCAATGTTTGGGGCCCATGCTACAGCATTTACGCCATCACCCTTCTCTTCTGGCAAAGCAAGCTCTCCAACCATGATCCATCTATGATGTGCTTCGTCAAACTCCCAAATCTGTTAAATTTCAGATTTGCAAGGTAAAACGACCAACTATATTCTATTTTTATTGAACATATCTGTAGGAAAGTTTTTTCTACTCAAAGAGTGTTCTACTGTATGTATTTGGAGACATCTTTTAACTAGCTTGTATAAAAATAAATTTAAGTTTAACACAGGCAAATCAGAACTCCCCATTTTATGCCTAAGCCAATCCCATCCTATTTCAAGACTTAAAAATGCATTGTGCATTTCGAATATGTATTATATAGGTTATTATTGTGGAAACTAAATTCAAATAGTTTATTTATCACAATTTGCTAACAACAACCAACATTTCTTAAGTATCCAACTACTAGCTAACAGTTTTTAGAGAAATTTGCAAATCTAATGTTTGTGAAAAAAAATGTTCATTCCTGGTGTTCTTCGCAACAGCATTTTAAAAGGACGTCTTCAAGATTAAAAGAGAAAGGTCAGGACCTTTGAGGAGTTGAGCTGGGGAGAATCTGAATTGAAACCGAGAACAAAACTAGCTGGGGCCCGCTGAAGTTGTGCTTCCCATTGTTTCCATGCAATGGATGCAGAGAAACAATCATAATTTCCAAATCTTGAGACTGGATCGACCATATTTTGGAAGTCTGACTGCCAAAAGAAGGGGTCAATTTCATCTCTACACCTAAAAGCTAGGAATACCAAAACCCACCAAAAAGCAAAGAAGACATCATGGGTACAATATTCTCCTACAAAACTTAAATAGTCAATAAACAACCACCCAATTTACTTCAAAATAGCCCAAAACCACTCTTTCTTCCTTGTTCTAAATCTAGCTACATCAATGAGAAACAAAATTGTACAGTTGGTGTTGTTGGAGAAATTAAAATAAGTATATCTGTGGTTCAGCATGCTTTGGAGGCCATGAGATGCTTGACAAGTCTACCATGGATTGTTACCGTTGGCACATACAATATTATACCAAACAAAGGATATAATGTAATGTCAAAAGAGTTAACTTTAATCTCATTCAATTTGATATTTGTAAAAGGAGCTATGGCTTAACCATTTACAATATAAACCGTATAAAAAGGCCATTAAAACCCATTATTTATCTTCAATTTTGGCCTAATTAGCCCCATTTTTTCCCAACCCCAGTGAAATATCCAATCTTTTTCATAATATCAGCTACGATCCAACATCTTTAGAGATATTTAGAAATAATCAATAATTTGGCTATTAAAATAAGAAAAAAATTTGTTAAACTGGAAATTTTGGCCTTTTAGCTCTAATTAGTCCATCTTTTTCCCAACCCCAATGAAATAAAATCAGCCCAAGGATTGTGCTGAGAATTTTCAGTTATAAGAGTGAAGCAAGCAAATTAGTTGACGTAGTAAATTTAGTTCACTAATTGATGTGACCACTTCACCTTTTGAGTTGGTTTAGTTCATGTTATATATTCAATGTAAGATTGTGCATAAGTGATGACAGCAAGCTATCCCCATGTATGTCAAGAAAAGCCAATAACGGGGCTTTCAATTCATACTAATAATTAATAGTAGTTGGTAAACAACATAGGGAGTTCACAATTAATTGCGTAAAGAAAGCAAATAGAGATTCTCAAAATCGAACCTGAAGCTGCCATTTGTCTAAATCTAACGCATCCACCAGCTCAAAGATCTTCACATGGCCATCAGAATAGGCAGTGATCTACTCTGACACAAAAAATAATAAAAGATTATAGTTCGACAACAAATTAAATGAATAATTTTCTTTGAGAAATTTCAGCAATCTTCAGGCTCAAGGTGTTCTCCAACTTTATCAGAGAAGATTAAAATATAAAAACACATGCTTTCTAAACCATAATAAAGCTGCTAACCAACCAACAAAAATAATTCACTAATGTCGGGGCATTTTGGTAACTTCACCCAAGCTTTCTCAAAATTACCTCTCTAAAGTTATTCTTCAAAAGTTTTTTGCCTCCAAATCTTATGCTTTAGATATTGTTCTGAAATCTTCAGAGTTCAGTTTGAGGCCTTTCCTTTCTGACAGTTCCTCATCAAAAAACTATAAAGAGACTATAGAATAGTTAAAAATATATACCATTTTCATGCTTTCTGAAAATACTCTAAATTTTACATCCAGAATGCCGCAGCTGGTGCTTTCTAATAGGAAACACCTCCTCCACACAATTGTCTGATTATCTACAAGAAAAATTAACAGCCCAAAGAAAAGGTAAGCTTTCACATGGTTAATATAACCCATGCCTCTACTATCAACATTTGTTCAAAGATAACATAACTACCCCCATTTTCAAGTTTCAATGAATTATACCTGATATGAATGTATCATCAGAAACAGCGCACCATGACATTAGTACAAGAAATTAAAAAGAATGATGATGAGAAAAAAAAAAATCAAACCTTCTCCAACCTCCTCCCAGATCGAAAATGTACCATCAACACAAACACATGCTATCGCATCTCCAGCTTCAGGGGGAAGCCACACCACGTTAGAAATGCCATTTGTGTGCACCTGTACAAGTCAATTGAAAAAAAAAAAAAAAAACTTAAAAAAAAAAAAGGAGAAAAGAAAATGAATAACTAACTATGGTTATACTTCTCTTACAGTCTAAGCACTCCTCAGAAATGATATATCAGGTAGAAAAGGGGTACTACATCAAAGACCACGCTACAATCTGAACATTAACAGCTTAACTCACCTTCCACTTGTGAGAAGGAGAGGAAGCGGCGGCGGAAGAGGAGTCGTGAGAGTCGTATACAGATACGGTGCCGTCAAAGGAGCCGACGGCGAGCCGCTGGCCGCAGAAGTTCCAGCCGCAACACGCCGCGTCTTTCTCCAGCGCCGCCACCACTCGCTGCTGTTGAGCCTCCATTTAAACTTACCACAAACGCGACTCGTGAATTGGCTCCGCCGCGCTCAATTCCAGCTCTTGAAGCGAGGAGTCCAAACCTTCTGAGTCGGGTACTTGTGTCATAAGGTGTAGCGGGTAACTGAGGTGCATATAAGCACATTTGTTCCATGAGGTCTACAGTCAAGACTGCGCAGATGATATGTGTGCTTGGTTTACGGCCGCAGATTGGATTGACCCATGTGCGGCATATCTGGGCTGTGTTTGTTTTAGTAATGACTCAAGGCCCAAGACTGAAATTAGGTTCATTGCCTTTCTCTCTCGTGTAGAAAGGTTTATAGAAAGTTATATACTAGCTGGCCGTATTTTAAAATGAGGCTTCGTAATTCTTGACAAAAAAATAATTGTACGACTTTTTTCTTAATTAAATGGTCAGGTTGAACAATTGAATGGGCAACACCGCAACATATTGTCTTTTTTTGTAAAATAAAAAAACAATTTTGTAAAATAACTTTTTGCGAAGTAATCTATTGTTCGAAATTTAAATTGTTGTTTGAAATAACTAATACCATAAATTCAATCATAGAAAGTTACATTTGGGCAACACGAGCTATGCTATATATCCCATGCCGTGACCAGGCCGATTTGCATGCTATGCCATGCCATTTTTCCCGAAAGAGGGTCAAGGCACACAAATGACAACAACACAACACACGAGTCACGACATGTAACCAACACACATGTCAAGAGTATTTTTTAAAATTTCAATCAAAGCATGGATAGGTCCATGCGCCATACACAGCCCGAAGGTGGGCTCCACGTGTCATTGTCCCCTACGACAACCTATCCACTCAACCATTAGTACATGCCGCCCCCATACACACCCCAAATTACTCATTCTCTCCATTTCTTCAACATTACATGGATCATAACAATCAAGTCAAATTTACACATATTACAAAAGAGAAACTCCAATTACGTAAATCTACCAAAGGGATGCCGACATAAGAAAAGACTTGATGCGTTGCAACAGCTCTGCCTTCACCGAATCAGGCACTGATGCTGCAGCACATTTGCAACTTATGTTTATTTTAATAACAATAACTTTACAACATTCAAGTTTGCTCATTACAAAGGCACCCCTAAACTTATCCATGGTTAACATTCTAATCCTCACAGCATACCGTATCTAACATTAGAAGTTACAACATTGAATTTTAGTACCCTAATGATTTCACTGGTTGGGCCCCTTACCCATACAGGTATGCTGGTATAGTATGGCTGGGTCTGCAGTACTATGAAATATTTATTGACATGTTGTAACTACCTTCCAATTCTGACATACACATTGCAAAATAAGAAATTGCATAAAAAAATGAAAATGTCATATTAAAGATAGTGCCAAAACTTACCTCTTCCTTTAGGTGTAATAACGTGAATAAGATCATCAACGGTGACATTATTCCTCCCCTTTTTCCTAGCATAAGCCCTACTTATTCCATTCATTTTGTAATTTAGTGAATAGTAATAGTGAAACATAATATGAACAAACTAAATAGACTAAATACATAGGATTTACCATAATTGGAGGAAAACAAAAACTAGACAACCAGGTAGGAAAAATAAATGAAGCAAGGGCAATATATAATAATTGTTTTAAAATTGATTTAATATTTCTTTTTGAAAATTCTTTTAGGAACAGTATGAAATTTGGAAAATTGGAAATGACTAGGGTTCAGAAAGAAAGAAACCGGCAAAGAGATTTCATGTCATCACGCCATCCACATTCAATCAGCCTCTGTCTTAGTAGCTCCATTAATTTTTCCTTCTCTCCACTTTCTATCAACTTTAACCAAATAACCCCATTTTAGTTAGTATTAAAATAAAATAACATAAGAACTGACTTATACTGAAGTGTCTTCTTGAAGTACAAGGGAATCAGGTAATCATTGGGAGCAGTAATTACTAATACATTACCAACAAAAGGACATTTGGTGCTTAATTGTATTGTGAAGACATTGAGCTTAAATCAATGATAGTTGACAATTTGACACAACTGAAGTTCAACAAAAGCAACATGGAGTTTGAAGTTAAATAGGTAGCTGCTGTGAGCCAAAAGATTACACTATCGATTTAATTTGAAGAACATAGGGGCTTCGAGCTGAAGTGGGTCTTAATTTGCAATATTTGGATTTGTTAGCACCTTGTGGCTTAAAAAAAGAAAAAAGAAAGAAAAAAATAATAAATTACCTTAATATTGATTATTTCTCTAAGAGAAGGCTCTGTTTGGGGCCCTTCATCCCCATCTGGCGTCGGTGGCCGAGTAATGGAACCCCTCCTGATTTACATTGGAATATTGTAAAATTTCAATTCAGGCATAAAACTAAGGGCATATTTTGTAATCAAGCTATACGAACCATGTAAAATAAGCAACAAACGAAAAATATAAAATCTAAACATCAATTCAGCTGCAAAATGAGGTCACTTAAGTATTAGAATGAAAGATACAAACACAAACAGGTATGGCTCAAAACTACAAAGCAAGGCATAACTAACAAAAGTTCAGGCAAACACAAAAACAGTAGAAATGCAACAAACCGGGTCAAGCCCACCTTAAATCAATTCACTACTTCTAAGTATTATCCCTCCCCCGTTTTCCAATCACAGCCTTAGTTCAAATCGAACTTTTTTTTTGGTAATTCTAAGAAAATTGTCACGACGCTTGTCACTGATAACTTTCCATTTCAAAATCACCCGAGAAAAAAGGAATAAAAAGAGAGAGAGAAAATAAACAAAAAAGAAAAGCGCACAGAAACTTACATGAGAGGCGCGAAATCACCTCTGGAAGGGTATCTAGCGTCAGGCGCAAGGAAAGCAGCTACCGGCCGTTGCTAGGGTTTTCTTTACTCCAGGTCCGATGAGAGAAACAAGAAACGAACAGTAAGGAAAAGAGAGCGAAGAGAAAAAAAAATGGTAACTGTCCCCAGTGAATTCAGATCCAGTGAAGTAACTCAAAAATTGGGTTTTCGATCGGGACCGTCCTAATCGAATCCGTCGCTCGAGATCGCCTCGGGATTCGAACCTGTCTCTCGAGATGCGTGCGCTCCACTTTAGTTGGATGGTCACGGATTCGAATCGGACGGTCCCGATCCAAAACCCAATTTTTGAGTTACTTCACTGGGGAGGGGAATGTTTTTGGGCTTTATTCTGTTTAGCCTTGTTTTTTCATTTTGGATTATGTAAACCTATGGGCTCTCATTTTAGGCCTTATTAACTTTTAAATTGCTCGGCCACACACCATACAACCCCATGCTCTACGAAATTGTTCGGCTTTGATTTACGATTTTTTTGGGCGATAATGCATTCATAAATCAATCATAATCAATCAATTTAGACAGCTGTAAAAAATAATTTATACTTTTAAAGTATCGTAAACCTACCGAAGACGGTGACAGAAACCCACCGGTCAATTGATTTTCTATCTATTTAAAAAATAGTAAAAAGTTTTAAAAAAATATAAAATTTAGTTTGCAAGTACATATTCATATGAAAATCATATTGAACAATTCGAATTGACCGTTAGAATTTTGAAAACTTAAATATTGAGCAGTTGCACAGAAGCTCTCTATGCTACATGTAGCAATTTAGCCATATTCTAGTTGTTTTGCTTGGATGCGTCAAGTTATTGTATGTGCTTGTGGAAATGTTTTCCGAGATTCTAAACAACAAAGTTTGTTACGATTTCATAACTGTCTTTGATTATTAGTAGTTTGTGGTTAATTTTGAATTTCACGAGAGAGAAGAAGGGAACAAATTCGAAAGAATATGATACACGAAAAGAGAGGTCGCAGATCAATCTTTGACAGAATCGGTTTTTTTTTAACTAAACGGTTCGTCGGTTTCTCACAAAAACCGGTCAACTAATTCAGTTTTAACCAGTTTTAGTATATATACTGTCTTCTTAGTGAACCAAACCGGACTGCCCTCTGGTTTCGGTTTATTCCGGTCGAACCGTTTAGTCCGGTCTGGATCTGATTTTGATAACACTACTACAACTTCTCTGTATATTAAGATGCTGCAGCCTACGATGTCTATACTATTTTTGTGAGTGATATCACCGAAATCTTTTTAATTATTACCTTAATATTTTAAAATTCTGACATTGCCATCAATTTTTGAAAAATTTGCATAGCTGCATCGTGGTTCTGTACATGACTTTCAAATAATTATGCGCAGAATCATGACTACTTTATATTTGTTTTTTTGTCAAATGATGCTGGTTTGATATTTTTTATTTATCAGCGTTAATTTTTGTTGGGACCCACGCATGAGACAATTTTTGTTATCACCAAATGGATTTTTTTTTTTTGCTTTCTACCTACCCAAACAATTTGTTCTGCAGTCAAACATAGTGGGTCCCACTCAATTCCAACATGGAGAATTTTATGTAGAAATTTAATAAAAAAAAAGAGAGAAACAGAAAAATTATTAAATTTTTCACTGATAGAAAGATTGGTAGAATTTTTCTCAATTCTAAAATTAAAAAAGATTGGATCGGTAGGAATTCTACCGATTCAAACTGAGTTATCTTTATTTTTAATTTAGGAAGCTGATAACAGTACTCGTGTTACAGTACCCGCACTATAACTACCATAACTATCTGGAAGATAGCAAAAACTCTAGTACATAATTTTTTTTCTAAAATATTAATATATATGTAATGAAATATTTATATCTATGTACAGAAGTATTTATACCTATGAGGTGAATAATTTTTACGTAAATAATTGTCTCCCCAACCAAATCTCCCAAACGTACCTGCACCATAAATACCTGTGGGGACCACTCAAACTACATGGGGGCCATACACGTTTTTAGAGGTGGATTTTTTTTCTCCGTTCAATCTCGTTCATATTTCTGACGATTTGTGAGAAATTTTACAAATCTAAAACCACGAACGTCTTCTGTGCATCTTTCTCTTTCAAATGAGATCCATGATGAAATACTTTCGGACTCATCGTCATGCAAGTATTTATACCTCAGCGTGCAAGTATTTATTTCTATACTTGCAAGTATTTTTTACATATGACACTAGATGATGTCTGAAAATATTAATATCAAGTACCGTAAGTATTTATACCTCTGCACTGAAATATTTATATTTATATGATCAACTATTTTTGTTAGAGGAAGGTTGACGCGGGGACGATTGGGGGACTGGAGAAGGGATGAGCATAACAAGTTATGCATCAAAGTATTAATATTTTATTTTTCAAGTGTTAATATCTTATCTTCCAAGTATTTATATATATATATATATATGAAAGTTAACGTGGGGATGAGTGCAGGGACTGAGAAAGGGGATCATATAATTAGTGAAGACCATATAATTAGTGGAGATCATAGAGGAAGAGTGTTGCAGGAATTTTAGAATAATAAGTAGTAAGGATCATATAATATCTTTTTAAAATAATAATTAATGGGGACATAATACATAATTTCTCTAAATGGAGTGCGAGAATTTTGAGAGTACAAAAGTGAGGATACTCAAATAATTATTCTTTAATTTAATGCATAGATAGAGAAAATTCTTCTATTAGATCTTTAGTAAAATATTTGTTTTCAAAGAGTATATGTAATGTTTCTATTATATCTAAAATTTAAAATACTCTATTTATTTTCATAAAATATTTTTATATTTTATTAGAGAAAATTAAAAGAAAAAAAAAACTGATTTGAATCGGTAAAATTGCTACCGATCTAAACTTTTTTTATATTTAGAATAGATTTGATATTTAGAATAGAAAATCTGATGTAATCTTTATGTTTCTCTCTCTTCATTTTTCTTTTTATTAATTTCTATGCAATAAAATTATCTCCAACATACGCAGAGTAATTCTCAAATGGTTGTGGGTGGGTAGAAAGTAGAAACCATTAGATTGAAAATTTCACAGTGGGTCCCACCAATCACTCATTCTTCAACATAGAATAAAAATTTCATAGTGGATTCCACAAATCCCTCGTCCTTATTCCTCAAGCAGAGCAAGTAGTGGGTCTCATCTTATTTTAATTAGACTCAATTCAGATCCGGAACAAACATAACATAAAATAAAAAAGAGAGGTCATGCATGACTCTCAAGTTATGTTTTATGAATACACATACGACATAACGATAATTTTCAACACGATATGAGTATTGAGCGGTATGATACGGGTATTACGATACGTATCGGATACGGATATGTGACTATTTATGAAGTATCGAGGTAACATAACTCTCAAGTCATGTGCAGAACTACAGTACGGTCATGATAATTTTTCAATTTTTTATAAATCCCCGATAATTAATATTAGAATTTTGAAATATTGAAGTGGTAACTAAAAAAATTTCGGGGTGATATCATGAGTTTAATTTATTTTTTAAAGCTAGAAAAAAAAATCGGTTCATTTTATTCTCTTTGAAGTGAATGCTTGTCAATTAAAGATAGCTTATGCATGCTAGGAAGAAATGAAGGTTTTTCATCATCAAATTTGTACCGAACAAATCTCAAATTTTCTTTAAAAAAAAAATTGGACTAGGTCCTCCGTCCTCCTATAAATTATATTTTATCAATTTTGTCCTTCAAAGTTTTTAATTTTTACAAATAATTAATATTACACTTTTCATCACCTATTTACAAATAATTTATCTCTGTAAACTAATTTGTTGGCCTATACCTGTGATAAAATATTACAATTTTAATTAGGAGAAGTGTTATGTTCATTAATTGTGAGGGAATCCGTATCCTCTCAAGTACCTGATTGGGAATAATTAGCTCTTACTAAATTCAGTGTTAATTTAGATATAGGGGTCTGTTTTGGGATTCGTGTCAAGTTAAAACTGACGATTCAGATCTAATTGTACTTAGTCAAGTATTGCACTAGATACGAATTCATTGCGAGGTCGGGTGGGCAAGCAAATTGGTTCGTTTTCTGTTCAGAAGCAAATGTTTAAATAGCGTTTATCGCGTCATAGCAGAACGGTTAAAAAAATAACGCTATTGCCATATTGCGCCGTTATAGCGCCAATAGCGTCATACCTTTTATGATCCGAAAACACTATAGCGCACTATTTAGAACCCTGTTCAGAAGTAATTGCACTTCGAATATGATCAAATTAATTTTACATTTAAATAAAGAACGCTAGATATGTTCCATGTCAAAAATTTATGCATGAAGAGAGCATCCAGGCCAATATACTTTCTCTTAACACCAATTTTTCTAAAATCAGAACCCATAAAATAATTTAGGGGTGTGTTCGTGAAATCCTTATGCTTACTCTATCGGTATCGTATTCAGTAAGAGGGACATTGATAAAAATTATTTTTTAGTATAAGAGCATTTACATCTCAGCAACTCAAATGAGTTTCTAAATAACTGTTAACTATATTTTAGAAATTAAGGTCTCTAAAATTTCTAACTCTCATATTTCTGAAATTATTTTAGAGTTTCTATTAAGCCACGTCAGTAACAAATTAATAAGGAGAAATAAATTAAGTCAATCATTTGATTAACATGGAGTTTATAAACAGTTTCTTAATAACAAACTTTGCTACATAGTTTTTAAACAAGAAACTCTCTTACATTCCTGAAACTAAAATCTAATAATATCAGAGATGTTGATGCTCTAATGCGTAAGCATATGGATAAAAAACTTTTTTTTTTCTTAGCTTTTAAATTAAAGATACAGATTCGTAAATATTAGATTGAATAATAAAGATATGATACACAAGACTAATAATTAATAATAAATACTTGATACTAATAAGATTAATTTAGACAAATACAAGATACGGAATTGCTTCCGTCCTATCCGTTTCTTATTCGTTGACGCTGCTATATGCAATCTCAGTCAAATTTCCTTATCAAAAATGAAGAGTGAGGCTATGGTGCTATGCATAGCACGGATGGCTAGTGTACTACGGCTCAATATGGTACTTTTTAAAATCCTAGCGGTCGATCCGACCGTTCAATGTGATAACTATATGAATATGTACTTGCAAACTAAATTTTATATTTTTTCGAATTTTTTTACTATTTTTTCAGATAGGTAGAATTTTGATGGTCCAGAATTTTCAAAAAACACTGATTTTTCTACCTATCTGAAAAAATAGTAAAAAAATTCAAAAAAATATAAAATTTAGTTTGCAAGTACATATTCATATGGATATCACATTGAACGGTCGGATCGACCGTTAGGATTTTAAAAAGTACTATATTGAGCCGTAGTACACTAGCCATTGGTGCTATGCATAGCACCATAGCCTCACTCAAAAATGAATTCTTTAATTAATTGCAACCTTCCACTCGTTAGCAACTTTCGTCAGAGCCAATTGCGAAGGTCCCTCCGGCGACAATGCACTGATTCCAGCCTCTTGTAGTTCCTTAACCTTGCACCTCGCCACCTTTCCTCTCTCTCCATCCATCAACTCGCACACGATCCTCGCCACCTCTCCTCTCTCCACTACTCCATCCTCCAGTGCCACAGGCCTTACAGCAATTCCCGCCCCATCCACCAACATTAACGCATTCATCCTCTGCTCTGCATACAATGGCCATGCAATCAAAGGCACACCATGACCCACGCTTTCCAGCGTCGAGTTCCACCCACAATGCGACAGAAACCCACCGGTCGCCTTGTGCGATAGAACTTTTAGCTGAGGCGCCCATGACGGAACTACCATGCCTTTGTTTTTGTTTCGGTTCACGAAGCTCTCCGGTAAGTAGTTCTGAGGATCATCGGGGCTTTCTACATTGAAGTAAGTAGCACTTTTGTCACTGTCACTTGGGCAACGGACCACCCATAAAAATCTATGGCCACTGGCTTCGAGGCCGAATGCAAGCTCAGTCGTTTGTTTCATGGATAGTGTTCCACCACTCCCAAATGACACGAACAAGACAGAAGAATTTGGTTGTTGATCCAGCCATTCTAAGCAGCCTAATTCATCAGCCTCATCTAAGCCCGACCGAATCAAAGGCCCTACCAAGTAAACCGGTGGATACTTCTCCATGGCCTCCTCATTTTGGATGGCTTTTGAAGCACCTGGTTCCAGCGTCTCGAAACTATTCACCAGAATTCCTTGTGCACTAGTATGCCCCCTCATCACTTGAAGGATCCATGAATACATATCATTTTTGCGGTCCATAACAGGATCTATGAAATCCTTTCCAGGGAGAGGGAGGCATCCCGGGAGGTGAAACGGCTCCGGGAGGTCGCGATACTCACATGTGGTGGTGGTGTGAAGGGATGGGAAGTGAAAAAAGAAAAGGAGTACCATGCAAGTGCAGGAGAAAAATATATAATGTGGGACAGAAAGCTCCTTTGCTACGGGAAGTAAGTTAGTGCCAAAGAGGTCAGGAACAAAGGCAGCAAGGCGAGTGCTCTGTTTAAGGGAGACAAGGGCATCACGCACGTGTGGAACTGAGCGGGTGAATAAGGTGGCGAGGATGGTTATAAAATGGGCGTTGTTTGGAATGTCATCTAAGGGGATGAATGGAAGGTTAACAGTGGATATGTTGGGATGGAGGGTGGCGAGAAGATTGGATTGTGTGGGGGAAGAGAAGTTTGTGAAGGTGAGAAAGGTGGCGGAGAAGCCATGGTGGCATGCGAGCCGTGTTGCAAGCTCTGCAAACGGAATAAGGTGGCCCATGCCGGGGCTTGTGAGAAATACTATGTGGGGTAACTCGCTCACTATTGTTTCTTTCTCCATTGTTGATCTTGTAATGAAAGCTAGAGAGAGTTGATATTAATTGATCATGGATGGCATAAAATAATTGATCATAGAGTTGTTTGATCCGACACGCAAGGTCGAGAGATGATGGCAGTTAATTATATTAATTTGATGGGAATGCAACATGAAAGTCAATTGCTTTCTACATAGAAAAATATAGGATATCTATGCGCTTACTTTATTGTCAGAAACAGACAAGAATGATTTTTTTTAAAAACCATAATTAGAAAAATTCAAATTAGCGAACCAACATGATTAGTTCAGTATTTTCAAAAACCGTAAGAACTGAGATGTCAATTCAGTCCCTAATTTTTTTTCCCCTAGGACCGAATTGGCATTTCGGTCCCCTCTCTTTTCACATTTTTTCTACAGAAAACTGTGTTGCCTTCCGTGTAGCACCCTGGGACCGAAATCCCAATTCGGTCCAGGTATTTTTAGTGGGGACCGAATTGGGATTTCGGTCCCCCCCCCTTTTTTTTTTTAGAAAAATAGCTAAAAAATCAGATTTTTTTTTCCCTTTGTCAAATTACTTTTTTATGACATATTTATATTAAAATACGCTAAATTACTTGAAATTATGTTGATTTATGCTGATTTACACTAAATTACGTTAATTTTTGTTAAGAGACAAATAGCTAAAATGCTGAAATATAACACTAAAAAATAAAAAAAAATTTAAATATTTGTTAGATTATTTTTTTGATATATAATTAGCATATTTATACTAAAATACGTTAAATTACTTGAAATTATATTATTACGCTGAATTACACTAAATTACTTGAAATTACAATAATTATGTAGAATTATGCTAGAATACGGTAAATTACACTAAATTACGTATGAATAGGGATGATATCTTCACTGAGAAGGCGAAAAACGACGGCGAAACTTCAAACGGTCATAAAATGGCGCTCGAGTGTCCGATTTCAGCAAATGACCACTTTTCGGAAAGCTTGTGAAAATGCGCATCATCTGTGCCTGTGATGCCGGATTGCCAAATTCAGAATCGCCAAAAAACAAAGAGAAGGGCCTCAAAACTTCAGTTGAAGTTTCCGATTGAGATTTTCATTTCTATTCTCCAATTTACGTAGCTCAGTAAATTAATTATATAATGAATTTGTAGAATATCAATTTTTATTATTTTTTGGAATTTTTTTACTATTTTTTATGATTTATGAAAGATGGCACAAAATCGGCCCTATTCATACGTAATTTAGCGTAATTTACCATATTTTAGAATAATTCTACATAATTATTGTAATTTCAAGTAATTTAGTGTAATTCAGCGTAAATTAATATAATTTCAAGTAATTTAGCGTCTTTTTAGTATAAATATGCTATCAAAAAAGTAATTTCACAAAGGGAAAAAAAAATCGATTTTTTTGTATTATATTTCATCTTCTAAAAAAAAAAAAAAAAAAGGGGACCGAAATCCCAATTCGGTCCCCATCCCATTTTCGATTTTCTGTGGCGGCTCCGCGGAAAAAGTGTGAAAAGGGGGGGAACGAAATGCCAATTCGGTCCCAGGGAAAAAAAAAATTCGGGACCGAATTGGCATCTCGGTTCTTACGGTTTTTGAAAATACCGAACTAATCATGTTGGTTCGCTAATTTAGATTTTTCTAATTATGGTTTTTAAAAAAAATTCAGACAAGAATGATGACAAAATTTTATTTATTTTTAGTTGGCTCACTTATTGTTTGGATCCGTATCCTCCTGGGTACGAATTCGTATCATCTGCAGAGTTATTTCCTGTGGAGTCGTGCGGAGCTTTTAATCTGATTTGTTCGTTTTGATGGGCCAAATCAGATTAGATCTTGTCCGAATTGAAAACAAAAAAACAAAATTTTCATGCTCGATAAGATCTAATCTGATCCGTCCGATCAAAACGAACGGACCAGATTAAAAGCTCTGCACGACTCCGCAAGAAAAACTCCGCTGAGGATACTGGTCCCCCAGGTACCTGACTCAAGAAAAATTGAGACGGACGGCCCAGATTAAACCTATCTGGGCCGAACTCAATCCGGTGTCTATGGAGACGGTAGGGGTTTGTTTTGAGATTCGTGCCATGTTAAAAGAACCGTCCGATCGTAATTGTCTTCAATAAGGTAACCTAAGGTGATGTGAGTTCTTATTGTTTGCTTTGCAGTGGTGAAAACAAAGCGGATACGGAGCGGATTTTGGTAAAACTATATTCATATTTTTTTTTGGATTATAAATACGGATCGGATATCGGATGCAAATACGAATACCAATCAGATGTTTATTAAAATAATATTAAAAAATACCAAAGCTCATAATATTTATCTAATTTTAATGGTGAATAACAATTATTTTTTCATAATATATATTAAAATATATAATATATATCGACTATTCAGACACGAATAATTGAACGTAAAACTATATCAGTATCCATATCCACAAGTAATATTTTAATATATGTCCACCTCTAATGTTTTAAATACGGATTGAATACAGATAAAATATTATCCACCGTTTTGACCCCTACTTGTCTGTGTCTAGAAAAAGCTAGCTAGTGTGTTGGAGACTTGGGAGTATAAGCAACGTTTGTGATCTTCTTTCATGACTTCATGTCAAGTAGTTAGTTGATTGGTTGGGTCTAAAGTCAATTGATCTAGGGGCCTACGACATCTATATATACTATTTTTTGTAAAAATATGGTGATGTCATGGTTTTTTTTTAATAAAAAAGGGCTTGATGTTATCTTCTCTTTCTTTTACTCTAAATGTTTTCAACTTAGACCAACAGCTCAACTCTTTTGAGCATTTTTTTTCTGTTTGTTTTTTTAATTTAGTTACAAACCCTTTGTATAACATCAATCATAATATAATCAAATGAAGGATTGACCTTCAATTTTCCTCAAAATAAAGAAAAAAAAAAGGACCAGGCCGTCCTCCTATAAATTAAATTTTATTTTTTTTATAAATAATTATACTTTTCAGCACTTATGATACAAATAATTAATTTTTTGAAAATAAGATGTGTGTTTAGTTTGATAAAACATTACAAATTTAGGAGAAGTATTATGCTCATTGGTTTGCTTTTCTTAATTTCCAGAGTAATTGCACTTCGCATATGATCAAACTAATTTTAAATTTAAATAAAAAACGCTTAAATATGTTCCATGTCAAAAATTTATGCATTAATAGAGCTTCAGGCAAATATTCTTTTTCCTCTTAATATCAACTTTTCTTAGACACGTAGAATAATTTAGCTTGCAAAATAGATATGTTAATATATGAGACTATTTTATCCGTTTTCTCTGTTTGTTTCAATTAGCGAAAAGAGCAATAAATTTCAATAATCCGTGCAGAAAAGTAGATACATGGTAGATAAAGAGATTAAGAAATGAATTAATTAGTTTCGAAAATTTATAGGCAAAAGGTGAACATGACATTTAATTTCAATAATCTATGCGAAACAAGCAATAAATTTTATTCAAAAAATTAAAAAATATTACAAATGATTATATTTTCATAGTTATTAATATATGTATTTATATTAAATAATTATAAATAAATTATTATCATTTTATCGGGTATTTATACGGATATCGGGTCGGGTTCAGTTATGGGTCGGATAACTAAATCAAACTCATATCCTATCTATTACAGTATCAGTTCTGGTTCGGATCTAGATCGGATATTAAATTATTAATTTTGTAACCGTATCCATAATTTAATCGGTTATATTTTTTAAACCATATCCTATTCAAATTAATCGGATCCGGATTGGATCTAGGTAATCGGGTAAAAGTAGCACCTCTATAAGTGAGGTCTACAAATGAGTGTTACATCTAGCCAAGGGTTTTCTCGTAAACAACTTTGAGAAAATGGAGCCTGAAACTACCAAAGCATTCATATTTGTGCTTGCCATGGCTCGACGAGCAACCGACATGCTCCGTGTTGATTGTTTCATGAGGAGGGTTCAAATATCTCCATTTTTCATGCCTCCACCATGCCTCCACTTTTAAAAACTTTAATAACTCAAAATTTAAAACTTAAAAGTCAAAATAAAACCGTTGGATATGATCTACATCATTTTATTTATGTGCTCATAAAAAATTATCACATTTTAATTTTGTTTTTATGTGAATCATTAAGTTGAAAAATCAACGTATAGAAATTATCCACATTAGTATATTTTTTACAAGCTCTTGATGACAACCAAAACAATATTGAAATGTCATAATTTTTTACACGTGCATAAATAAAATGATGTAGATCATATCCAATAGTTTTATTTTGACTTTTAAGTTTTAAATTTTGAGTTATTAAAGTTTTTAAAAATAGAGACATAATGGAGACATGAAAAATGGAGGCATTTGAACCCTCCTCTTGTTTCACATGGTAGTGGCAGCACCTTTGAGTATTGGGCAATTCAATTTCACGATAATTGCACGAGAAATAACCACGCACCTAACAGAGAGCACTGATGGGCCGCGTCGAGAGCCTATCACCCAGCCCACTAAAGTTACATGTTGTTTCTATATCGGGCCTTGGGCAATTCCAAATAATTCCTTATTTAAAGATAAATTAGTTGATATTATTTTTTACCAAATGGATAAGCAGATAAAAAAACAAAATAAGAAATTGGGGAAGAGATAGCTGTATAGCCAACATTACCTTCATTTTAGGAAAGACTCTGATTGATGTTGAACCAATAGCTAACTTTCCAATTTCACTCCAAATCAATGAATTCAAGAGAAAGTTGATTGATTAACCGAGTACTGCATTCAATTAAGATTGAAGATGGTACATGGTTGCCTCCCCTGGATTTTGAGTTTTAGTGAAGATTTATCTGTTCGGACCGACTTTGACTCCCTGGACGTTTGATTTGTAATTCGGGTTAAATTTAGGATTAAAATTGAAATAAATTTGTTGAATTTTGATTGGTAATTAGAATTATAAGTCAGAGCATCAAAAATTACAAATCAAAGTATTGAAAAGTATAAATTAAAGCATTGTTTTTTATCGAGTATCCAACTGGTTAATGGATTTAAATCCGATTAGGTAATTAAACCCGATTCGATATTTTTTTGTCCCCTGACGAAAATCCTGGATCCGCCCCTGATGGAATACGTTCAGTGGAGAACTGAACGGAAGCTCGTACCAGGACCTATAAACAAAAGATAGCATACATCTTTCATCTAAAAGTTAATCCTGGTAATCCATGACAACTTTCCAATCCTGCACCAGTATGTATCCCCACTTCTCTCTGATAAAATTGAACCTTACATCAGCATTGAGGTTACGCTCACCACACCAGCGCAGCGCAGCACAGCACTAAACGTGAATTTTGGTTCAATTTCATGAGAATTCCGTACCTAAGGACTACCGTCAGACAGAGACCACCGATGGCTGGGGGGTGGGGCCCGCATCGAGAGTCGCTTCTCGCTGGTGCTGCTGAGGTGGCAAAAGCGAGAGGGGACAGTTGGACAGAGGAGCTGCTTTTTCGTGAATTTTGGTTCAATTTCATGAGTACTCAGTTCTTTCCTCGTTGGCTGGCGCATGATGGAATAGCATGTTTGTCAGAAAAAGTCGGTTTTTGACCCTCAACTATGGTCTTTGGTTCAGGTAAGATTTAAAAAAAAAAATCTTTAAACAGTTCATTTATTCAATTTGATTCCATTGACTTCATTCCTTGCATAACCATTTATTATGCTGAGTATTATGTTGACATGTCCATTGATCCTTTCTTCATCTCTCCAAAAGAGAAAGTGAACAAACATATATATATCCATCGTTTTACTACCTCCTGTCTTGATTTCTTTTAATAAAAGTTCTGAAAGCTGTTTAACAGGAGCATAGTAATAACAGCCGATTGAATGGATCATAAAATATAACTTTGTAACATTTTTTTTTTCCAATAACATATAATGGAATCAATCAATTAGGAATGCTTTGTCCACATCTTGCTCCAGCTCAGCGAGGCGCCTGAAATGCTACCCTTTGAGCTTCCCTGCTATCTTCAAAGGGGAGGAGAGTTCACTAATCTATGGCCGACCTAGAAAGCTTCTTCGTTCTACCTGCTACTAAAGATAGAAAAGGCTAAAAAAAATACCATAAGTTTAATTTCTAACATTTTACAGAAGCATACAAATAGGCAAAAAAAAATTTATAAGGACGTGCGTTTTACAGTCTAAAAAATATTGAAATTATATGTGACAGTACAGACTAATCTGTCAGGTATTTACTTTATAAATGGATCTTGTGAGCACAAAGTTGGAAAAATGAAAATCATACTACACAATTTGAGGAATTTGTATCCTCTGAGAACCACAGAAAATACAGTGAGGATCCGGATCGTTCTTTTTAACTTTGCACGAATCTCAAAGCACAAATAATACTGCCCCCTCCAATCTCCCGAATAGGCACCGGCTGAGAGTAAATCTGGGCCGTAAAGTGATTTACTGTTCTGTACAGTACTACAGAGGATACTGGTCCCAATTTGAGTAGGTGATTCAAGCCACCACATCATCACTGAAGAGGTTAAACTGATTAGCATCAAGCACTAGCTTCCTAATTGACGAAAATGCTCCGATAAGACCAACTCCGGTAAAAATAACCATGATTGATATATTGAACCAATAAATCGGCTTTGTTTTTGAAGGCCGTAATGCGATATTGTATAAGAGCACGGGAAGTATGAAATCTAGAGGGATAAACCCGATAGCACCTACAACCGCTAGTATGTCACCAAAAAAGGGAAGCATAGCCGCCATGAATCCGCAACAGATCATGTACAGCGTTCTTAGGATTATCCTTGGTATTAGGTTTCTCTTGGAAAACACCCCTTGGGTCGAGTCAGCCGAGTTCTTTTCCAGTATCTCATAGGCTACTTGCGAGTATACCTGCATTGGAAGCAACATTTGTCAAGTTAAAAAGTATGCTTCCAATTTGTCGTATAATTTTACTGTCAATTTGTTAGTTTTCCTCATTATGGAATCTTCAAAATTTGTCCAATAATTCAAAAGAAAGAAAAAGAAAAAGAAAAAAAAGTAGAAGAATATTCAGAAAAAGTATTACAAAAGTCACCTACTAGTTTCAGCAAAAAAAAACTATATCTTACTAGTGCAATGGCAAAGAGCTGGAGAAGGACAAACACGACAACAAGGCCGAGCAGCCAAGTAGGCACGAGAGAGGGCCCATTGTCAGGGGCGAGGGTTGTGAGTACATTTGAAGCGACTTGGTTACCAAAGGCCCAGTACCCAGAGATCGCAGCAGAGTAAAAGGTGAAGAATATGACGACATAACACATTCTCAGCCCCTTCTCCATCTTCCCGGCAGCTGGAGGTGCCAAGGTCGCCTAAAAGAAGTTATTAACTATATGGTTAATTGATTAAATTTTGTTCAAAGGGTTTGATCTAGAGAAACAACGGTTGGTGCTTGCTCGCCTATTGCCAAGAGTTAATAAAGAAGTATGAAATGAGGTAATAAACAAGGAAGATTTATTACTTGTATTTCAGGTAGAATTCCAGTGCCAAATGCAGCAGCTAAAATGGCGATGGATGAAAATGCATTCATTGCTCTGTTAAACTTGGATGAGCTCAGAGAGTAATCCTTTGGTGGTGCATCCCTTGATGCTCCTGTTGCATTATATACAAAAACATTGCCTAATTATTTATAATCATTTTTTTTTTTTTTAAACAGAGAGAGAGAGAGAGATGTAGTAAGCATGGGTTTTCTTAATTGGGCCACAATACTGGAAAGCCCAATAAATTTTGTGACGGCCCAATGAACCCACTGTCACCGGGCCTAATCTGTCACTGACTTACTGTGTCGTTTGTCTCATCATTTTGTTATTACGAAGTGTATGTAGAATGAGATAGGAGTAGGTCCGATGAGCATCGGACCTACTTTTAGGTTCAATTAGCCCTAGGACCGTACGATTAGCATCAAGATCTATGCTCACGGAAATTGATACAGACTTGCACGAATTTGATGCAGAACACACGAATCTTGATGCAGATCGAATGGTTATGACACCCATCGAACCAAGGTAGGTCCGATGGGCATCGGACCTACTCTGATTCCATGTAGAATACATGTTATCGAATATAATATAAAATAAATCCAAAATAAAGAGAGGGATGGATAATCGAATTCCAACCTGCTCGAAAGCAAGCAATGACGACAAGAAAGGTGTAGGCCAAGCAGAGGAGGAGGGAAGCGAAGTTGATGTACCGTAGGGAATGAAAGGAAGGCAGCTGAGATAGTATAATTAGCACCACCGTCACTATTATTATAAAATGGTACAGCTTTAGTGGCCCATCGGGATACAGATCCGAGTACATGATCTGAGGGTACACAAAAAAAGACATAGCAACACAACATCAAAAGACTCAAACAAAACAGCAGTTGTAGGTACCTGTACACATCCATCAAACTATAATTTGCTTAAATGTAATGGATATTGATCCTAAAATTAGATCCTTAAATGGATCCTTAAATGTTAATCAAATTCAGTCCAAACCCATTAATCTGTTGACAACCCTAAATCAAATAATTGAACCTTAGTCAACTCTGACGAAAACGTCATTTTAATTAATACGGTTACTAATTTGCTTATTGCTGCTTAAAATTTCCTTAATAAATAATTAATTAAGCTGGTTATCATGTTACCATTACTTATTCACCAACCCATTACAACTGCTTAAAAAAATATCTTGTACTAATCGATGTAGTTGAATTTTGAAAGTTCAAAGAAATAAGAGATCTGACAGTCTGACAGACACATTTAAATAACTGCTTTTTATATTAGTACTTCAATTCAAAATTCGAATTAAAACCCACTGTTATTGTGTAATTCTTTTAATGCCATTACATACATGTTACCACTAACAACACCATAAAGAAAAGAAAATTGGGATTAAAAATAAAGATAAATAGGAAACAATTATTGAAAGAATTGAAAAGACAAACCTTGAGGCAATCTCCTGCCAGTAAAATTGACCCGATGCCAATTCCGGTATTAATGGTACCTTGTACGCTCACCACGATATAATACATCCATCCAGACCCTTCAAAGAAGGACATTTCAGCAAAATTTTCACAAAACCCCTCAAAATATCCGTATTCACATAAAATTAAAACACCAACCCAAAATATCAGCTGCCATCTCTCGAAACCGTATGTGCCTCCTCCCTTCGCTCTCGCAATGATCCAAAACCTTCGACATCAGCACATAGTTGTAGTATGTGACGAAGAAAATAATGGTCAGCGACGTCAGCCCCGGGCCCCACCCCATGCCACTAAGGGCGTACGGAAGAGCCAGAACAGTGGGCCCCACGACTGCCGTTGTCAGGTGGAATCCCGCATGATACCATGTCCCTATGAGAAAAGTTAACAAGAGATTGGATTAAGTGACTTTGTTTGATTTTAAATGGTTTTTGGATTGGGTATGGATTGGATTGGGATCAGGAAAGACCTACCTTTAGACTCGAGCACAAATGCGGCGCCGGCATCAGCAGTGTCCAGCTGGGCATTGCTTGCACCAGATTCGTCAAATTGCAAGGAAACATAGGAAGGTTTTGTGCTCATCTCGGTTTTTTTTAGTTAGAATTTCAATTTGAAGCATGAAATTCCGTTTTGTTGAAGGTTTAGGCGTTCAACGACTGAAACAGAGAGAGAGAGGGAGCAGAGAAGTCGATTTAAGAGCGCGTTCTTTAATTCGGTAGACCCGGTGTTGTAGGCTGACTCACGGTGGACCATGAAAAAAAGTTATATTTGGTCCACATGTCAGTGCGAAGATGGTGTATTGCTAGAAACAAAACTGGTCCGAATAATAAAATCTAGTATTGATAAGCGGCACCAAATATTATCCCCACTTTTATGTGGCAAGTACAAGCGTCAATAAATAGGGGTCAACTACCCGAATTTTTTTTTCTTACCACCCTCTAAAATCCGAATTAAATCAATACCACCCGTTTAATCCGATTTCAGATTCCGCCACGTACGCGCCTTGGATCTGCGCACGGATTCCAAATCCGTGCGCATAGTGAATATGCGGACGGATCGGTTCGCAAGGTGGATATGCGGACGGATCGGTTCGCAAGGTGGATATGCGCACGGATCAGTGCATATCCACAATGAGCACGGATCGGTGCATATCCATAATGAGCACCTATCCGTGCGCATATCCACCTTGAGAACCGATCCGTGCGCATATCCACCTTGCGAACCGATCCGTCCGCATATCCACTATGCGCACGGATTTGGAATCCGTGCGCAGATCCAAGGCGCGTACGTGGCAGAATCTGAATTCTGATTAAACGGATGGTATTGATTTAATTCCGATTTTCGAGAGTGGTAAGAAAAAAAATTTCGGGTCAACTACCGAGCCCAGTTATTCTTCACATTTTGTTTAGGATAATGTAATAAGAATATGTGATTAAGTATTATTCCGATTTTTCTTTTATTTTGACAATCATTTTTTAAAGAGTATAATCAACGATAATTATGCAGAAGGATCAAACTATCCTTCGAAAATTTAGTTAAGATTTTAATTTGTATAAAATTAGTAAGATTTTTCTTTTAAAAATGTAGGTATGTGTTATTTTATTCTTATACAAAATATACAAAATATATAATTTCATGAATAATTAATTAAGAGGACTGATCACTTGACAATGGTTATCTTGATAAGAGAATAATAATCTTATCAAGCAACATGAAATAAGAGAATACTTTTAATCTAAAATTATTAAATTAGTATTGAAAATTGTAAAGTGTTTAAATTAAAAAAATATTTCAACAAGGGTAAAGTTTATCACAGATTAAAATGTTGAGTAGGATATCTGTCAAAAGTAAAAGTTTGCGTTATTACATGTTACAAATAAAAAGTTTAGGGTTCTCTCATGTTATATTATATTATAGTTATGTCCAAAACATTATGTATTTTTATTTTCTTACTAAAGGAAGATTCATTTATTTTTATGTCAATAAATAGGTTTCTCTCATAAATTAACCAAATTTATGCACTCAAAAACATCATCTAATATTCTGGTATTCTTCCACATATTATGGGATTCTGGTATATTGATTGGAATTGACTGAACCAAACCATCATCATGGTATTCTGATATTCTTGCACATTTAGGATCTGAGAACAAAAGCTAGAAGATGTTCATAAATCATAAGTCTATAATCAATTTTCCATTATATTTCAACCAAGCAAATGCAAATCACAGAAACGGTATATTTTTCCTTTATATTTTGAAAGGACTCTATACAGATCCAGACTTCTTCACAGAATCATCCAATTGGCAAAATCCTTTTCTATTGATATTTACAATGTGTATTTTGTCTACGCAAAATTGAAACGAAAAAAAATACGGAATGCTATTTGAGTACGTGATTCAATCTACGACATTGTTACTAAAAAGCTTGAATTGATTAACATCAAGAACTAGCTTCCTAATTGAAGAAACAGCACCAATGATACCTACTGCTGTAAATATAACCATAATTGATATATTTACCCAAAAAATGGGCGTTGCTTTAGAAGGCCGTAGTTCCATGTTGTATAAGAGCAGGGGAAGTATGAAATCTAGAGGGATAAATCCAACAGCACCTACAACCGCTACAATGTCACCGAAAAAGGGAAGCATGGCAGCCATGAATCCGCAAAAGATCATGTAAAGTGTTCTTAGGATTATCCTTGGAATTATATTTCTCTTGGAAAATACCCCTTGGGTTGAGTCGGCTGAGTTCTTTTCCATAATCTCATAGGCTACTTGTGAGTATACCTGCATTTAAGCAGCATTTGATAAATTTAATTTAATTTATCAAAACTAGATGTAACAAATATTAAAGTTATGTTGGAAGAAATAACCCCAAAATTTACCACAAATATGGCATTATCCACACATTAATTCAAAAGAAAAACATAAAGAAACAGAGATTTCCAAAAGTACAATATCCTTGAAATCATTCAACAAACACTACTTACTAGTCCAATTGCAAGAAGTTGGAGCAGGACGAAGACAACAGCAAGGCCGAGCAGCCAAGTAGGAGCCAGAGAGGGCCCACTGTCAGGCATGAGGCTCTGGAGTACATTTGAACTGACTTGGTTACCAAAGGCCCAGTAGCCAGAGATGGCGGCTGAGTAAAAAGTGAAGAATATGACCACATAGCAAAGGCTAAGTGCCTTTGCCATCTTCCCTGCAGCTGGAGGTGCCAAGGTCGCCTAAAAAATTCAAAATTGCAATCCCATCCAAATAAATTGATTGCTCAAGTTGTTTATTCAAAATTGGCCTAGTGGAAAAGGATAGAAGAATTCTATGGATTATCTCTACGAATTTCTGTAGTGATAAAAAAAATGGATACTTACGCGAGCATTGAGGTATTAAGAAAACTTTACTTGGATTTCAGGTAGCATTCCATTCCCGAACACAGAAGCCAAAATGGAGATGGATGAAAATGCATCAAATGCTCGGTTAAACTTCGATGAGCTCAGGGAGTAGTATTTTGTGGGTGCATCCCTTGATGCTCCTGTTGAATAACAGAAAATCACGACCTCGTTATAATCCGAAATTTAAGATTTAAACAGAAAAAAGAAGGGAACAACACATTATACAATCTTATATGCATGTGGTTTATTAATGGTAAAAGGCTACAAGACTGAAAATCCTGATACAATGAATGATTTTCTGGTTCCAACAAAAGATGTCTAATGCGGCTTGAAATTTAGCTGTAGAGTTTAGGGAAAAGAGGTGTGTTCCAATATAGTTGTTAAATACATTCCATACCGATGAAAATTCTATTTCATTCTGTTTCAATAGAGAAAGGGGACATTCAGACAAAATGTGTGATTAATACAAAACAAGCACCAAAATATATTTGCATGAAAGTGAATGATACCAATAAACAAAATGTAATCGCCGCCAACACCATTTTGGAGGCCTTCAGGAGTAAAATTCTTAGTAAGGAAAATATGACTAAGAGAAGTTGGACATCTCAACATTGTGTTTTTTGTGTGGATCTTGAAACTCTCATCAGATTTTTGTACATTATTCTTCCTCGTGTAATCATAAGTCTATTGTGCTGTACTATTCTTCCTCGTATTCAATTTGGGAAAGTGGTGGCATTGGCAAGACATCTATGATGTCAGGCATTTTTTTGTTTAATCGTTATTTGTGCTTTTTTGTGGGGTTGTTTGGAATAATCAAAATATTTTTTTAGGGGGGTTGGAGATAAGTTTAGTAGAGCTCATGCTTACCCCTAAGAATAAGACGTTGCATTTACTGGTATTCTGACAGACATGTGAAGTTGGTGTAGTAATATTCATTAGTGCTCCTATTTGTAAGTGTCTCTTTCTACTCATATACTGGTAAAAAAAAGAACGGTATCTACTGCCGCCCTAGCAATTAATGATTTGAAGGGTTCTTTTGTTTTTATCCTACAAGTGGCACATTGATATCACAAATATCAATTTGATACATCACTAATTCCATCTTTTCATTAGTAATGTCAAATGTACAAATATCCACAAAAGTTCATATATATACTTTTTCTAGGTATGACGGGATTTTCTTATGAAATACACTTTCTGATGTATAAGAGAAATAAAGAAGAGAGGGAGGATATATATATACCTACCTGCTCGAATGCAACCGACAACGACAAGAAGGGTATAGCCCAAGCAGAGAAGAAGGGAGGCAAGGTTGATGTGCCGAAGGGAATGAAAGGAAGGCAGCTGAGATAGTATAATTAGCACAACCGTCACTATTATTATGAAATGGTACAGCTTTAGCGGGCCATCAGGATACAGCTCCGAATACATGATCTGATGAGATGCAAAAATCACAGGGTTAATTACTTAATCACAATAACAGTAACAGGGATATAGAAGATAGAAGACTAAATGAAAACAACAGTTCTTCTGACTTCTGTCCTTTTCATAAAAAATGCTGATGCACTTGACAACAAATTGTGGTCCTAACACATCACACATGCCCAACATTTAATACAAATACAATGGGCAGTTCACACTCAACAGGTTAACAAAATTTGCACTCCATGTCTATTTTGGGAAAATACTTCTTTTCTTTTGGATCTCATCCGGATTGTATTATTTCAATATAGTATACTCTCTTTTTCGACATACTTACAAGTCATAAAAAAAAAAATTTTAAAAAATACAAGTCATAAAAGCTTTGTCAGATTTGTAGATCTAACAGTTGCTACACAATTTCGAATAAAATCAGCTTGGAGGTGCATCTGGCTACTATTCCAGATTTCCAGGAGATAAAATCTGTTCAATGCAGTAAAATCCATGTGCAATAATGGCAAACCAAACATTTATAACTAACTCAATTAATATTAGCCAAGGCAACTCTTGAGTTGAAATTTAATGTGACTTTAGTACACCCACCATGCATGCATTAATGCATATGGTATTGCTTCAATTTTTTTATATGTTGCTTATCATATTAGCATAATTTATTGACCATCCATGATCAAGTAGATGCGGTTAGTTATTTTAAAAAAACACACTCGAAATAAAAATATTTGAAATACTAACCTGGAGGCAATCTCCTGCCAGTAAAATTGAGCCGATGCTAACTCCAGTATTAATCGTCGCTTGAACGATTACCACGAAATAAAACATCCATCCAGATCCTTCAAAAAGAACAAAGAAAACAGACAGTATCACCCTCTAAAACAACACAAATTACAAAAATTACAAACATGGGGACTAATGTGAAAACGAACCGAGAATGTCAGCTGCTAACTCTCGAAACCGTATATGCCTCCTCCCTTGGCTCTCGCAGTGATCCAAAACCTTCGACATGAGCGCATAATTGTAGTATGTGACGAAAAACACAACCGTCAATGACGTCAGCCCCAGGCCCCACCCCATGCCTCGCAAGGCATATGGAAGTGTTAGAACAGTGGGTCCCACGATCGCCGTGGTAAGGTGAAATCCCGCATGATACCATTTCCCTATCAGTAATGGAAGAAAATTCCAAGGAAAGACCAAATTAAGTTACTCTCTGTTAAATTTCAATTGTTATCGGCTTGGATCGGACTGGATTTGGAAAAGATCAGACCTTTAGACTCGAGCACAAAGGTAGCACCGGCATCACCGGGCTCCGGCTTGGCGTTGCTTGCACCAGATTCCCCCTCATGTAAGCTCATCTCGTATAATTAGAATTTTGAACTTGTAAGCATAAACTTCGGTCTTATTGAACTTCAAAAGAGAGGGAGATTACAGCAGTTAGCAGGGGAGAGGATCAGAAAGAAGAGCGCGCCAGAATTTGGTAGATCCGGTGTTGTACGCCGATCACTCTGTGAGTCGGAGGTATATATCAACAATTTAGAAGATGCCCACGTGTCAGTGACAAAAAGGGAGTACTGTTAAAAAAGAAACTGGTCTATAGAAAATTCTCCAGAGCGCTACCTTGATAGAGTCCATTTTAGATAATAGTTAGTAGTAGATAAGCGTATGCCAATAGTATCCCCCGGATGTCCTGGGTCTGGATCCCCTAAAGTAACCCAATTTTTGGGTTTTCGATGAGACCGTCCAATTTGAATTTGTCGCTCGAGATCGTCTTGGGATTCAAATTCGTTGCTCGGGATGTGTGCGCTCCACTTCGGATCTCGCACGACAGATTTGAATCGGACCGTCTCGATTCAAAACCCAACTTTTGGGTTACTTCATTGGATCTCGATTCGGATGTCCTCCCGTGCTATTTATTCCTGAATGTTTTGTTCTGAAATTTTTATATATTGCATTTTCTCAAACAAATAAACTAAACTACTCATGTTTCTGGTGTTTTCAACTTCTACCCAGGCTGCTCCGGTATTCTGCGGTCCCAAAGACTGGGATCTGCACAATACCGATGCGGCCCTAGGGCTCTGCAGCCCCTGTATGTTTTTCTTTATATTGTTATCCAGTAGAGAGAAATTTATTTCTCACATTCACCAAATCTCTCCTAGACAAGAGCTAATCTGTAAGTTTTTTTTATCTTTATTTTTTATTTATTTTTTATTTTTCAATAGGTGAATAATTAATTTAGTTAATTTTTAATTTTAGGTTTCTTGTGTATTGGATTCAAAATGGCTCTTATGATATCCATTTATACTGGTGGTGATGTTTTAATAGGCCCTAATGAGATTTATTATAGTATCGGGCTTGTTCCTGTGATTCCGATAATGTCGGGTACTGATTATGTGGGGATTAAATCGGTTATTTGTCAAAGTTTGGGATTGGATCAGGGTCAGTATGACCTTAATATTCAGGCCAAAATTAGAATACCCACTACTTCATCAGAAATCGTAATATTCGCCCCCTCCCACGTCGGGCCCCACCCCGGATTGACCAGCCTTCTACTAGTCGGACCGCTACTTGGGGTCAATCTTGTGATCCGGATGAAACTGATGAAACAGTGGATCCGGAATTAAAAGAGGCAGAGGAAAATTGGGGTGATGTTGATCCTGAAGGTATGAGCGATTAGAGTGACCAGGAAGATATCAGGTTTGTGCCTAGACAGAGGTTTTTCAGGATGGATCGTGGGTTTCAGATAATGGATCACGGGTTTGAGCACCCGGTTTTGGCTTTCAATGGCACATCAGGGTTTCAGGAAGCAAATGCGGGTTTATTTGAAAGGGCAGCAGAGTATAAGAATGAATTGTCGGAGGGACAAACCTATGACTCAAAAGAGCAAATGGAGAACGCAATTGCCAGGTTTCACATACTTTGCAACAAAGAGATAAGAAATACTCAGAGTGACATGACCAGAAAAGTTATAGTGTTTTGGGACCATAAAAGTTATAGTGTTATTGGCGCTATAGCGGTGCAATATAACAATAGCATATGATACGTCCTATCTTGGAGGAGAGTAGGTCATATGCCGAGATTGAGAAAATAGACGTCGGTTCCCGAAGTGGGAAGATATGAAGGTATTCGGACTCTAACCTCTATGATACCTCGTCTATATAGCAAAAGTTCGACCCCTCTTTAATGGGGCAATTTGTCTTAAATAGATCGTCTCTTAACCGTCATTCCGCGTTGTCAGAGCAGTTAAGGGAAATCGCGTAGAAGCTGTTACACTCACATAAAAGCGGTTATTCTAGCATAATTTGGCGGTCACTAAATCGCACCAGCTGTGTACGGACATAAAGGCGGTGACCGTAATCCATGTCCGGGCTGGACTAATGTTGGACAAGGCCTTGTTGGACCTTACTGGGCCTAGTCGCTAATGAACCCCGGGCTCTTCATATTCGATCTCGGGTTGGCCCCTGCGAGAGGTCCGAATTTCAGTCTATTCTTGGCCCATGAGTGATCTGTGAGGGCCCTTGGTACATGGCCCTATCAGCATTGTTTTTCTAGTCGTCCCACTGCGACGTGATAAATGCTATTTAAATATTTGGTTTAAAGTCACTCGTTGTCTCGTTGATGCAGTTATTTGAGGGCTTATGTGTACGAATTCAGTTGGTGGCAACTGGCAAGGAAGGTTTAGCTTGCTTGCTAGTGTAATTTTTAGTAAGATAAAAATAGTGTCAAAGTTTTAACTTTAATTTCAAATATATATTTAGAGCGTTGCTCTTAGCCATTAAACCAAGTACTACTAGTTTTCGCTTGTTCTTGAAATTTATATTTGTAATCACTCTCTGATAACCAATTGCTACTAGTTTTCGCACAATTTATTAGGTCCCTCTACACTAGAAATATTTTTTAAAAATGTTATAATCGTGTGATTCGTGTTAACAATATACGAGTAAACACTCTGTGTGAGAGGCCGTGAGTTTAAAATCCATATAGATATTCGTATAAATATTATAAATATTAGACTTTGAAAGGTTAGACTTTCATTTTTCTCAAAAAAAAACAATAATATATAACTAAAACTTATTTGATAAATGAATATAAGATATTTCTTTTGATGAAAATTGGAAGACAAAAAAGAACCAACAGCCTTTGGTTTATCACTAAATAAGTTTGAAATTATCAAATCAGAATTAAAATTATTGTATATCCCAACAACTAAAAAACAAATTATAAAGTCAGAATTAAAATTTGAAATTCAACTCCGATGTAGATGTTCTTGTATATTTAATTTTTGGAGTTCAGATTAGATAACCCAAGTTAGAAGTCAACTCCAATAAATACAAACTCCAACCGTTTGCATGTCCGGATTTTTTGTGGCGAGTACTAACTGTTGAAGAATGTGGCTGGCTATTTCTTTTTTCCGACTAGTAGGTTATTTGCATTTGTATTTTTTTAAGAAAATGTTTCTTTCTTTATTCTTTTGAAAATCATATCCAATGTCCTTATATATTTAGAAAATTTAGACTGGTGTGGTGTACATCCCTCCGAACAAGGAAACAAAACATTGATTTGTTAGTATTGATTAAAAGAGCAATTAATTTGCACTATAGACCACTAGCAATTAGGGGCCTTAATTTGTGCTGCTCTCCATTCGTAGTCTTAAACAATATAAATTGTAGAGGTGTTACTTTTATTCTATTATTCAAATTCGATTCGGAACCTAACTAGATCCGAACCGGAACCGATTCGAATCTAATTAGGCTCTTGGACTGTTTTCCTTTTATGATGGGATTTAATGATTATATTTATATCCCGAAATTTTTAAATATAGCACCAATAAAAAAAAAAAAAAAACGGCACCAAATCTGAAAATTTTCAAATTTATCACAGCCGCAGATTAGCTGAGCGGCCCCAGAAATGGAGACGCGGATTGGTTGAGCGGACCTTATTTTTTTTAGAGTAATTATATGTTACCCCTTGATTCCTTCCTCCATTTTTCCCCCAACTAACTAACTTCCTTTTCTAACTATAATAATCAATTCTAACTAACTAATGGTCCCTACAAATTAATTAGTAGATTTTCTCCTTCTATTTATTTCCTCTCTCCCTCCCTCTCCCTCTTCCACCTCCGCCTTCCCCTTCCACCTCCGCCTCCGCCAACCTCTCCCACCTTCGCCTCTCCCTCTCCGCCTCTGCCTCCCACCTCCGCCTCTCCTTCTCCGCCTCTGCCTCCGCCTCCGCCTCACACGACGAGGGTGAATATTTTTTTATGATAGATGAATACTTGCATGACGAGGGTGAATACTTGTGCAACGGATAACTCGAAAGTATGTCATCATGGATATCATTTTAAAGAGAAAATTATGTAGAAGACGTTCGTAGTTTTAGATTTGCGAAATTCCTCACAGATCATCAGAAATATTAGTTAGATTGAACGGAGAAAAAAAAATCACCTCTAAAAACGTGTAAAAGATGGGTGTGATATGTCCAGTTTTTTTTAAAAAATACTTGATATATCAGGGTGAATACTTGATGTATTACATGTGAATACTTCATGTATTATAGATGAATACTTGATGTTATTTCCACTTGCGGTGACGGTTATGCGGTCCCCACGGTAGTTAGTGATGGCAGTTGTGCGGTCCCCCCACTTAATTACGCGTTTTCTTTTATTTTTAGCGGACGGCAGTTGTGGTACCCTACTATCTCCGCGTAATTAATGCTCTTAATGTCGTAATATTTTCATATATAATTCTTTCTCAAAGATGAGTACTTTTATTTATATGGATGAATACAACTCGTGTTAAGTGTGAATACTTTTTCGCAAATCGTCTCCTACTAATTCCACCACTTATCTCCGCATATTACTGTGGTCCCCTACTTATCTGAAGTCGCGGTTGTGCGGTCCCACCATACCTTCATGTACTCTTTACACTTACATGACGAGGATGAATACTTGTTCAATGAGAGATGAATACTTGCGTACGAGGTGTGAATACTTGCGTAACGGACACCTCGAAAGTATGTCATCATGGATCTCATTTGAAAGAGAAAATTGTGTAGAAGACTTTCGTAATTTTAGATTTGAAAAATTCCGCACAGATCGACAGAAATATTAGTTAGAGTGAACGTAGGAAAAAAACAACTTCTAAAAGCATGTAAAAGATGGGTGGCAATGTTTCCTTATATAATTATTTCTCAAAGATGAGTACTTTTATTTACATGGATGAATACTACCTGGGTCAAGTGTGAATACTTTTGCGCAATATGTCCGCCGATAATGCTGTGAAGGCAGTTGTGGTCTCCTACTAATTCCAGCAGTTATTAACTGTAATATTGTGGTCCCCTACTTATTTTCAGTTGAGGGAAAAATAGAGGATGAATGATGGGGAAAGGTAGGTCCTTCCTTTTTTTAACTTGGCATAATGGGTGAGCTTCACGTATTGTCATGTCACCAATTTACAGCAGCTATGTGCTTTATAGACTTCGTCAAAGTATGAACATGGTCTATGATTAACTGATAATTCCAATACAAAATTAGTATATTGTACAAAATGGATGCATGATGTTTTTACTCTGGAGTCCAAATATTTAAATGTAAGATTGGTCCATGCAAAATATACTGAATCCATGAGGTCTAACATGTCACTCTCACTTAGGTGACAGAGAGGGAAATAAATCTGCTGTGATTCTAAATCCACCCCTTCATTTCTTAGAATGCACGAATCTCAATAAAACTTATTTTTATGCACAAATCTTTAAACATATGAATGAATAGATTTTGAATCACAGCAGATTTGTATCCGACAGAGAGTAGATGCCATGCAAATTTGGAAAAATAGGGTTGCTCAGCCAATCTGCGGCCCCAGAAATAAGGGGGCGCTCAGCCAAACTGTGGTCCCTAGTAAATAGGGTCACTCAACCAATCTGCGGTCGTACTAAATCTGAAATTTCTCAGATTTGGTGCCGTTTTGGTTTTTTTTTTATTGGTACTATATTTAAAATTTTCAGATTTATATCAAAGTCGCCCAATTTCCTCCCTTCTTCATAGTTTTGTGCTTGGGTCACGTGCTTATTTTCGCTCTTCTATCTTTTTTAACTGTATTTTTTTTAATCTCTACAGAAATTGCAGAGTCGTGAGAAAAATTGAACTCTCAATTTTTAGGTAACTAACAATTTTAGAATGCTGATGTGCCTCTTCTATCTTTGACGAGACACATAAAGTGTCAAATAAGCTGTGTTATGTGTAGCTCCAGGGAGGAAGAGACGGCCTTGCACTTGATTTTTAAGTGTAGTTGGGCGAGACAGGTTTGGAACGATATTAGTAATAGACTGGGATATAGAGCGTTAGTCGTGAGGGAAATGATCGAGCAAACCTGGTTCATGTCGTTAGCATTGCTAGAAAGACATACAGTATGGAAGAAAATAGGTCCGATAATACCGATGTGCACTATATGGATAATCTGGAGAAGTAGAAATGAGAAAGTGTTTGCAGATAAAGATAAAAAAATGCAGTCAGTGGTGCACATGATATGTCAGAGGCAGAGATGTGGATTGCGTGTGCCAATAGAGAATGATGACTCAGTTTAGCAAAGGGGCCAATAGATGTTGGATTTAGATGTTATCTTTTAATTTTTACTTTTGTTGTACCAACTGTTAGCTACTAACAATCTATCAAAAAAATAAACTACTTTAGAATTTTTTTCTAGTCAACTGTACTATCTTTCATTTCCAAAAATTAATTTATCTTTTTAACTGTATCAATGCGAGATAGAATGTTTGTATTGTAATTTATTTCAAATTAGAGTCAAAACTTATTAACTCATTTTAGAGCATCTACAACGGTGATTTCTTTTAAATTACTAATCTGATGTGTTAATTGCTAATATAATTGCTGGGATGTACCATAGTTTTTATATTAGCAAGTTTGCTTTAAAATTAACTCTATAAATTTCTGAGATTAAGTGATTTAGAAATTATGAATCTCTTTAATTACTAAACTCAGTGATGTGATCCAAATTAATATCTAAACATTTACTGAAATGGAGATACTCTTGCTAGTACAGATCAAACAGTTCTTATTTCCAACTATAAATTAGCTCCCAATTATGAAAAGAATTCTTACTATTTTCAACTAATAAGGCTTGAAATTGAACTAAAGCAACGGATTCGAATGGGTTACTTTAGGGGATCCGAACCCGGACATTTTTTCTCAAATGAAGGCGGAACCTGGAAATTAATGCCTTTCTTTTGGTCACATTTCCTCGAAAACAATTGCAAGCATGTTTCTGTTGAATTCAACGAACCAATCATGGGAAGTTTTGGGGCAAGTCGACCCGTCAGACCCGGCCTTCTGGAAGGAATTCCTGACGGGGATGCTGAAGCCTTTGGCGGCAACAGCGGTGGTGGTCATGGCCATGGCTCTGTCTTTCAGCCAGAAACTCGCTCTGGAGAAGGAGATGCTCTTCGCCATGGCTAGAGCCTTTCTCCAGCTCTCTGTCATTGGCTTTGTGCTTGGGTTCATCTTCACTCAGAAAAACGCCTGGTGGATCCTCCTTGCTTATCTCTTTATGGTATGAAATGAAGCACATCATTTATGCTTGTTTGGTTATGATAAGTATTGTTCAATAACAAGGTCTTGATTCAGACTTTCTTATACTGACACTGACACCGGACCATTTATACAAGTGCAGAGAATGAATTATAAAGCAGCCTCTTGATTTCAATTATAAATTTAGGTAATCTCTCACCACTTTTTTTAAGAAAAAATGTGACAACAAAATCTACTGATTTTTTTTTTAATTATGTGATTATTAAATTACATCGATGTGGATTTTCAGGTGTCAGTGGCAGGATATACCGCTGGTGAGAGATCCAAACAGGTGCCAAGGGGGAAATACATAGCAGGGATATCAATTTTGGCAGGAACTTCAGTCACAATGTCTATTCTGGTGGTGTTAAATGTTTTTCCCTTCACACCGAGGTATATCATACCAGTATCAGGGATGATGGTCGGTGATGCCATGACAGTAACTGGAGTGACCATGAAAAAGCTCCGTGACGATGTCAAGATCCAAAGGAACTTGGTTTGCATCTATTGACTTGCTCTTTCTTCTTTTCCTTTATTTTAATTTGCTTCTTAATATTGGTACATGGCAATTTCATGTTGGCCAGTATACTAGTTGTAGACAGCACTGGTACAGTACAGTATTAATTCCTGTATCTGTAATGATCCTGAATTATGCAATAGTTGCTTAATAGAGTTTGACTTTACCTTCATTTTGCAAAGTAAATACAAAACAAACCAGAGAGGGAGAAAAAATGTACGAAAGGTCTCAAAGTCAGTCAAATTGATTTTATAAATAAATATGAATCGGAGCCAATTTTGGTCGAAGAATTATACAAAAAGTCGCAATTTATGTAGGTTGAAACTGCTCTAGCTCTTGGCGCAACACCCCGACAGGCTACACTGCAACAAGTGAAACGGTCATTGAGCATTGCCTTATCTCCAAATATAGACCATGCAAAGACAGTGGGTCTAATTTCTTTACCGGGCATTATGACGGGTCTGATTATGGGTGGGGCTTCCCCAATAGAGGCTGTGCAACTCCAGATAGTGGTCATGTACATGATGATCGGTTCATCGACTGTTAGTAGCATACTGTGTACATACCTCTGTTGGCCGGTATTTTTTACCAAGGCGTATCAGTTGCAGCACAATGTCTTTTCTGTTGATTAATTATGTGGCTCCTCTTTTCTGGTTTTTTTCCTCTATTTTGTTGGACCTCGTCTGTAACCTTTATCTCCTTTCAGAGGATAGGCCTTAATCACTTTACTTTCTTTTATGGGTTGATGCTAAGGTACCAGAATATTTTTGTAACCTATGGTACCAGAATATTTTTGTTTAATCCGGACCATTCAATCATAGTCCGTACGAATATTAAATGTATCTGGTGCATTCTATTTTGGACTGGATTGATTTAGATTATGATCGGACAGTCGGATCTAAACAGAAATATTATGTTACCTCAGAGGATATGGACTCGCTCTTTGATTGTGTTAAGTAGCAATCCTTGGTCGTGGAGTTCATATTCTCGTCGTGCAAGTATTTATATTTCATCTTGTAAGCGTAAATAGTTCACGTGTAAAGTGATTTTAATTTTATCTAATATATTTTATCATATTTTAATTTTTTTTAAATATGGTGTTGATTGGCCGAAATTTTTATTAATAGAAATTAAAATATTAAAATATCGGCATTGAACAAGACTTTCGTCAGATTTCCAAATATAACAATTCCGTTGATGTTTGTAACGTCCAGAGGCCGTTATTGTCTATTAACGGCCCGATTAGTGATTTAATTAAGCACCACCAAATCCAAACAAGTCCGGCCAGGGGTAAAAAAAAAAAAAAACCCGGACCGTTATAGACAATCACAGCGAAAAAAAAAAAAAACGGCCGTTACAGAGAATAACGGCCAGGAAAAAAAAATCCTCCGTCAGTGATGTATAGAGCTGCGTCCGTTCAGATTTTGATTCTCTGTATCAGGTTCGCGACGAATATAAATGCTACCTCCATTCTCTGTATCAGATTTTGTTTTTGGGGGCTATTTTGGTGACTCCTCTCCATTTGAAATATAAATGCTACCTCCAGTTAATTAAAGTAGCATAACATAGTAAAATACAAATTCCATTTGTTTATCAGAAAGGAGATGGTCACGAAAAGGCCAAACTTAGATGCAAAAAAAAGATCGCGAACTTTTCTGATGGTCCAAAGCTTCGAAGTATGTAGTATTTCGTGTTGTGGATATAAATAATAAATAGTTTGATTCGTTTCATATTACTAATACTACATCTTCTATAGACAAATCAAAAGTCAATATCTGAGAAAGGTGTTCTCCCACGGAGGCATACACATTGGCAAAACATTTTGTTACACAGACCTGGCCGTGATAGACTACAACGGTCAGGCTTTTTTTTTTTTTTCACTTTCTGACCGTGATTCTTTATAACGGTTCGCTTTTTTTTCTGCAAATATCTGGCCGTGATTGTCTATAACGGCCCAGGTTTTTTTTTTTTTTTTTTATCCCTGGCCGGACTTGTTTGGATTTGGTGGTGCTTAATTAAATCACTAATTGGGCCGTTATAAACAATAACGGCCTCTGGACGTTACAAACATCAACGGAATTGTTATATTTGGAAATCTGACGAAAGTCTTGTTCAATGCCGATATTTTAATATTTTAATTTCTATTAATAAAAATTTCGGGTTGATTGGAGTATAAAAGTATTAATATCAAATATTGTACGTATTTACACATCGTCATACAAGATTAAATAGTTTATTTGTAAAGTATTTTTACTTGATATTTCTTTCAAATTTTTTTTTTACATGTGACGTTGGTTGGCGCCTGAACGCCTTAATATCAAATATTACAAGTATTTTTACTTCATCATGCAAGTATAAATAGTTCATGTTTCAAGTGTTTGTATGTAATAGATTCTATCAAATTTTATTTTTGTTTACGTTTAATATCAAATTTTTTTTATTTGCACACTGAGTTATAAAATACTGGCGCAACGAATAACTTAAAAGTACTTAATTATGGATCTCATTTGAAAGAGAAAATCACGTAGAAGACGTTTGTGGTTTTATATTCACAAAATTCGTCACATGTCGTTAAAAATATGAGCAAGGTTGAATGGAGAAAAAAAAACATTTCTAAAAATGCGTAAAAAAAATGGGTGGATAACGATAGAAAGGAATGAAAAGAGTTGATATGTCAAGTTTTTTTAGAAACACTTGATATGTTAGATATAAATATTTGATATGTTATATGAGGAGGGATCCGATTACAACATTTTTGAGTTACTACAAAGTTACTACAACTATTTTCTACATTTTCGAAGTCCAAATCATCGATCCAAACCGTTCAACATAATCTCCACAATAAAATGTGCTTGCAGATCAAATTTTATATTTTTTTTTGAATTTTTTTACTATTTATTAAGATGGGTACAAAATTCAATGGTCTGAATTTGACTAGTTTTTGTATAATACTTAATAAATAGTAAAAAATTCAAAAAATGTAAAATTTGATCTGCAAGCACATTTTACTGTGGAGATCATGTTGAACGGTTTGGATTGACAATTTAGACTTGAAAAATGTAAAAAATAGTTGTACTAACTTTGTGGTAACTCAAAAGTATTGTAATCGGATTCCTCCTCATGTTATATATAGATATCAACACTTGCATTTTATCAGCGTTGGTGACCTTCTAAAAAGTGGTCCCGATAAAATAGTTAGAATTCGAGAGATTTCAGATTAGAGTTTAGTGACCTTAAGAAGTTTTTACAGAACTGGATATTCTTAGGCATTTGAGAAAAGGTATGTTATTGTAAACCAATAGTTTAGTTTTTGTCGCTAAATATCTCCGAATTTTTTTTTATATTTTGTTTCAAAGAAAATCATTAGGTAAGAGTAAGTGTTTCTTTTGATTAACAAGAGTGCTTATTTTTAATGCTTATTTCTATTTTCAGCCATATCATTGGTTTCTTTTGATTAAAAAAAAACTGAAATACTGATTGAAATTGATCAATTGACTGACTGTACTCCAATTACATCAACATTTTTGTCTCGGAATGAACCAAAATGATACCTCGCATATTTAGTCTATTTTAGGCCTGTTTTAGTACCAGATTCGTGCCCTAATTCACCAGAATCATGTGCATTTTATCGATATATCTTTAGAATTTGGTACTGCTGAGTGTTTGTTTGTTTTCTGCAGGTTTGGAGCAAAACACACGAAGAAATGGCGATTTGGGATGATCTGGTACGGCCTGGCCTTACCAGGCTTGGTACGGGTCGTACCAGACTTGGCCAATTCAGCTCATCACGCCTGGTACGGCCAGGCCGTACCACTTTGGTACGGGCCGTACCTAAAGGCGGCCTGACAGATTCAAATCTTGGCAAAGGCTATTTAAGGCGGGGAGCTCTCCAATTTCAAAAAACTTTCATTCCAGAGACATTTGAGAACACAGTAAAAGAGAGAAAGAGAGCTGAGGAGCTAGGAGCAAGAAGGAAGGAAGAGGAAAGAGGCGAAGCTCGACGGATCAAGCCTCTTCCACTCGATCTCTTCGATCCATGGCTTTCTTTACCTCTTTTATTGTATTTTTAGATCAGATCATGTGCTGTGAGTAGTTATTTTAGTTTCTAGGGTTTTGAGATGGATTCTTGATTTGCTTTGACTTTCTTTGACTTGTACTTTGTATGAACTCTTTTGATTGATTGATTGTGATTTCTTTGCTATCTCTTGCTTTGCTTGCTGTGATTGTGTATGATGAACCTCTAGGTCTAGATCAAACCTATCAAGGTCATGTGATCATCTCAATCTCTCAACCAAATCAATTGCTTAGAGTAGACTTGTTCGAATTGAAGCCGAGAGGTTGAATTCCCCTCTAATCGACAGATTAGATAGTACCTTAGGTCTCCAAACAATCAGCTAGGGTAGATCTGTACCAATACATGAAAATTGAGGTGTAGAAACCCTAAAAGGCAATCAATTGCATTCCAATCTAGATCTTGATCCAACACACGAGAGTTGAGGCTTAGGAACCTTAGGTATGGTCAATTGAACATTTCTAAAGAGTTTAGCACAAGGTACCAGCAAGAAATGCATCAACTCGAACTGGTAAGCTCTGTTCTGGGAAGCCAGTACGGGTCTTACCAGAGTGGTGCGGCCTTGCCTTACCAAGTCTGGTACGGCCTAGCCTTACCAACTTGGTACGGGCCGTACCACTAGGCCGTACCACTAGAGGCAGATCATAGATGAAGTCTGAAACCCTGGAAACGCCTTTTATCCATAATCAAAACACAGTTTACATTTCTTCTAGCACTTTATTACATTTGTTTGCATTGTTCGATCTGTTTGAATTGATCCTTTAGGAACTTAAATACCAAACCCAATCTTTCTCACTTCTAGTTTTTAATTGAGTTTAGTGAATTCTAACCTAGTAATTGCCCGTCCCTGTGGATCGACACCCGATTATACTACTCGATAGGGGTTGTACACTTGCAATCCTTACTCGTGAAGTGTAAGCGCGGTTTTAAAAGGTACGCCCTCAAGCGTACCGAAACTTGCGTTGCGCTTTCGTGCGAACACAAAACATCACCAATTTTTGTGTACCGTTTTCTGGTTGGCATAATGAAATTATCCTCATAATGAGGAAAAGGATCGGATGACACTCTTTTTTGGTGACATTAGATGACACCGTACATTTTTAAAGTTTTCAAGGTCCAAACAGTCGATCCAAACTGTTCAATATGATGGATATATTAAAATATGCTTGCATATCAAATTTTATATTTTTTTGAATTTTTGTTACTATTTATTAAGTATTTTACAAAATCGTTATTTCCAGACCATTGAATTTTTGTACCCATCTTAATAAATAGTACAAAAATTCAAAAAAATGTAAAATTTGATCTGCAAGCACATTTTAATATATTCATCATATTGAACGGTTTGGATCGACTATTCAGACTTTGAAAATGTAGGGTGTCATCAGATGTCACTAAAAAATAATGTCATCCGATCCCTCTTATATAATATACATTGAATTTCTTTGAACATCTGTGAACAGTAGTTGGCTGTTAGATTTGCATCATGGAGCTGGAATTCTTTGTGCAAATGTCACTTGACGATGCATGTACAGCATTTACATATTGCTTGGTTTTGAATTTAGAGGAGATGGTGCATCATTCATTATCTGCCTATCTAAATCATATATCTTGAATAGAAAATACCAGTAAAAGAAGGGGCGGATTCAAAATTTTTGTCGGGTAGGAGCAAGAAAATGACGTATCGGATTTGAATAGTTAATCGGGTTCAAACCCATTAGCTAATCGGGTATTAGATAATGCTCTGATTTTTAATTTTAATACTCTGACTTCTAATTCTAATTACCAATTAAAATTCAAGAAATTTATCATAATTTTAATCCTAAATTTAACACTAATTACAAACTAAAAATCTAGATGGAGACAAATAAAATTTCACAGAAGGGCAAAATCAATCCTAACCTATAAATTTATATAAAATTTCAAAATTAAGAGAAGAGCAATTGACCCCCTTGAACTAGGCTGGATCCACCCCAGAGTAAAAGAAAATTGATTGCAATGAGCAATCCAACTCCATACACAGAAAAATAGAAATAATATAACTTCAGTGAAGGCCTTCAGAGATCATGACATGGTATGGTATAGACCGTTAGATCTTCTATCGTACGGTTCGGCTCCCCTAATTAGGCTCTTGGACTGTTTCCTTTTGAGGCTGGGATTTGGTATATATTTATAATTTATAATTTATATACCAAAGTGACCCAATTTCCTCCCTTCTCCATAGTTTTGTGCTTGGGTTATCTATTATTATCAGATATGTGAGGTGCTTTAAGAGCATACTCTTACAAATTAATCTTCAGAGGATTTACATTTCAGTAACTCGAATGAATTTTTAAATAATTGTTAATCACTTTTTAGAAATTAAAGTCTCTAAAATTTCTAAACTTTCACATCCTTAAAATTAATTTTGGAGTTTATATTAAGTCACGTTAGCAATAAATTAAAAAGAAGAAATAATTTAAGCCAATATTTGGCTAACGTGGAAACTCTTCCACATCCCTGAAATTGGATTAGAAACTACCACCTCAGATTAGAAACTCTAATAATACCATAGATGTAGATGCTTATACATATTCATTCTATCTTTATCTATTAATTAATTGATCTTATTATATCCTACATTTATCCGTTAAAATTATCACATGACGAAACAGTAGCGGGTGAATAACGAATAATACTAATATAATAATTTATTTTATTTTATTTTACAAATAGAATATCATAACTCATTCATTTCATACATATGCAATCACATTACTAATATAAAAAAAAATAATGTGCAATTAATTCCAACTAAATTGTTTTTTATAAAGCAAGAGAATTTAAAGCACGAATATCTCTTCGGACAAATTGAATAATTAATTAAATAACAAAACATGCAAATAAAAGTAATATGTTTAATATTTTTCTTATAGTAAAAAGTAAAAAACCATACACCGAATGACAAAAGTACATCACTAATTATTGCTCAAACATTATCATATGAAATATCACGCAAATAAATTTTACTATCACTAATTATTACTAAAAAATTATCATATAAATTTAGTTTATATAATTACCCTATACGATAACGGGTACAAAATAGCCCTTAACCGTACTCTTACTCCTTAACACATTGATGTAGCTTTACTCTTTCTTTCTTTTTCTTGCTTAGAGTTGTATAATTTTCTTATAAAGTCGTTGTAATAAACACCTATATTAATGCAACTTGGTAGTCACTGCTAAGGATTTCAAAATATGTGTGTGTGTAGATGAGAGTGGCTAATATCAAAATGTTTGCACCAAGGCTCTCGTGTAACCAAGTCATTTTTGGATTTTCAAAGTCCAAACAGTCGATCTAAACCATTAGATGTGATCTCTATATTAAAATCTGCTTGGAGACCAAATTTTACATTTTTTTGAATTTTTTTACTATTTATTAAGCCACTTTGAAAATTGCTGATTACATGGTCCAGAATTTGGTTGCACTATTTTACTGTTCATCCGGATTAGCAATTTTCAAAGTGGCTTAATAAATAGTAAAAAAATTCCAAAAAATGTAAAATTTGGTCTCCAAGCAGATTTTAATATAGATTGAACATCTAACGGTTTGGATCAACTATTTGGACTTTGAAAATCCGAAAACGACTTGGTTGCACGAGGGCCTTGGTGCAAACGTTTTGATATTAGCCACTCTCTATATATAGTTGGGCTACGGTACTTTGCGAAGTAAAGCGAGTGTTTTACTTTACGTCTATATCTTCAATTTCAAAGTTCAAAATGGCAATTTGAACCATTCAAGTTGATCTCCATATTAAATTGTGCTTGGAGACCAAATTTTACAATTTTTAGAAATTTTTTACTATTTTTTTGAATTTTTTTAAAATCACTGTTTTTAAAAAAATCGTGGACCATAAAAAATAAGTGATTTTTAAAAATTCCAAAAAGATAGTAAACAATTTCTAAAAAATGTAAAATTTGATCTCCAAGCACAATTTAATATGGAGATCGACTTGAACGGTTCGGATCGACATTTTGAACTGTGAAATTGAAGATATAGACGTGAAGTAAAACACTCGTTTTACTTTGCAAAGTACCGTAGCCCAACTATCTCTATATATATATATCTTACTTATACCTGCCTTATCGAATACAGTATGGATAGAATAAACTGTTAAAAGGATATCATTGACATCTCTATTAATATGTGAGTTTGATACCGTTGAAATAAAAACGGTCATTACGGAATAATAAAAAAAACATAATACAATATTTATAAGGTATTTGTAATATTCAACGGTAGACTAGCTCTAAAATTGTAAATTCTATGGCAAGCAACTTGTCTGGACCAATAAAACGGTAAGGTTAGAGCAAGCTGGAAGCAACGCTGTGTCACTTATTTTATTAGAAATGTATCGATATTCGATAAGCTTAATTTGTAATCATCTATTTAATTATTTAAAGCAGTGTTGTAAATAATGGTATGCGCTCGTCGGACGGACAGAGTATCGTCAAGCAATTATTCAGGAATAATTGAGAATAATCGGTCGTAATCGGAAATAATCAGCCAATTCGTCTGGAAAAATCCGTGACGGTTTAGTCACCGCCAACGACTAATCAGCCGATTAATTTTTTACAACACTGATTTAAAGAGTGAGGCTATGGTACTATGTAAAATGCATATTGGGTTGCGCTATAGAGTCAAATTTTCAATTTGAAAGTTATAACGTCCATCTAAACCTTACACTATAATCTCCATATGAATATGTACCTACAAAAATAGTAAAAAAATTATAAGAAAAATATAAATTTTAGTTTACAAGTACATATTCATATGGAGACCATATTGAATAGTTTCAGATCGACTTTTATGAATTTAAAAACAAAAATATTGATCCGTAGTACGGACCAATCCGCGCTATGCATAGTACTTCTGATTTAATTATTACTTCAATTGCATTTAAGTATTCAATGCGGGGCCTTGGGATTTCTTTTGTTATTTTCCTTAGGATTATCACTCAGATTTTTTTTTTTTGTTGAGAAAAGTTAATTATCCCACCGAATTCTATAAAAGAAATCATTACATTGTTTAAGAAGCTGGTACCATATACAGTCTTAGAAAGCCAACCACACTACCTCCTCATAACTTGCTTTTATTTTTTCACATTATAACCAGTTTTGTTTGTTAAATCTCTATCATCAACAAGTCATCCGCATCAAAATATCAATTGAAATGAAAATTAACTTGCTATTAATAAGTGATATCCATATCAAAATATTAATTAAATGACAAAAAATAATTAGCTATTAGTACCTGTACCATCAACAACTGAAGCTTGGAAAATCATGTTTTGGTTAAATGTCCCAATCTCACACACCGGATCTTGATAATTGTGGAACATTAAATGGCTACAGTGCATAGATGCAGGAGAAGTGTCCCCTACTCCAACTGTTGTGATTTCACAATTCATCAAACTTATCTATTAATTACAGTACATGCCAACCTACAGGGATTCAAATCTGCTGCTATCCTTTTTTCATGAATAGTAACTTTGCTATCTCTGTTTTTTTGAATCCAACCGTCCAATTTTTTTTAAAAACAAATCTCGAAGTAACTTTTTTTGAGAACTGTTCTGTGCACGCATCTCAAAACAGTTGAACAGTTGGATTCAGAAAAGCAAAAATAGCAGGATTACTGTTCATGCACAAGGATAGCAGCAGATTTGGATCCAACCTACCAGTACCAGTCAGTACTTCATGCCTTTAGTGAATTAGTGTGCTTCAGTATCCCGATCCAAAATCAAAAGATTCTTAATAAATTATCAGAACCCAAAAAATAAGCAAAGTCGGTAATATTATAAGACTATCTGTCCTTGCTCACCAGACAATGTGACAGTACACAGTCACACAGGGATCCACAGTATTCATATAACACACTTTTCCTTTTAATTGAACTTGTGGTCAAAAGTTCATAGCAGAATCTAACCTATACAACAACAATAATCTAACTTATCATAATTTCAAACTAAAAAGATTAAATATTGAATGTATTAATAGAGACTACCATATTTTGGTGAGCTGCCACCTGCCAGCCTGCTATTGATCATTTGTAGCCCACAAATAATAATAATTGTGCTAACAGCTACCTGTACTATTCTTCAAAGACAATTAGAATGACAAAATATGTGATTTTTTTTTTTTTTGACTGATCATAGTATGCTAATTATGAAATGGTTTGTATCAAAACAAATTAACCAAAATATTAAAGCATTGTACTTTTTGTTCAAGCACACCAAAAGTTGAGTATCAATCAACCATAAACAAAATAATATTTAAGCCATCTTTCTGTTATTAAAACTAAGACAACATTTAGATCACCATGAAGATAACAACAATATCTGTTGGAACTGGGGTTCAGTTATCCAATTTATTTTTTTTATCCTTCATGTACTGGTGCATTGCCAAATTTGTCATAGCAAAGAATTTCAAGAATAAAATATCCACTTCTTTAATAGAGGGGCATTATATGTTTGGTTGCATCTTAGGAGCACTCTTCCACAACAGAGCAAAATTGCCAAACTATAAGAAAGAAAGGAAAAATCAAGACATTGTCTTCAGCTTTTTCAAGTTACACGCTTTGGGTCTTACAATTTGTCAACATTTTCCAGAAATATTGCTCTCTGATAAAGAACACCACAGTAGGCACTACACCGAAATCCACTAATTCATATCTGGAGGAACAAGCATTCCAAATCCGCGTTTCAATACTTCAATCCTATATCAAAAGAAATTGCACAATGAATACAGGAAAAATATAAAGGCAAATTAATAAACTAAATCTCATTCTTTACTACACGGATATACCAGTAGACTAATACTGTTATAATGCATGCCTCTACAAACTGGACTTTAACGGTCCTTATTATTCCATTTCACAGAGCTTTTACCCAAAACTAGAACCCCAGTTATACATTTAAAACCCAATTAATGACAAAATCAGACTAAATAGATAGATCCAACAGGTAGGGAATCTCCACCGTTCAAATTTTTTCATGCGTGAATCTCAACGGAGTAAGTTTTTCATGCATGAATCTCAACGAAGACCAACGGTGGGATCGGAATAACAGCAGATTTATTTCCAACAGGTAGCGCACAGCACACTTGACCAGAACAGTACTTTATCCAGACTAGGTTGTTCTTCTTGGTGCTATTTGGCCAAAATTAACCAAGGAATGAAACAACACTACATAGGAAACATTAGGAACAAAACTTACGTGGGAGCAAGCTTGCCGAGGTTACGCAGCTCCCGCCCAGTTGCCTCATCTACAACCTTTCCCGACATCTCTATCACGTAAGAACGACCAGAGACAGGTGGAAGGCCTCTTCCCACAAGCACGTCCAGGTCTTTCTGGTGGAGTTCTCGGCCGTTTACCAACACACCGGTGATCCCACCAGCGCAATTTTGCAGCATCGGGTAATTAAAATCCTTGATGAACGGCTGTGTCAAGATTCACAAAAATTTTGTTAGGTTGTAGATGCAAAAATCGAATTAGTAGCAGGTTGTGAACCTGAAAGATTGTTTCCCGTGGAGGGTGGTTAAAATTTAAGAATCAGACCGGTAACTGGTAATGGGTAAAGGTATACCTAAAAAAGTTATTTCTAAAAAGAAATGGAGAAAGAGATGAAAGAGGAAAAGAAACAAAGCAAAAAAGGACAATTACTGGTATTGTTGGTATAGGAAATGACAAATACATTAGTCATAATGAATTACAAAAAGTGACTTACAGGGATGATGCCAAGGCATTGATGGCCCATGACGCCCCAAAATCCCGCACGGTAATCATACCTAATCAGAATAGTAATTTGATATCATAAACAACATGATAGCCACAATTATTTTTTTATTTTTATAAAAAAGGTACAACTTTATGCATAAACCAACAAAACTCCATATATACCGGGTATAAAGCTAGAAAATGAGATATACCTAACCCACCCTCATCACCCCTAAACATTATTTCCAAAAAAAAAAAACATAACTGCCCTCCATTGTTTCTCAGTAAAACAAGAAAATTAAATGATAATGAGGGAAAGGAGATAATTTTCACGTCTCAATAGTAAAAGTAAAAGAATTAAAATCACACTTACCAGTAATCACCAGGATCTATCGGTCCTGCCTTCTTCTCAGCCCGCTTAACTGCTCGATCCGAAATTGGGCGGCCATTGACCCAAACCCTACATTTCGCTCTCTCAGCCGAACGGTTGAACAAATGTCTCTTAACTAACCCTCCAAAGAATGAATCTCCATTCTTTCCACTCAAACTTTGCTCTTCATCTAATCTCACATCGAAGGAGCCCCTACCAGATTCCCTAAAAGAACTTGAATTGATTGAATGTGAATTGACAGAGTCAACCTCAGATGTGACATCAGTATCTCCAATGGAGTTCTCCGTTTCCTCCTTGTTTTCAGTGTTTCCATTAAAGGCCACTGTGTCTGCCGAGCTTTTCTCGACTTCCACTGGGGCATCTTCAATGGGTATCTCCATTTCTTCCATGTTTCTTATGCTTTCATTTAGAGATGTGTCAATCAAGTTCTCCTCTCCATGTGCAGTCGACATCTCAAAATCATCCTTCACTTCAATCTCAACAGGTTCAGTAGACCTATCCATTTCAGCCTTCATCTCCATTTCTTCATTAACTGAAGTAACACCAAGATTTTCACCAGGAAGCGGTGCATCTGCCAACTGATAAATCTCAACTGTCTTTTTAACATCTTCAATGCAACTCTCAGTTTCATTTTTTTCCAAGTCTTCAACCATGTTTCTCTCTCCAGCGTCTTCCGCTGTTTCATTTACTGAAACATCTCGAGCCTCATATGTACCAAATGAACCTTCTAGAAAGTCTCTCCCATTCATATCTCTTCTGGGGGTCTCAGTATCACTTGACCCGTAGCGATATTCCCTCTCCTCAAAGTCATGGCTTGTAGAGAGAGAAACTGGCTTGACGTCCTTAGAATAAACCATTTCCCGTGAAAATTTACTCGAGCTCCCATAATTCCAATTTTTAGAGGACCCAATCAAATGATTTTCACTAAAATTATGTTTTCCTTTTGGAAAGTTGAGACCAATTACCTCTGAGCAAGACCCGCATCTATATTGCGGGCTCCTTTTGTTCCTATTGAAAGCAATTCCTGAGGGAAGTTGCAACAATGCAAAACATGCATCACAAATTGCAAAAGGAGATGCACCATTCATAGGCAGATATGACCGTTTCGCTCTTCTCTTAACGCTTTCCGCTCTAGAAGAATAGACAGGGGCATTTATTACTGATCTTTGGTCATAGTCTTGCAAACCCAGCAATGATCTTTGAGCTGGAGCAAAATACGAATTATCCTCTAATCTATGGGGCGAACCACCATAATTACTACAACTAGCATTGTTCTCCCTTGACCTCATTGAATATTGCATGGACGGATCTCGAGGCACTCGAACCTTTCTATATTTCTCATTAAAAGACTGGACTCTATTTTCCCCGTGCAAATAGTGCCGGTTCAGAGAATGCACATGGTGAGGAGAGAAGTGGTTTCCCGGCGAGCATACTTCTGGGAAAGCACTTCCATGGTTTTGGTGGTGCCCAAAAGACGAAGCGGAGTGTGTTCTTCTACTGACAGGTTGTAATGGCCTTTCTCTCGGCTTCTCAGAAATCTCGCATGAACGACTGAGATGCTCTCTCAGTGCATCCAGCTTTTGCAAGAGATCCCTTGGGTCTTGGTTTATGAGAAATAGGAGTTGGCTCATTAAATTTGGATCAAGGGGTGGTTTCTGTGAAAGATCTCTTCTCTCTCTCCTGTACTTGGAAGAGGAAGGAGGAAGGCCTCTGCTTGGCTCCATTTCTCTTAACCTTGGATCTCCATTGCCATACCTAGAAAAGAAAACTTTCTCTCTTCTCTCATCCATCAAATTTAAAACCACAAAAAGGATTTGTCTCTCTCTCTTGAATTCCACAAAATTCCAACTGCTTTAAATGACTCCTCTGGATTGTTTTATTCAACAAAGGCCGGGAAGTTTATTTGGCTGTTTTGCAGCAAAAAAAAAAAAAAAAAAACATTTTCAGTAAAATTCATAAATAAAAGACTGAAGAACAATGAAGGGTTACTGAGAGAAAAGAAGGAAAAGAGAAAATGGTTCTTTTTCCAACATTCAATTAGAAAATCACAAAATACTATTTATTTTTCAATTACCACCAAACCCCAAAAGAAAACCTCGGTAGTACCTTAAACAATGTATAACAATGTATAACCCAAAGAGAAATGAGGCGAATCTGGAGGGGAGAACACACCTAGAGCAACAGCATTGCGAGAATTGCAGAAGGATAGAATTACAGTGTCGATTTTAGGCCAGATACCTCAGTAGAAACTTCCGATTTTGTAGTTAATTTGCTTGAGCTTCTGCCTTTTCTCCCATGGGAAAGCGTTTCGAAAAAGCAATGAATACTCCTCTAGAGAGAGAGAGAGAGAGAGAGAGAGAGAGAGAAGGGTTGATGGACTGTTTTGTTTGGTTTTGGATTGAAACTTTTGGAGAGAGAGAGAAAAGGACTGTAGAATGTACTAAAAGTTATGGGTTTTTTTGTTTTCACATACAAACAACTAAATTTCTCCAGTTTAATCAATGCAGGAAGTTTCCGTATCATGAAACATTATACCTCCTTTTTCGGAGTAAATTACAGGCCACGTCGCCCGGATCCAGATCCTCTGCATTAACTCAAAAGGGATTCTTTTGAATTTCAACCGTCTGATTTTAAACGGAGCTAATCCGGCTCATGTCTATAACATAGGGGCCCTTTAATATTAGTGCAGATCTAGTTCACACGAATCTTGAAATAAATTGGACAGTCGAGATTCATTAACTCAAAAGATTCTTTTTTGAGTTAATGCAGAGGATATGAATTCACGTCGGCCGCTGTGTAGGATCCAACAAAACTACGATTAAAAATTCTTCAGTTTTTTTAAAAATGGAGAGGATCGAATATCACACAGTTCGAAACACTGTATCAAGATCATCTGTGGTATATAAAACTATCATCCTGTGTAATAATCAAACAGCATAGGGTCATTGTCCCTGTAACTTGCGACTCGTTACATTTTTTCAAGTTTCTTAACATTACATGCAATCCATGATAATGAGCCGTTCTTTTTTTTTGGTAGCAAAATTCGAAGATAGATTCCAATAGCCAGCTATTAAGCCGTTTTTTTTTTTTTCTTTTTACAAGAGCGGTTTTTTCTTTTCTTCCTTTTTTTTTTTTTTTTTTTTTTTTGGTACAGTTTAACAATGCAAACTCATTAGGGTTTAATAATGTTATATGATGCAAATGGATATACCAGATTATAAACTTTGGTATAGGATAATTTTAAAATACATATAATTTTTGCATTGTATTGATTTTATATCTTAAAAAATATTATTTAAATTTAAAAATATTCAATGTGAATGTATTTTCCATCATTTAGGTATGACATTTATGTAATTTAAGTTGATATAATATTGCACTAAAAAATCAAAATTTAAGTTGATTTAAATTTGAATTGTATTTTTGTGAATATCAAATTAATGCATAGTTAATTAAAATTAAATTTACGCTGAAATTATTTTTTATATGCGTGTATTATGTTGGAATTCCATTGGCAGGATATTTGAATTATAACTAATTTATTCCTACATGATGGTTAGAATTTAATTATATTTAAAATTAAGCAAAGTCTTTGGACTTTTTAAAACAAAATCAAGAAAAGGTCGGAAAAGGAAGGAATAAGATTTAAAATTAAAAATAAAAATACCAATTCAAAATAGCAAGCATCAACTAGTTAAAATAATTAAATGATATAAATAATTAAATTAAATGATGATATAAATTGTATTGTCATATTATAGAATGATAAAATAATTAGTCAATGAATTATACTATCTATAAATAACAACTGTTATCATCTCAAGCATCAACTAGTTAACAAATCCAACCGTTGAGGCTTCTAAAATAAAATAATGTTAGAATTAACATGGTCTTATTTTGAAAAGAAAAATTCAATAGGAAAATAAATTGATAACTTATTCACCAAATTGAAGAATTTTAGGATAATACAAAAGGCCTATTGTGGTACATCTCTATTTCAAGATTATTTCAGATGGATCCAAATCTGCTGAAATTCGAGATCGTGAACAATAACTCTGAAATTCCTGAAATCCAGAATTCAGCCGTGAAATTGTTTCGAGATGTGTGCACAGAAAAACCAGCTATTTCGAGATATGTGCATAGGAAAAATTAGACAGCTGGATTCGGGATTTCAGGGGTACTGTTCATGGATCTCGAATTTCAGCAGATTTAAATTCATTTCAGATATGCAAACTAGGCTATGCTACCTTGTAATGTGAATAGGTCCGAATTTATATTTTTGTTTTTCAGATTTTTTTTTAGCAAAAATTGGAGATCGAGCCTACCAACTATTAAATATTCACAAATGATCCACTCATCTAGGTTTTGAACATTCAACCTTCCAGACTGAGAGCCAATGTCACTGGACTAAAGACTGATTCTCTCTGTTTTTCAAGTTGTAATAGTCAATTTGAGCCGCTCAACATAATGTCCATATGAAATTGCACTTACATAGCAGATTATATATATATATATTTTTTAATTGCTATTTGTTTAGATAGAAAATCAAATATAAAGATTCTTACGATATAGTGATTCTCTATATATCAATATAAATAATAATAACAAAATCTAAAAAAAAAATGTGAAATTTGGTCATCAAATATATTTTTATATGAAGATCATTTTAAACGGTTCAAAATGACTGCCTGACTTTGAAAACAAGAATATGAGTTTATAGTAGGGACTTATGCATTGCAAAGTGTCATAGCCTCACTTCAAACATATTTATTGATATTTGGTGAAAGCTGACAAAAATGTATATTATAAATAGATTATATACATTACATTTAAAATGTATATTATAAATATAAAATATATTAAATTAGAGTAATTTGAGAATTATCTGGTCACCAATAAGCGCTGATAGAACCCTATCATCAAGTTTTAAATCCATTCAATGAATAATCAGTTAACTTCAAAATTACATTAAATTTAGTACGCAATCTATTTAAACTATAAAATATTTTGATAAATTTCAAACGCAATCTGTATAAATTATAAAATATTTTTTATAATTCTATTTTTTTAACAACGGTACTGATAATTACAGATATTCTGTGGCTGTGTACATGCCGTCTTGTTGTGCATTCGCCACTGACAAGGACTCCAACACAAATTATCAATGTGTAGTATAGTGATAAGATTCACGAATTATATCCGAATAATTCGTTTTTTTGGTGATGCCGAACCGAACACCGAATTATTCAGTTGACCGAACTTTGACCGAATTATTCCTAAATAATCTCGTGAATTTTATAAACTTTTCCCGAATTTTACGAATTATTCTTGAATTTTTTCCGAATTTTTTCCAGAACATTTTTTTTGGTTTTTTTTTTTTGCTTCATTGTAGGACTGAGATCTCTGATCCGGATTATTCCGAATCATTCCCGAATTATACCCGAATTATTCCCGAATCACGAATATTTGACCTCGCCGAACCGAACCCGAATAATTCATTTGTTACTATGTAAAAAGTAAAAACAGATCCATTGTTGGAATTTGGCGACCCGCAACACATTTGACTGTGACCCATTAAAACATGGATATGTTTGTTCTGCGCTGAGGCTGAGCACATGGTGGCATATGGCAGCTTCCTCCTGCACTTCCCTTGCACATGGAGGTGCCGTCAATTTGCTAATCAACACCCATGTTAATCATTTTTTTAATTTTAAACATTGGTATCTTGAAAAAAGGAATTTTTTTTTATAAACCATAATTAAAAAAATATATTTTTAGGAAACCAACATGATTACATTTTTTTTTTTTTACAAAACCATAAGAACTGAAATTCCATTTTGGTCTGTTATTTTTTTTTATTCCGGACCGAAATGACATTTCGGTCTAGTCCCCTTTTTGGATTTTCTGTGGCGGCTCATATGAAAACATGTGAAACCCGTACCACAGAAAATCTAAAAAGGGAACCGAACTGAAATGCCATTTCGGTCCGGAATAAAAAAAAATAACGGACCGAAATGACATTTCGGTTTTTATGGTTTTTGTAAAAGAAAAAGGTAATCATGTTGGTTTCGTAAAAAAAAAAAATTAATTATGGTTTATAAAAAAAATTCTGAACCAGCTGTTAGGCAATTTCGACTGCTTAGTTGGATTACAATAAAAAAATCTAAAATATTAGATGCAATAGAATAGAGAGTTTAACAGTATTTACTATTTTACCTTGTCTAATTTGTCAAACTGTATTTAAAATTTTAAATTGATGACTTATTGTATTTGAAATTTGCTTGGGTTGGAGCGGGTCAGAAGGTAATCCTGATTCCCAACTTAATTGACGAATTTATTTGAATAAGAATAATTATATAAATGTAATTCGATAATTAAATTATTGAAAGGTTCATCGGACTAGTTCTCTAAGACTCAATTTCAATTGAGGGTACGCGGAGGGAGGGAAAGAAGAAATCACTGTGCATCTGACCGAATAGGTTCACCTGCTCTAGAAGAGGTTAAATAGAGGAGAAATGAAGAGGAAGCAGAGGGGAGCGACACTGTGTGGAGATAACGCTACGTGGAATTTAGCGAAATCCTTCACCTCCAAATCGAGGTGGAAAGGAGGGGAAATGGAGCTACGTCCCTTCTATTTTCATTAATGAGGTTTCACCTCCGTTTTGTGGAGCACAGTCTAAGACTCTAACTGATGTTCATAAGACATCATGTCTTTTCATCCGAAACCAATGCTCTATTTGTTTTATGAGTGAGGCAGCATTACTATAACACATATTGCTCCATGCTATGAATTTATATTTCTATTTTCAAATTTCAAATAGTCAATCTGTACCGCTTAATATGATCTTTATATAAAAATGTCAGCTTAACATGATCTCTATAAAAAAAATATTTGAATGACAAAATTTATATTATTTACAATTTTTTAGAATTTGTTTAAAACTTTAAATAATACAAAATCACTTGATTTACAGATTGTGAATTATCCAAAATAAGTGACTTTCTATCTATCTAAAAATTAGTAAAATACTCTAAAAAAAATGTAAAAGTTTGGTCTTCAAAACATTTTCACATAAAGATTATGTTTAACAATTCACATTGATTATTTGGATTTTAAAATAAAATATATAATTTTTATAGTACGAATAAACTCAACTGTTTAATATTCACAGTTGATTTCTCAATTTGTAACCTCTCTCACAGAAATAATGTCTTTATCACTAGATTAAATTCTAATGCTCTTATTTAGACCACGCTTAATTATTATTATTTTTTGCTTATTTTTAAGTCCATGTGCAGTGCATTAAAGAATTTTATTAGCAAATAAGGTTGAGGCATGCCACTCATTACCAGCTTTTACTAGTGGAGGTTGTTCGGCAACAAGGGATTAAGTCTCCTTAAGGCTTAATTCGCTTCCTTGAGCTTCCTTAGCCGCTTAATTCTACCGAACATTGGTTCCTTAGTGCAGATTAAGAACACCTCCTTTAGCCTCTTTTTACCCGGATCTTAATTCTCTGCCCGGACCTTAAGACCCCTCTACCCCTTCCTTTAGCGTTCTTAGCTTTTACCCACTGATTAAGACAACCGAACATTAGTTCCTTACCGCTTCTTAAGTTCTTAATCTTTCACTCTTAATCCTATGCCTATATTCAAAAGGCGGAATTGTTATATTTTTTTCGTAAGAATTTTTAAAATAAATGTTTGATAGGTTATAATTGTCTCAAATTTGAATAGAGATTTGATTTGGGAACGATATTCTATGTTTCCTTACCAAAAAAAAAGGTATATATGCTCTTAGGAATTGAGATGAAGCACAAGATTTCGTATGAGAATATTATTAGAGAAGAAATATATATAGTGTTGTTTTAGCTTCAAGTATCGCACTAGTTATATATGTTTTTTTCCATTTTAATTTTATTATATATATATTGCATAAAATCAAAACTGCGTTGTTAATATCTTTATTCAAATATTAGACCAACTATATATTTTATTAAAGGTATTATTTCTTTCAATCAAAATTCTTTGTTTCGCTATTTCTGTTCTCAATGAAAGAACCACCAATGCTTTTATAAGATAAGTTGGTGATTGTTAGCTGACAAATTTTATTGAAAAAAATAGAATTTTATATATTTAGTTTCACATTTAAGAAAATACTGTTATATCATTTATTAAAAATAATATTTTAATATCAAATCTTTTCTGGAACAAAAATGTTAACCGTTGATTTAGGGATTCAGATCAGCTGAAATCCGAGATCCATGAACAGTAATCCTGAAATTCCTGAAATTCGAGATCCAGCCGTCCAACTTTTTCTGTGCACGCATCTCGAAATAGTTAGTTTTTTTGTGTACGCATCTCGAAACAATTCAATGGCTGGATTCGGAATTTCAAAAATTTCAGAATTACTGTTGATGATCTCGGATTTCGACAGATTTAGATCCTTGATTTAGTACTAATTAGCATGATACTTTTGTTCTTTGGAGAAATAAGGATGCATTTGTTTTCAATCCGATTACAACCTACAGTGATTGAACCATTCCTCTTCTTCTATATAAACCCAATATTTATTTAATGAGTGAGGCTATGGTACTATGCATAGCATGGTTGGATCCGTGCTACGGCTCAAAATTTGAGTTTTCAAAATCCTAACGGTCCATCCAAACCGTTCAACATGATTATAAAATGAATATGTACTTGCAAACCAAATTTTACATTTTTTCGAATTTTTTTAGATAGGTAGAAAATCACTTGATCTGAAAATTCTGGACCATCCAAAAACAGTGATTTTCTACCTATCTAAAAAAATAGTAAAAAATTCGAAAAATATGTAAAATTTGGTTTGCAAGTACATATTCATTTTATAATCATGTTGAACGGTTTGGATGGACCGTTAGGATTTTGAAAACTCAAATTTTGAGCTGTAGCACGGACCCATACCATAGCCTCACTCTTATTTAATTGTCTGCTGTTGAATTGCAGAATTATATTAGGTGTCTGGTTAAATGACAGTAAATTGGGATTCAAATCTACTGCTCTTTTTGTTAATTTTCTTTTCTCACTGTTTTCTCTAAGAGCAGCTGATTTTGGATCCAGTAAATTGAGGCAGATTGGGGTTTATTGTTTTTTTTCTCAGTTACCAGTACCTGAATTGTCATGTATTAATTTAAATTGAGGACTAATTTGTTAACATTTGGGAACCATTTCAAATTGTTTATTCATATTTGCTTAGAAAAACTTGTTAATGCTTAGCTAAGTCATCTCATTAGATGATAGATCACAAAATTTTGACAGTTCTTTGGTCCTCTTAATTTTTTAATTTCACCATTTGAGGTTAAATTTGAACCGTCTGTTATATTAATTAAAACGCAGTACATAGCATGTCCCAATTTATTTCTGTTTAGAAACTCTTAAAAGTCTCCTGAAAAAAATAATTACAATCCTACAAAGCCAAATATTATTTAGACTGATAATTTTTTGTGGCACTAATAAATAAATAAATTAAATTAATCATACAGCAGATTGAAAATTTGTAGAAATAGTACAAATGTGGCAGTGCCAGTGTCCAGTGTCCAGTTTAAGATGGACACTGGCAATGCCAATGTCGCTTCTTTTATCATGAACACCGATACCATCAACGCTATTCTTATACCACTACGGCGTAGAATAACTTCCAACTAAATCAAAATTATTTCGGTACCTATTTGAATTATAGAGGTTCGCTTTATAGTTAGGGGGAATGAACTCTGTTGCTTTTCTGATTCCAACTATTCAAATTCGTTGAGATTTGTGCATGAAAAAGTTTCTTTATTGAGATACGCGAATGAAAAAATTTGAATGGTTGGGATCGGATCCTGCAGCAGAATCGGATCCATAGTTAGGGTACAACACTGGATCTGAACTCACTGTGGGGCTGTTATTAGTTATTGCATAGCCACAGAAGATCTTGACCCGTTACATATACGTGGCTACCAAGAAACAACCGTTACAATTCCAACACCAACACACCACCTCACCTCCTTCCTCTCTCATAACAAAAATACATGCCAAACAATCCATGCAAATTTGATAGAAATTGAAGATAGCATGTACCAAGAAGAACTGAGAGAAGGAGATAGAAAGAGGGATGTTGCAATTTGGGACTGTGGCAGTCCTCTGTATGACTCGTTTGAGCTGGCATCTCTCTCACACATGCTTGACAGACATCTAATGGCTCTGCCTTTCACCAAGGACCCACTTGAAAATTTTGAAGGAGCTGATGGGAATTCTGAAAGGAGGAAGGTGCATATTGCAAAAGTGGAAAGGAAAAGAGACAAGCTGAGGTTGTTGCGTGCTGTTTTTAACGCTCTAACTTTTTGGAAAAGGATTTGTAAAGTGGGTGCTCTTTAGATTTTTTATTTTTTTTTATATACTTTTTTTTTTATGTGTGCATTTTATTTTGGGGTACTCTGTTATTTGTTTATTTAAAAAAAAAATTCATTCGGGTACCCAATAATCAACTTGTTTTTTTTTAAGGTCAGGTATATTTGTCGCAGCAATGATATAAAAATATTTCAGCTACCTAATAATAATATGAGAGAAAATAATAAGGCACCACTATCTAGTTAGTATTAATTAATTAATTTTTGCTCTGTTGAAATACTAGTCATGCATGCAACATGATGCGCGCCTAATCAGACTGTGTAAAATAATATTGGGCCAAATTGGGCCAACTGGTTTGGTTAGATTTAATGGATATTTTCAAAACTAGTTCTGACCCATTTTGATGTTATCAGTATAGGTTTTGTTCTCTACCTATCTATTGGTTTTGTACTTTTGTTATGAGTTTAAATGCAGAGAATAAGGTGAGTCATGATTTATAACATACAGTTTTAACATTTTCTCAAACTTCTATTACAATATATAAAGTATTGTAAAGTAAAATTATATTCATTTTTTTTCCTTGGGGTGCACTTTCTGCAAGTTTTTTTTAATTATTTCCAAATTTAGTTAGTATTGTCAGTTTTGTAGGTTTATAAGCATTGCTTTGCGCTTTAACTATAATTGTATTATGGTTGTCTATTCACCTCAATTGTATCTAAGGCTGTGCTCCACAAACGAGAGTAAAAGGCTCATTAATGGAAAGGAAAGGGAGGGTTCCGTGGGTGAGGCTCTCTCTCAAACAGTGAATTTACACCCCGATTTGGAGGTGAAAGTTTTCGCCAAAAACGTCGCCGGTACCCACCTCGTCTCCCTTCCAAACAGTAATTATTCTCTTTCGCTCCCTCTCCGTTTTCTCCTTTATAGAGCAGGTGGCTTTGCTCTGACCGGGCGGTCTAAGGGAAAGCTCTCCTCCGCACAGTGAATATCACCTCCCCTCCCTCCGCGTACCTATAATTGAAGCACAACCTAACAGTCTCAACCTTTCTGAATGCAATGCAATCCATGAAATAATAAAATTACATACATTTAGACTTCTTTTAACTAATTAGTAATAACATTTTATTTTTATAACAGGAGCTGGAAAAAAATTTCTGTTTGAGTTTCTTTTACTAATTATTAATAACATTTTATTTTTACTGATGTTTTATAACCGGAGCTGTAAAAGTGTTCTATTCACATAAGATTATGTTACATTGTGGGATAACATTCGTGCCATTTGAGGTTAAATTTGATTTTTGTTATGCTAATGAAAATTATTGGAGATTGTTAAGTGATCCCCTTCAACATGCTTTGTATAAGAGATGCTTCGTATAAAATTTCTGTTTTTGAACTTCTTTTCTTTTTCAGCACCAAAACGGTGTTAACTACATTTACATGTATAAAATTTTGAATTCACATCCCCTCAGGTTACCTGACTGAGAACAATTGAAACGGACGGTCCAAGATCATTCTTTTAACTTGGCATGAATCTCAAAGCACAAATAATACTGCCCCCCTGCGCTATCCAAGAATAGGCACCGGCTGAGAGTAAATCTGGGCTGTTCATTTCAATTTGCTTGAGTCAGGTACCTGGGAGGATACAGATCCTAAAATTTCGGCCTCCTCAGTCTCATAAATAGTAATTACTGAAAAAACTACAATTCTAAATGTTACCCTCTAACCAAATCATTTTGATTTGCTGAAGCATTAACAAAGAAATTTGGTAAATAATTTTGATTGACAAGTGTTCTTTTAAAAAAAAACTATTCAACATTGGTACAAGAGAGAGAGAGACGATTTTTGGGAATTTACATCATGCACTACAGCTCAATCAGCATACATTATTAACATCAGAAGATGGTTACATCACAGGACAGCAAAGATTCAACAAGACCACTACTCAGTTACCCGCAATTACACCTACATTGAAACCATTCACAACAACCTATGAACCCGTACAAGCGATCAAACAAATGTGCAAACTGAGATTAAATCAACACAGTTACAACATTAGTTATACAGATTAGCAGATACTCAAAGGTTACCGTAAGCGGTACTATAGTAACTCCTAACCACATTCCGGTTCAGTATCTGCAACACCTGATGATTGGAGGGGCCCACAAACCGAGGTGTCTTGAACTGGCTCACGGCGCCACCCAACCCTAGAAAATGATCCAGAATCTTGTGGAAGGTTCCTTTCCTCAGCACCCGTAACTCAAGTGGCCCAATGGCATTTGTTTTTCTGGAACCCACATAACCACCATCTTTAAATGCCAGGTCAAGGCAATTTGCACAGTTATTCAATACCTCAGTAGTAGTGTCAGAACTGAGTTCCCAGAAAATTACATAGTGGCCTGGGTCGGTTGACAGGTCAACAAGGCTGGTGAAATCGACGATCTCCAGCTTCTCCTCAGCAAGGAGCTTGGAGGCTTCTTCGACTGACACTTGGAGATCTTTTTCAGTATTTTTGTCGATGTTTATTGTCAGGAGGAGGCTTCGGCGACAGATGAATTTTAGCTTAGGTGTGGAGTTGTGGAACCCTGCTATTTGTACTACGTCGCCTAATCTGTACCGGTATAGACCTGTAATTTAAAGTGAAAAAATTATTAATGAGGATTGCAATTTCAGAATCTTGATGATTGATATTGCACTGGCAATTACCAGTATAGCAGAAAATTGATATGGTAAAGTGCCCCTAATGGAAAAAGAAGGCCCAAATTAACCATCAACCGTGCAGTAATTTGATATGGTTTCTCTTGGTTTTAGATAGTACTGTAATTGATTTTGTACATTAGGCTTGGCAGAGTAAGAATTGTGATGACTTTTTTAAAACCACGTTGTGCAGTTAAGTTGGTGGGTATAATCCTTTACTGAGACTACAATTAGGCAGAAAGCTCAAAGAAGAGAATCTATTAAGTGAAGAACAAAAACAAAAGACAAAAAAAAAGGACAGAGAAAGTACTGGTACACAGAAATAACCAACAAAAGAAAAGGAAAATAAACAAGAATGAAAGAGAATTTACCGGCACCATTAGTTAGCACAGGCTCATATGTCTTCCCAACCTCAACTTCAGTCAACCCAACCGGCTCAGACTCGATATAGTGCACTGCAGCACAGCTCTCCAATTCTTCCCCAATTGGCCTCTCCAGTGGTATAAACTCAAAGTACCCAATATTTGGCAAAACGGCAAAGGTTGCCTCTTCAGGTGACAAACTCGGGTCCACGTTTGCCCCAATCCAACCCTCTGATGCACCGTAATCGGCGCTCATCAATGGTAAGTGCCCTGCATAATGTCGCAACTTTTTCAAATATGGCTCCATAGACCCAGTCATGATGCCACTCACATACTTTGAATTTGGCCACAGCTGGGGTATGATCCCGTACCAGTTGCTCGAACCAACACAAGTATTATAAATCCTATCGGCTAGCTCTGGGTTTGGGTAAAGTATTTTCGACACAGCCTGACGGATCGACGGATCAGTGATTCTCTCAGATAAAACTCCATCTCTGATATCTGCGCAGAGATCTTCCCAAATTTTCTCTAGCGTGCGAAAGGAGTGAACAATGCTGTGTGCAAAAGTGGAGAACACAAACTGAACCTCATCAGAGTAGATGAGGCCGCACAGGAGGTGGCAGTAGAGGGACTGGTGGAAATCAGAACCAAATATGACTGCATCGGGACTGCACGACTGTGCTTGGATGTCTTTCATTGCTGACTTGAAACTGCTGTTTCTGAAGAGATTTGTGGTGGCCGTTGTTGCGATTATGCCGCCTTTTGTAATTGTTTGCTTGCTGCCATAGAGGAATTGTAGGGCTTTGCCATTGCTGATTGGGTACTCTCTGAAAAAAAGATAAATTCCAGAAACCTATTAGCAAAACTATAATTACTATTTTTGTTAACTACTAGGCAAGTCAATATGTTGTGATCTCAGGATAGGTCAAATTATATTTTCATTCAAGTGATTGTGGTAATTCCTAACATTTAAGTTCAGCTGGTAGGTAGTAGTTACTAGTTAGTTTGACTGCTTAAACCTAAAGAGCAAGACATCAAAATCAATGTTGCTATTAACAGGGTCTCTTGTGCTGTTTTGTTGATAAATCAATGGTACACTATTTTTCTGAAATTTGTAATATTACCTGCTCCTGAAAGCATAGGAAGTGCGGTATATCTGTATAGTCGAATCAAAAAGCTCGTCATTAAAGGGAATAAATTTAGGCTTCCCTTGAGTGGTACCAGAGCTGCAGCAACATAAATTTAGTGCAAGTCAGAAAACATTTTAGTACTAATTGCTCAGAGAAAATGTTTACCAGACTGGGCCAATCAATAATTACTCAGAAAGAAAATGCCATTTCAAGTACAGAAATAGTAATAATAAAGAATACTGCATGCAAAATTCATTTTAAATATAACCAGTCAAGAAGCACCAAGAAAAAAAGGTTGAAATCTGAACCTAATTATTTTTGCTCCTGCGTATCCTACTCATTAGTACATGAACAGGCACTAATACCAGAACACATTTTGGTTTAAAACTAAGTAGCTAATAATAGAGATATGATTAGCAAGTAGCAACAGCCACCCAATTCTCTTTAAAAATAAACACACACACACACACACACCTGAGAGACAGTGAAGTGATTGGTTTGCCAGTGATAATCGCCAAACTGTCGCCATCACCATCGGCGATTCTCTGTATAAACGGTTCTACATCTTGGTGCGTGCACAGAGGCACACACTTCTTAAAACTCTCCTCATCGGTTCTCCCCTCCAATCCGAAATTCCTCAGGTACTCAGCATCAGCGTTTTCTTCTAGAACCTTCTTCAGAGTCTCTCTCTGTACTCTCCTCGTCTCCCTCGTCATTAAATCGAACTGCTCTATGACCGTTTCAATGCAAGACACCGTCATCCTCGTCTCTCTTTGATAACTTTGTGATCTTAATTGCAAGAGAAGTGAACAGAACAGTCAGGACTCAGGAGTGACTGAGGCTGGCCGGTGCTTTATGTATTTAGACTTTAGAGAGGAAGAAGGAAGAGGGAAGGATCCGAAGAAGAGGAGAGAGGGTTTTATAATTTTACTTGTTGTTTTTGCCCGAAAATTTTATTAATACTCTCAAGAAAAAAATAGCAAATATGCTCCTCAATATAATTTTAAAAATTATTTAACCACTTCATATTTTAGCGATCAGCTCCCCATCCCAAACTGCCACCACAGTAAGACGGTCAACTCTCTACACCAAATTGCTTCATGTTTGAGCGGTTTGATATGTGCTCTATTTTTTTTTAAATCTGGCCTCTGTCTCTCTCGCCCTCTCTCTTCCGATCCGCCCTTACCCCACAGAGAAACTCCAAAACCTCACCCCTCTATTTTTTATAATACAACATTATAAAAAATACAGCATTTAATAAAAAAAATAGATTACATACCAAACTGTTCACGGTCTGGTGTTAAGAGTTGACCGTCCAAATGTGGGACAGTTTGGTAGTGAGAACTGACTGCCCAAACATGAGGCAGTCATGGCGTTTTTGAAATTTTTTTCATGTCGATAACAGATTTGCTATTTTATTTTAGGTATTAATAAAAATTTCGGTGTTTTTGCTTGCGCTGGTTTCTTACCGCTCAAAATTATTTTTAACGGTAATTTGGCCTTTTTTTGGAAAGAAAAGAAAAAGGTTTGGAACGACTTTTCTTTTGATGAATCACCAAACCGGAAACAACGATAGTGGTCAGTACACACGTAGCTGGATAACCATTATCATTTTGGTGATGTGATTGAATTGATATTTTTACATTATAATTTTTTGAAAAAAAAAATGGATTCTTATCTTATCAAGGTAGGGTTTTTAATTTTTTTTTTTAGAAGGTTTAATAGGGATTTTGGGCTCTATGTTGGACAAAAAAATTATTTTTATAGAAATTGAATAAATAAATTATTGAAAACAAGATGGATTTTTTTTATTTTTATAAATGAATGGAACCGAACTAAAATTTAATTTCATTGAGGACAGATCAAAGGGACCCAGTTTATTGTTGGGTCCTACTATTTTCAAAATACTTAACATGATCATACATTGTGAAAAATTAGTAGTACCAGATCATTGGTTCGGTTTCATTGATTTCTAACTTAAATGTAAATTAATTTATACAGTAAATTTATTTTTTTACCTTTTTTCTTAAATTTAAAAATTTACGTATTTAGTACTTTTATTTAGATTGCCAAACAGAAAAATACCCCATATATTTTTGCACTCTTGCTTGCTCATGGCATTTAAAAAAAAAAAAAAAACAAAGTCAATCCTTTGTCTTAGATTTGCTTAATTTATACATTTTGTACATGTTATTAATCATAGCATATTGTAACTACAATTAATTAGTGATTAGATGCATCCGCTAGTCATAATTAATTTGTGAATTTTGACCACAATTGCAAAATGAATTTATGTGGTTTACATGTCAAATCAAGAATCATAGTATGTTTTAATAATCACATCTAACTTAATTAATTGAAGAATGCTCTCCATGCTCTCCATATAAAAAGACTCAAAGCTTCAAAACAAATAGTTAACTAGAAGTGAGCCTCGCTTTGCTTCGGCGGCTATTATCGAGAGGAGTGTAAAAAGATTGTATCAGAATATTACCGAAAAAAAGAAGATAATTAACTATTAAGATAAACATCTAACTATATATAAAGTTGTACCGGTTATAAACAAAATGCTATATTAATGAATTCAAAATCACAAAATCAAGTTGTTACTGTATAAAGTTATACCGGTATATCATATTCATTCATTTGTGATTTTCTAACTATATATAAAGTTAGAGGATTCAAATGCACCCAAATTTCTATGCTCCCAATGCACCCAATCTTTTATCTGCATTTTCAAAGTCCGAACAGTCGATCCGAACCGCTCAACATGACCTTTATAATAAAATATGCTTGGAGACCAAATTTTATATTTTTTAGAATTTTTTTACTATTTGTCACTGTAGCATTTACTGTAGCGTTTACTGTAGAATATACTGTAGCGACCCTATGAGGATTATATATATATAATAGATTTGGTCGGCTATTAAAAACATGTAATCTATATACACTTGGGGACTTAACTATACATGCACACTCCAAAGTTTTTTTTTTTTTATAGTAACTTTAAATACTTACTAACGATACATGCACGGATTTTTTTGGTAAACCATAATTAAAAAAAATATTTTTACGAAACCAACATGATTACTAAAAAAAAGTAATCATGTTGGTTTTGTAAAAAAAAAAAATAATTATGGTTTATAAAAAAAATTCTACATGCACACTACAAAGTTTTCTTAGTGCAGGAATTCATATCACCTAAGGTAACTCAATTTTTGAGTTTGAATCCGGACCGTCTAAAATGCTTCGGGCATGAATATTACAGGATCACGTTCATTCCACTTCATACTGGATTTAGGGGTGCAAACAGATCAGATATATTTGTTCGTATCCGGATTCATATCCGAATATTCGTGCGGATACGGATACAAATATGATTTTAAATTTTAATTATCCGTATCTGAATAGTAGGTATATACCATATAGTTTCATATTTATTATGAAAAAATTTAAGTTTTTTCCATTATAAAAAAAATAGATATCCGATCTGTGTTTGTTTAATATCCGATCTGTATTCGAAAATAAAAACGGATATAATTTTACCACTATTCGATCCGTTTACATCCCTAGGTCCAAATCCAAACTCAAATTTTGAGTTACCTCATACGATCCGGATTGCATAGTGTAGTGCATAATAAAACCACAAGATTGAAAGTCATCATTAAAAGTATATTCAATTAAGATGGGTTTATTTATGATGGGACTCTTCATAAAAAAGGGGATACTTTTTTTTAAAGGCTTGGTAGTGGAAAAAAGGGGAGGATACTTGAACATGGTAATTTTGACTACATTAACAATATATTTAAAAAAAATTAAATAAAATTGAAAATTGAACTTATAGTTATGTTATTGGACTTAAGGATAGTCTAACAATTAATTTTCATATAATTTTAGTATTATATTGTTTAATATCATCATTTTTGTATACATTAATATCTAAATAATATATATCATTAATATAATGTTTAATATCAAATTTAAATATTATATTAAAAATTATGAATTCTATTTAATTAAAAAAGTATAAAATGATTCTCTCCTTGATAAAAAAAAATATATAAGACCAAACTTATTCAATGAATAAAAAAAATGCAATTTACAAATATGGATTATGTTTAGGGGTGGGAAAAAAGCTCGTAGCTCTTGGCTCGATCATGACTCGCACCTGACTCGCTCGTTACTGGACCGAGTTGTTAACGAGCTAGCTCGATCCAGAATTAACGAGTTCAAGTTGGAGCCTAGCTTGCTCGCCAGCTCGGCTATGCATCAATTTGTGAATCTGTATAAATTTGTGTGCATTTTATACTATCTAGCTTGGTCCAGCTCGGTTCAGCTCGATCTAAAAAGTTTGTAGAATTTATTTTCTTCTTAAAACAAGATTCAGCCAAACCCAGCAAGCTAGCTCGAGCTGGCTTGTCACGATTTCAAGCTGAAATTTTAGCTCGGATGCCCTAGATCTACCTTGCTCGGCTGTAGCTCGATCCATAATTAACAAGCTGAACTCGAATCTAGCTCGGACCGAGCCAGGTCATTGCCCACCCCAATTATGTTGTGAAATCACATCATGATGACTTTAATATTGAGAAGACAGTACAGCAAAAATGCCCCCATGATATGCTAAACAGCTACAAAAATTAGCCCCACCAAATAGTGATACCTATTTTTCACACGTCACAATCAGATGCACCAATGGTTGTTGTCGATTGGAGCCACTAAATCATTGAAAATTTGAAATTGATTTGCTTTTTATCAGCACTACGATCAAAAGAGAGGTCCAGTTGTGCATGAATTTCAACTCCTTGTGGGTCCCAAATTTCGGATTTATTGTCACTGTTATTCTCCATTAATAAATTTTATTGAGAATTATTGACAGCTACCTTCGTTGTTATTATCATAATTACTATTGAATCGAACTGTTTCGTAATGAATTTAAGTAAAGTGAATAATAAGAGTGAGGCTATGGTGCTATGCATAGCACCAATGGCTAGTGTACTACGGCTCAATATGGTACTTTTTAAAATCCTAACGGTCGATCCGACCGTTCAATGTGATATCCATATGAATATGTACTTGCAAACTAATTTTATATTTTTTTGAATTTTTTTACTATTTTTTTAGATAGGTAGAAAAATCAGTGTTTTTTGAAAATTCTGGACCATCAAAATTCTACCTATCTGAAAAAATAGTAAAAAAATTCGAAAAAATATAAAATTTAGTTTGCAAGTACATATTCATATAGTTATCACATTGAACGGTCGGATCGACCGTTAAGATTTTAAAAAGTACCATATTGAGCCGTAGTACACTAGCCATCCATGCTATGCATAGCACCATAGCCTCACTCGAATAATAATGTCAATAAAATGAATAGTAATGTTGTTAAGTTGAATAATAAAATAAAGCAAGTGCGTTATTTGATTTAGCCCAACCGGTTTAAAGCTCCCTTCACTGTTCAATTTGTTAGATTTTTTTTTTTCTTTTGGTATTAATTTTATGGTTTTATGTTTGATTATATTATATTCAATAATATATATAAAGAGAGAGGGGGGTTGGCTACTCTGCTTATATAAGCACATGAGTGCATATGCTTATAAGTTATTTTTGCGATTTTAAAGTTCAAACAGTCGATCTGAAGCGCTCAACATGTTATGTGCTTGAGACCAAATTTTATATTTTTTTTGAAATTTTTTTACTATTTGTTTAGAATTTTTCAAAAGAGTGTTTTAATATGGTAAAAAAATGAATAGTATAGTGTATTAAAATGCACACAAAATTCTTCATATTTTGACCGCTTGACTTGATAGTAAATAAATTCAAAAATTCAAAAAATTATATGAAAACGAACCTCTCGTTAAGAAGATTGGTTTAAACGGTTTAAATTTGTCATTTGAAACCGATTCGATAGATTTTGGAGACCGGAAGCGTGTTAGGCGTACTCTATATATTTGTTTATGCTATATGCATACACAAAATTTACATCATTTCAATTTTATTTCAATATACATCAAGAGCTAATAAAATCCACAAACCAAATTTCAGGGCTTTAAACTCTCTCTTGGTAACTATCGAAAAATGTATAGATTTCATACTTTTTATATAGAAGTAATTGAAATGATTTAAAATATATTTAATGATTTATATTTATTAATAAAACAACAACAAAAAAAATAATACGTTGGTCATCCACAATTATTAGCATTTAATCCCTTTCTCCATGACAAATGACATTCATCCATCGAGCCGAATTTTTTTTAGTTATCACAGCATAAAATCAAAATTAAATGATTACCACTCGGCTCAAACTATTTTCAATCCTACCAACCCACGCGGATCCAATTTGTGCACCAAAATAGGTTGGTACACAGACTGAGTTAGAGCACCAACTGTTCCGAAATTTTTACTGCTCTTTAGTGTGTTTCACTTCGTTTGAGCACCAATTTTGATGCGCTAACCCAATTAGAGCACCCATTGTGATGCTCTAACCCAGTTAGAGCACCAATTTTGGTGTGCTAACCCAGTTAGAGCACCAATTGGTGCGCCAATCCAGTCCGCGCATCATTCCAATTTGGTGTGCGAACTGGATCCGCATGGGTGGTAGAATTAAAAATAGCTTGGACCAGATGGTAATCATTTAATTTCTATTTTTTTCAGTGGTAACTAAAAAAATTTCGGTCCATGTAGTGTTTTGCAAACGGGCACGGGCAAAACCCGGGACGGGTCACGGGCGACACGGGACGGGTTAGCACGGGTATTTTTTTGAAAAACCCTACCCGGCCCCTCTCAAACCCCCCGGCAACACGGGTCCGGGTTTTTTTTTTCTGTTTTTTTTTTGCTGTTTTTTTTTTGCTGTTTTTTTTTTCTGTTTTTTTTTTTGCTGTTTTTTTTTCTGTTTTTTTTTCTGGGTTTTTTTTCTGTTTTTTTTTTTTCTGTTTTTGGGGGGAAAATTTGAATTTTTACGGGTACGGGCATCACGGGCACGGGCAACCCGGGTCCACGGGACGGTACGGGCGGGTACGGGTATCACGGGTAAAATTTAAAAAAACCATGCCCGGCCCTTCTCAACCCTTACCCGTTTAACCCGTGAACCCGTGCAAAACCCGTGCACGGGCAGGTCGGGCACGGGTCCCGGGCGGGCAGGGCCGGGTCTGACCCGGGCGGGTATTTTCAAAACACTAGGTCCATGCAGCACCTAATGAGGAATCTTTTTTTTCGTAATTAAAAAATTAATTATAGGAAAAGAGGCTGATTAATTTTTTTCTTCTAAAAAAAAACACTAGTACGGAATCAAATATTTGATACCTCTGAGATGCACCAAAACTTTGATCTTTTCGGTGCCCCTCTTTTGACACAAAAACAGATCAAAACAGAAATATTCTTGCACTAAGATCCAAATAAAGAGGTGTACCGAAACTTTGATTCGGTACATCCATTTTTTTTTTGAATTTTTTTGAATTACGAAAAATAAAAAGATTCCCCGGTTAGAAATTGCATCATCTCTCGTGTCCGAGATAGGAGTAGGTCCGGTGGGCATCGGACCTAGAGTTAGGTTCAATTAGCTCTATCACCGTACGATTAGCATCAAGATCTATGCGCACGGTAATTGATAAGTATTGCACGCATTTTGATGCATATAACACGAATCTTGATGAATATCGGATGGTCATCACACCCATCGAACCAAGGTAGGTTCGATGGGCATCGGACCTACTCTCATTCCTGTCATGTCCTAACAAAAGACGCGGATTCCACTACTTTTTCATGTGCTGGCGGGTCCCACTAGTCAAGGTAGACAATACAGTATAGACCAGAAGTACCCACCCCAGTTGCATAATTAATTAATTAATTACACTTCTTTTTGGGGACTCCAAAGTCAAAAGTACACACCTGACTGTGCCGGGTCTGAATCTTCTGTTATTCAAATGGGATAACAGGACTCTGTTATTTAAAATTAACTGACGGAATTTTAATGAGCGAATCTCAACGAGGATCAACGGTTAGATTTGAAATAACAGGTTCCTGTTATGCCATCTGAATAACAGAATATTTGAATGTCATGAGAGAGTGAGTGGTTGCTTTAGGAAATAGAAATGTTTTCAACCACAAAATGCAACTACCAAGTTTTTAATTTTTCGAGGTAGTCAGCTAATCAGCTTAGTAAATTTGCGTAAATATTTTAAGGTGGTATTCATGTATACCCCTCAAAAACTTCAAATTAAGTATTTCTTCATCTAAAATTCACAAATTTATCCAATTTATTATTTTTCTATTAAAAATATTTAAAATTTATAAAATACTTATTTTACCCTTTATTTTATTTTTAATTGAAAGGCTACTAGTTCGTTTATTTATAGAAACATTTTAAGTTACAATTTAAATGTTTTCACCTAGGCCAATGTATGTTGCCTAAGAATGATCATTCTCCTAGTACCTTTGTTATATAGAATTAGAGTTCTAAAACACCATCGCATTCCAAGTTTAAAAGTCATTCACATAGATATACTAACACAAAATAACCAAGTTTCATAAAACTGAAATATAAAAAGTCTCATATTAGTCTTTACTCTTAGACTGTTGTATTACTTGCTCGCCAGTGGAGGGGTCCCGGGTTTGAAGTGTTATGAGGGCAATGTCATCAGGCATCCACCTCTCCAGCGACATATTTTCTCCTGACTTCTTACGTGTCTAATACTATAATCCAAATTTTATAATGAAAATAATAATTTTTTACTAGTATAACATGATGCATGCTCAAAGTAAATTGCATTTCTCATTTTCCATATGGTCCAAACTAGAGCACAAAAATGTCATAAAAAAAGTTTTATTTATGTACATTAGGCAAAGTAAATGCATGCTCCATTAGATCCTGAACTATCCCCCACCCACAGTATAATGTTGACCATAGGCAGCGTCAGACTCTCGAACTATGGGAGTCAAACACACAATGGGTGTCAATCATATAAATTTTTTTTATAGAGAATGAACATCAATTTTACAATACAATGACATTTTACTGTAAATTATAATATGTAAATTATAATAGAAAATCATACATCAATATTTTTTTTTTAAATGGGGGCAAGGTAACCCGCATTCCTTTCACTTAGGTCCGCCCTTAATGCTGACATTCATCTACCAAAACCATATTTGTCTCACAAAAGAACATTGTATGAAAAGGTAATCAATAGTCTTAGGTAAACCACAAAAGTGGCAATTTAGATTAGAGTGTTGTTTTTAATAAGAGGTAAAATGGGTACTTCATAAATTTGTGAGTATTTGAAATTGGGTGCATTTGTGAGTTTTTGAAAGTTAGGAAGGTAAATATGATATTAAGAATTTTAAAGAGGGTATATGTAATTTTGAATTATTGAAGGATATAAGTGAAATTCTCCCAATTCTTTTTTAATATAATAGAGAATGACATTCAAAATTGTTCTGATACTGAACTCCTGTGATACCGTTGAGATATCCGAGATTCATGTTTATGTCACATTCTAGGTATATTTCTTGTAATTTTCTATTGCAATTCGACATGAACAAAAATGGGGTTTGGCACGGTCCATGTCAGAATAGCCACGCTATTCAAAACAGCGCGTGAAGGGATGTACTCCCAATAAAGTTCGAATAGGTCCGAATAGAAAAATTAAACAATATTATCTGAATAGAAAAGAGTTAAAATAAACAAACAAAATATCATATATATATATTTTTTAAATCATTCAACAAATAACATAAAATTTACAATATACCCAATTTAACGGTGTTAAATTATATAAAAGCAGTGTTGTTGTAAAAAACGTTCGTTTAGGCCAATTAATCAGCCGATTAGTCATTGGTGGTGACCCAACCATCATGGATTTTTCCGACTAATCGGCTGATTATTTCCGATTATGGTCGATTATTCTCGATTATTTTCGATTAATCGCTTAGCGGTACCTTGTCCGACGACTGCATACCGTTATTTACAACACTGTATAAAAGTTGATACACAATATATTTCTAAGAAAAATAAAACGGCTACAACTTTTTTCTATTAGTGAAATCCGAACAGGAGGTCGTGAGTTTGAAATCCGGATGAAATATCTTTTATAGACAATTAAATGGAAGCTGGTAGGCTACCAGACTACCTCCATCTTTCTTTCAAAAAAAAATTCCCAACATAAACTTTAAATTTATATATTTCTCCCATTAAACTTTAAAATTACGTATTTGCTCTTCTAAACTAAAAAATTTACCCATTTTATTGTCTCTTATATTAAAACTCATTTGAAATTTATAAAATATCTATTTTACCCTTTATTAAAAGCATAAAACGTCCATCACTCAAATTTTAATCCGATGGGTTCCTCTACCGTTTGAACTGCTTTAAGATCCGTGCGTACTAGATGAGCAGGAATCTTGAAGCGAACGTGCACAGATCGGATGGTAGAGAAATGCATCAGATTCAAATTTGAGTCTGATAGATGTTTTATGCTTTTCATAAAGGGTAAAATAGGTGTTTTATAAATTTAAAATGAATTTTAATAGAAAAGACAATAAAAATGGATAAATTTGCGAGTTTTTGAAGTTTAGAGGGAGAAATATCTAATTTCGAAGTTTAGAGAGAAAATATGTAATTTTGAAGTTTTTGAGGTGTATATGTAAAATTCCCCCTAAACAAATATAGTTATTACCAAAGTACCAAACAACTGTCTGGCGCTGTCCAAAAGTGAAGCTATGGTAAAAAAAGAAAAATGTGATTTTTGATGAATTTTACTGGATAAAATGAATGTCAAAAGTATACAAAACCATACAATTTTCATTTCTATTTTGACAATTCAGCTAAGAATTTCATTTCGGAAATATGAGGTTAGGTGGCAATTAATGATCCAATTCCAACAGATTATGCTCAATTAGTGTTGTAAATAACGGTATACGGTCGTCGGACGGACATGGTACCGCCAAACGATTAATTGGAAATAATCAGAAATAATTTGTCATAATCGGAAATAATTGGCCGATTAATCGAGAAAATCCGTGACGATTTGATTACCGCTAACGACTAATCGGCCAATTAATCAGCCTAAATAGATGTTTTGTTTTTTACAACACTGCCCATTGCTCAATATAGTATTTTAAAATTTTTGTTTCAGTGAGGGAGGCATGTGAGTTACCTTCCTCCATGCTTTGCTGCTACAATGCATATGCAGAAAAGGTGAATGATAATTGATTAATTATGAGATACAGAGTAGCTAAGTTGGTTAGCTAAATGCAAACACTAAGCACCTATTCTGGTAGTTACTTCACATGCTTGTCAAAATTAAAGAAAATCATAGTTAAATATTGTAATCCTCCAAAACTTTCTTCTAGATCACATTAAATATTTGAGTAATTTTTTAAATTAAAATTAAGTTGAAATAAAATTAAGTTGATATTTGAGTAATTAATTATATGATATTGTAGAAAATTTAAATTGTTTAGTGAATAGTAAATTATGTACTAAATTTCATTAACTTTTTATACATATCATATGCATCATCAATTTGTGATGATTGTTAGCATTATAAAGATAAATCATTGTCATTTGTCATTTGTCAATTGTCATGTTGTTCCTCCCTTGTTTTATAATATCAGAATAAAATTAAACAGAGTAAAGTACATGATTTTCTAATGCTCCACATTATTTATTTAATTTTTTTTAATTATTTCATGAGATCAACATTGAGGAGTCCACTTTTGGTTGGGATGCCAAAACCTTGCAAACAAATAAAGTAGCAAAATAAATTAATCTTTAGTAAAAAGGGTAGTATAAACAAATCTATGAGGCTACCTAAATTTTGTTGGATCCACAAAAGAATGCATGAAGTGCATATCTGAGAATCTTTTTTAAAAACCATAAATAAAAAAAAGATTTTACCAAATTGCCATTTCGGTCTGAAGTTTTTTTTTTCTGGACCGAATTGTCATTTCAGTCTGCGGTATTTTCACAAGTTTTACCTCAACAAGTACATTATTTTTTTCGAAATCTGTGAAAATGGCTCGGACCGAAATGGAAATTCAGTCCGGAAAAAAAAAACTTCAGACTGAAATGACATCTCGATTCTTATAGTTTTTGTAAAAACCAAAGCAATCAAATTGATTTGGTAAAAAAAAATTTATTTATGGTTTCTAAATTTTTTTCCATATCTAAATCATTCCTGTTTGAAGGTAGTGGACCACAAGTCCACAACCAAGCATCACAAAATAGAACAAACAAAAGGAACTATCCTCTTTATTCTCCATTTCTGTGTAATTGGAGGGGGGTGGTTTGGAATTTATTTCATTACTGATACTTATTAAGTTATTATGACAATATTTTTTATTGCTCCTTTTTGTTAGTGCTTATTTATAGTTTTAATTGAATTTGATTTTCTTGTTGTATGTAATGTTATATTTTTCTTTCATAAAATATTGTTGTATAATTATGTAAAAGTTACGTTTGTATTGTATATTTATGCAAAGTTGTTTCTAAACATCCATTTAATGCTCATGACTAGTTGAAATTGGGTATTTTAGTAAACATATGTATTATTCTAATGAAGCATGGAATATATATATATATATATATATATATATATATATATATGAATCTTCTCTAAAGAAATATATATATGAATCTTCTCAATATATATATATATATATATATGAGGAGGGATCCGATTACATCTTTTTTTGTGACACACTTTGACACCTATCATTTTCAAAGTCCAAATAGTCGATTCAAACCGTTCAACATGATGGATATATTAAAATGTGCTTGGAGATCAAATTTTACATTTTTTTGAATTTTTTTGCTATTTATTAAGATGGTTACAAAAATCGTTGTTTTCATACCATTGAAAAATAGCGATTTTGTAACCATCTTAATAAATAGTAAAAAAATTCAAAAAAAATGTAAAATTTGATCTCCAAGTACATTTTAATATGGTGATCATGTTGAACGGTTCGGATCGACTGTTTGAATTTTGAAATCGCAAAATTGACCTATATAAAAAACGGTGTCATGATGTGTCACAAAAAAAGGTGTAATTGGATCCCTCCTCTATATATATATATATATGAATCTTCTCTAAAAAATATATATATACGAATCTTCTCTCAAAAAAAAAAAAAAATATATATATATATATATATGAATCATCTATTCTAACAAAATTGTATTGATTTAATTTAACGATTTGATCTAAAATAACAATTCAATATGTGGTCTAGTAACAGAGAATAACATCTCAAAGATTCTTTTATGAGATGTTATTACTGGAGAGCAGCTGGGTTCCTCTTTTGACGTGTTATAGCTTTCAGCAGAGAAAAAGGCATGTAAAAATGGACAAAAGGTGCTAGGCTTTGTGTCATCTTTCTAGCATCTTATCTGGATCCAATTGATTCTGGTGGCCTTTTTAAAAATATAAAATATCTGATACTGATACCCTTGCTTGCATGAAAGCATTTTCTTTGTTCATGTCACCATTTGTTTTAAACTTTTAATTATATAGTGGAAATAAAGGAAAAAAAAAAGCATGCACACTAGGTGGAGATTGCCGACATTTTTATTAATATCCAAAGTTAATTAGAAATTAATAAATATATCCAAATTATCTGGGAATTTATAAAAATATTCCTACCGGCCATTTTCTGGGAATTTATAAAAATATTCCTATCGGCCATTCCCTGGGAATTTATAAAAATATCCCTACCGGCCGGTACCCATTTAATATGCTTCGATTTAAATCACACAATATAATTATTACTCCGACTATAATATAACCCTATAGTAAAACGTTCCCTGACATCACTAATTATTACTCCGACTATAATATAATTACCCTATAGAGTAACGGGTACGAAATAACCTTACTCATACCCTTACCCATTTAGCTAACAAAAAAAATCTTTACCCATACCCATACCCGATTAGCTAACAAATAAAAAAAAACATTACCCATACTTGTCTTATCGAATACGGTACGAGTAGAGTAAACGGGCAAAAGAGTACCATTGACACCCCCACTAGAGAACTAAAGAGTCACTAATTTAGTAAGTACTCAAATATAGATCCAAATTCAGTCATTTTCTTTTGAGAAAAGAAACATCCTTCTATTCTTCTTTTCCATCTATCTTTCTTTCTCTTCACTCCTTTTCTCTCCTTAATTATCTTTTCTTCTCTAATTCTTTCTTTAAGAAGGTGCTTAGTTTCTTTGAATCCTCGGATACTTACTTCAGAACATCAAAATCTAAACACTTAAATTTTTTCAATGGGTACAGGCCACCGCACTAAAAGTTGACATATTACATGCATGTGCTCAGCGGCGGACTCAGGTGCATCCGGGGGGCAGCTGTCCCCTCTGGATTTTAAATTTTAGTGGAGATTTATCGGTTCTAATCGACTTTGTCCCTCCTGAAATTTTTTTCCCCCCTCTGGGCGTTTGATTTGTAATTTGGGTTAAATTTAGAGTTAAAATTGAAATAAATTTGTTGAATTTTGATTGGTAATTAAAATTATAAGTCAAAGCATCATATATTGCAAGTCAAAACATTGAAAAGTATAAGTTAAAGTATTATTTTTTATCGAGTACCCAATTGGTTAATGGATTTAAACCCGATTCGATATTTTTTTTTGCTCCCTGATGAAAATCCTGAATTCGTGTGCTAATAAACTACACTTATTAGTATTTTAGGCTCTTGGCCATGTTTGGTTGTGGAGTAAGAGGTGGAGTAAACCCCTTACTCCACACTTAGGTAGCCAAACGAGAAGTAAAAGAAGAGGAGTAAGGTGGAGTAAGCAGTGAGTTAATCCGGAGTAAGTTACTCCACCATTTCAGGTGGATTAACTTACTCCACACTTACTCCACCTGTAGGGCCCACTATCATAGGAAGAGGCTCAGTTTCCAACACTTTACTCCTCTAGGCGGATTAATTTAAGCTATGAGTTATACTACCAAACAAGGTGTAAAATATGTGGAGTAAGATGGAGTAAGTCATTTAATCCTCATTAACTTTACTCCACAACCAAACATGACCTTAAGCAGTTGAGCACTTAAGCCTATTGAAATGTCCCTTTCATGAAAAGAGACTCCATTATATCAGCAACCACCTCTCAGAAAAAAACAATAAATTAATCATTATGTACATACAAAAATATACATTAGCATGTATAAGAAAAATGTTTGGTATTCTAGCTTATCGGTTTTCGAGAACAGATAGTTCATTTCTCTAGCTAGTTGTGACGCATATGTATATGCTTGTGTGTGTTACAAGTTAGAAAATGAATTATTTATTTTCAAAACCGATCAATTAGAAACTATATTTTCAGCCTACGGGAATGAAATCACCAGAAAAAAGAAAAAAGAAACTATATTTTCCTCTTAAACAAGTTACAATTTTTTTTTATTTTTTTTATAGAGAGTAAAATGGTACTTATAAATTTAAAATGAGTCTTAATAAAGAAAGACATTAACTTAGCTAAATTTGTGAGTTTTGAAATTTAGAAGGGTAAATATGATTATGAACGACTCGTTTTAATAAATTTGAGAGTAGAACTAAGGTGTTCTTAAGCTCACCAGGCCTCTTTGTGAGTTTAACTCAAAAATATATCGGATTGGCTTCAAACAACACATCCAAACCGTTGAAGCCAATATACTTCACGAGTGATGCATGTCACTTCAATATGCGTGTGTGTTCGCATCAAGATTTTGTGCCGATATTGCGCGCACAGATCTAAAAGCAATTCGGACGGTAGATGAACTGTTCAGATTCAAATTTGAGTCTGATGGGTTTTATATGTTTTTAATAAAGGGTAAATGGGTATTTTATAAATTTAGAATGAGTTTTAATATAAAAGAAATAAAATAGGTAAATTTGTGAGTATTTGAAATTTAGAGGGGGAAATACGTAATTTCACCCCCTAAAATTTAAACAAGCCTTCATGTTATAAAGATGAATTCTAACCGCTAAATTACATGCACACATTTAGCATTTAAAAAAGTCTTCATACTATTTATAGATGAATTCTAACCACTGAATTACATAAACTATATGCACACATTTCAATGCAAGGAGGGATCAAATTACATCTTTTTTTTGACACACTTTGACGCCTACTATTTTCAAAGTCCAAATAGTCGATCCAATCCTTTCAACATGATGGATATATTAAAATGTGCTTGGAGATAAAATTTTACATTTTTTTGAATTTTTTTACTATTTATTAAGATGGTTACAAATCGCTGTTTTCAGATGGTCTGAAAACAACGGTTTTGCAACCATCTTAATAATAGTAAAAAAATTCAAAAAAATGTAAAATTTGATCTCCAAGCACATTTTAATATGGTGATCATGTTGAATGGTTCGGATCGACTGTTTGGAATTTGAAATCACAAAATTGACTTATAAAAAAAATGGTGTCAAAATGTGTTAAAAAAAGAGTGTAATTGGATCTCTCATCTTTCAATATACATGATTGAAAAATTTATAATTATAAAGTAGCTAAGTACTTCCGACTTATGTGTAGATCCGCCTGTATTTATATGGTCTTTCGAATTTATCTATAATTATTTAAGTGATAGATTTTGATAAAAACAAGAAGTATTAAATATTTTTTCTAGAAGAAAATTAATATGTATATATATGTTTGTACCTACATCATATGCTACTTGCAAAAAGAAGATAAAGCAACAAAAAACACATATAACGTTTTTTTTTTTTTTAGAATTCTTGCTAAACATTTCAAAATTGGCGTTTGAGTTTAAGAACCAATTTAGACTAAAGATAATGTCCTCAGTGTAGTATGTTGTAAGTTCGACATTCAGATAAAAAATCTTTTAAAATATCTAAGATAGAAAATTTACCTTTCATTTTTATTAAAAAGAAATTAGATAACTATGTACCCATCTTTTTTTTTATAAAACCATATCAAACAAAATTTATAATATAAACTGAGAATTGCTTCGGATTTTTTTAGTCAGAAAAAATAGAACGCGCTGCCGGTTAGATTATCCAGCGGAATTAGCCATACAATTGGATGTTTTTCAAAATATTTTTAGAATGAGGTTATATTTTTAAATTGATTTTTTTTTATATAAATAATGTTTTGTTGGATGTTTGCTTGCTCTAAAAGAAGCCTATGTTGATGGATTTGTGGTATTGAACAAAAATATCCCAAAAAATGTAACTTTTTTTTATTTATTTATGGTTTTCCAAGTCTCTTTATATTCTTTTATTTTTGTTCTCTTTCAATACTGAATAATTACAAAAATTCTTAGCTAATTAATTAAACAAAATACATTTGTGGGGCTGTGTATCAGCACGTGAAAAATGTGAATTTTCTATTTATTGCTTGCTTGTGTGATATGACATGATCTCTACCAGTTTTATTTTATTCACTTCTGTCATAATTAGTTGATTTTATTCACTTCTGTGCATTGGAAACAGTTGAGCTACAGCAACCAAAAAAAAGGATGAAAAAAGATTTAAAAAAAAAGGAAATAAGTTTTTATAATTTTCTAGTTATTTTGAATATTAAGTATGTTTTTATAATTTTTCCTGAGAAAAACAAATAAATAAAAACATATTTTGAGAAAAAAAAGTATTATATTTTCTTTCTTGTATATTCAGAAAGTAACAAGAACAAGAATGTAAATAAGTTTGCCTTGATTTTAACTTTGTTTTTTTTTTTTCAAGGTAATGTAAATGAACCGGGGAAGAAATATCTCATTTTGCTATGCATATTTCTGCTAAATGGGCTTCCTTTATCTGGAAAATGGGCCCAGAAAAATGGGCTTTTTAATAATGAAATGTGTATAGGTATTGGGCCTTCCAAACTTGCACAAAATTCTCAAGCCCATCAACACTAATTTAATCTTTAAACTATGCTTGCTAGGGTTTGGCACTTTGGCGATTCAAGCAATATGGAGCCGTTTAATGAGAATTGAACGGTTGAGATTGGATTATGTCGCACCTCTCAAATGGAATTCCCTATACTTGTTTTATAGCACCAATCCAACTATTTGAATCAGAATATTTTGTTGGAAATAATATTCATATTTTTACTTTATACTTTTTGCTTTTTGAAGATTTTTTTTTTTTGAACATTTCACAATAATATGTCTAAAATTATAAATACGTGTTAAGCAATTGTGATTGAACATTTACATTCAGAACAATTAAAAAAGGATCAGACAAAGAAAATTGATTCTGAGTTCATACATTTAAGATAATATGAACATATGTGTTTAATTAGAATTATTAACCTCAAAATAAAAAATTACGTATCAGAGGAAGAATTTAATTTTTAAATTGCAATAAATATTAGCAAATAATACAACATCAAAAGTATTTTTTTTATAGATGATCTGTTTCAAAAAAAAACTTTTATAGATGATGACATCATGAAGTAATTAATTTTTTACATTAAATCAAATATACCCACATATCGATGAATATTGATAGTAAAATAAAATAAAAATAATTTTCAGCTATATGATTAAATTGACAAGAATTAATAATAGTTCAAAAATTGAAAATATTTGACAATAATTAATAATTACAAAACACTTGAAATTCAATCAATTTTATAAAATATAAATTTAAAACTTGCAAATTAATATATCTCTTTTTAAAAATGCTGGATAGGTAAGTGAAAGTTTTGATTACTATTCATAGTTTGAATTCAGATCCAATAAAATACTCTACCGTGTAGAATGAGGAATTTGTACCGTTTATTTTAATCTATACGAATTTTATATAACCGACATAAAGATCTCATGCATTTACGATTGATCTAAAAATATCTCACTTGATGCGCTTCCTAAGTTGTAATGAGCATAGTAACAAATGAATAATTCGGGTCCGGTTCGGAAAATTCGTGATTCGGGAATAATTCGGGTATAATTCAGAAATAATTCGGAATTACATTATGAGACGGTCAGTGCAAATTTAATTCATTATCGATGATTTACTATACGAGATACTGCTTGTATTTGTCATAGAAGATCAGTAGTGTATAATATAGTCAAAAATATAAAAAGTATGATGTATTCCATTTCATCTGACATCATATAAAATTTGAAATGAGAAAATTGGTAACAGCTGTCAAACGCACTGTGCAGAAAGGATCGTTTCACGTGGATGTTAATAAATGCAGACATTAAATTCGTTCGGAAACGCAACTCTGCGAGAAAGACAAATTCTTTTTCTGAACAAAACGCGAGAAAAACGTGAATAATTAGTAAATTTCGTAACATTCGCGTTTTATTCGTGTTTTATTCACTTTTTATTCGGTCAAAGGTTCAGTTAACGAATAATACGCCATTCGGTTCAGAAACAATTCAAAAATGAATTATTCGCAAATTAAACGCGAATAAAACGCGAATATTGTCGCTGTGTTAATGAGTTCTTACGAGCATCATGCTACCGTCCAATCCAGGGACGCGTATCCTCTGTAATTGTTATAGTCTGAAAAATTTAAATATTACATGGTGGGCTTCGCTACTTTACGGTCTCAGATCAACTAAAAAATAGTACCCATTCGGAATAGCACATGAAGCCAATATTTTTTGTGCTTTAAGATTTGTACAAAATTAAAAGAACGATCTGGTTCATCTCACTCTAGAGAGAAAAAACAGTAAGTATGTGTAGGATACAAATTCCCGATCCGGTACGCGAATTAACTCGAGCCCTTCTCTGTATTGGATCCATATCATTTCAGGTACCTGACTCAACACAATTGAAACAGATGGGTATTATTGTGCTTTGAAATTTGTGTCAAGTTAAAAGAACAATTCTGGACCGTCCGTTTCAATTGTACTCAGTCAGGTAACCTGAGGGGATGTGAATTCCTCTGTATTGGACGAGACCATGTTGGCCTACACCTTTACCCAGATAGACAATAAGGATACCGTAGACCGGATCTACCTTTCAATTTAGTACTCCGGACGAACAGGTACCGTGCGATTACCTACCAGTGATCAGACACAAAAACCCTACGGTCGAAAGACATGGTGCACGCATAAATAAGAACACCTAAACATCCCTATTCCCAATAATACCCACGCAGCCTCTCCTCATTCGCTCTCGTCTTCTCTAGTGTTCCCCGCATCTCTCTCTCACTAACCTTTCCAGGGATCTCTCTCTTCTCGCTTCCTTGGTGTTGGTGTATTGGCCATCAATGGCGTCCGAGGATGTGAAGAGCACTGGAGAAACAGCCGTGACGAGGATCGTTGGCTTGGCTGAGGAGGCGAAGCTTGCGCGGGAAGGCGTCAAGGGTCCGAGCTACGCTGTTCTCAGTATTTGCAAATCCCTCGTCGCTGGTGGGGTCGCTGGTGGAGTGTAAGCGTCACTATCTGGATCTGATCCTGTTTATTATGCTTATTCATTTATTGGTTTGATCATTCAATCTCTTGTTGCGATCATTGATCAATGCTATTGGTTTTGTATTTTATGGTAGTTTTAGGTTTGGTCACTTGCTCGATTATACATTGTGTTTCTCGTAGTATTAAATAGCCCTCCTTCTTAGTCTCTCGTAAACCCTAGCTCAGAGATAACTGTAAGGACTTGAATTTGTTATTTGGTACCTTTTGGATACGGATGGGGACTCTGAGCAATGAATCCTATCAATAAATTGAATGAATCGAATGAATCTTTTGGACACGGATGGGGACACGGATGGTAAACCCTATCAATGAATCGAATGAATCTTTTCCTTTGTTGAGATTTATATGTACTTTAGTCTTTAGCCCAGAAGTTTTAGATAATTAATAGGAAGCTTCTTGTATCTGCTGCATCTGTATTGTTAATACAGACTGATTTCTTCTTGGTTAGACCTTCCATCAATCCTGATTTATAGGAAAAACCTGAACATTGAAATTTTGGTTGTTTATTGGCTATTACTGGGTAGCAGTTTCTCTTCCAACTCTAATTGGTCGGCCGAAAATTTGTATTGACAATTATCTCTGTCTTTAGTGCTTACCTTATCTCGCGATGTTTACTTTTAATTTAATAATTGACCTTGAATGTGTTATCGATTATGATTGAATTATATAAATAACAAAGTAGTCCTTTCATTGGAAGATTAGTTCATATGTGGAGAATAAAGGAGGCTTGTTTGTCGGGCCTGTATAATGCGTTTCCAATTTATCACATATTTTTATGTGCAACCAGTATTATATTGATACCACTTGAGCCCACACCACTAAAGTATTTCATGTTGGAACTCAATTTTACTTTTGAGACAAAACATTATTTTTATTGTGATAGAGGCCTTCTCTTTGGGCCTATTCTTTGCAGTTTCAGTTTGACTTGATTTCTAAACTTTAAGACTTCATCTCAGATGGCCGATTCAATTTTCTCGTGCTCTTGTTAATTAATTAAAATTATAGTGAATTAAGCAATTTGGCTTTGAATTAGATTCTCCATTGAATTATTCGATTTTACAAGTGGTAGTCAAAAGGGAAATACCATATTGCAACTTGAACTTTGGGAGGATGCTAATTGAAATTTGGATTAAGCTGGATATATTTTAAAGATATTGAATATTATAAAGGCTTCATTCAGTTGAATTGTTGTATTACTGGTCACTCTGGGAATAAGGTCAGCTTTTATTTGAATTTGAATCCGGATCTATGAGAAGTTACCATGATTTGGTTGGAAGATTTTCCCAAGTCCTATTAGGTAGATTTCTATCCTTCACAAAATAGTACCTTGATTACATGGCTTGAATCGGAAAAAAAAAAATATTTTTGACTGGGGGGAGAAGCCTCATTAAGTCCCTCATGTCCTCACTGAGACTTGAAGTCCTTGACCTATTCAACTCATCATAGTAGCTACCTTTTGAGCTACTAGTTGGGTTACAGAAACAAGATTATTAAACATTGTTTTATTTAGAGGGTTCAAATGCCTCCATTTTTCATGCCTCCACCATGCCTCCATTTTTAAAAACTTTAATAACTCAAAATTTAAAACTTAAAAGTCAAAATAAAACCGTTGGATATGATCTACATCATTTTATCTATGCATGTGTAAAAAATTATGATATTTCAATTTTGTTTTGGTTGTCATCAAGAGCTTGTAAAAAACGTACTAATGTGGATAATTTTTAGACGTTGATTTTTCAACTTATTGATTCACATAAAAACAAAATCAAAATATGATAATTTTTATGAGCGCATAGATAAAATGATGTAGATCATATTCAACGGTTTTATTTTGACTTTTAAGTTTTAAATTTTGAGTTATTAAAGTTTTAAAAAATGGAGGCATGGTGGAGGCACAGAAAATGGAGGCATTTGAACCCTCCTCTTTTATTTATTAATTTTAAGATAATTTTCCTCAAAAAGATTTGAACAAACCATGTCAACAATGCATTCATGGTTTTAAAAAGCTTCATGATGCATATGGGGAAATCGATGTGCTTGATTACAAGCTTGGAACACTACTTGTCCTTATCTGCAGACAGCATGTTTTTGGAAGAGGCATCATTTTTAATTGGATTGCAAACATTTTTGTGACAAGTTTAACCCTTCTACTTTACCTAAAATCCATTGTTTATTTCAATTGCTTCTCTCTAAACAAATGATTAGAGGATTAGATTTGGAGAAATTGAGATAAATAAGAGGGAAATAAGGAATCTTAGATGATGAGGACTTGGATTAGGTTTATGCCTTTCAGTGACTCCATTAAAGGTCTAAAGTAGTAAAACCCGGTGGATTGTTGAGCTGAGGGAAAAATGTTCATTTGTTCCATTTTTCCTTCGAAAATGTAATGCTTAGGCTGGGTAAGACCTTTTGTTGAAATGCTTCCATAGTATGATACAAATTTATGTAGTTCTGATTTTGTAACATGCAACTTTTTTGTGTAGTTCTCGTACTGCTGTTGCTCCACTTGAACGGATGAAAATCTTGTTGCAGGTTTGGAACTACTTATGTTTATATATCTTTGGTCAAGTAGCTGAGGTTTACATCCTTTTATTTGCTTGATCTGTCAGTGCTAAATCAAATTGGGAATTAATTGAATCAGGGTCCTTCATGAAAAAATAGGGTGAAAATGGGGTTCTATTGGTCTTAATTTGGCTTAACTTGCAAACCGGTGCATTGATAGGTCCCTGTCATACTGTACCGGCGCACCAGATATAAGTAACAATAAAACCAATACCTCTATTAAGCAAACAAAATAATACCTGTCTTGGCCAGGTTGAGCCTTAGTTGACCTGATGGCTGTCCAATTAGTTGTGTAATTCTATTTTTTCTTTATGAAGGTTCAAAACTCGCATAATATAAAATATAATGGCACAATCCAAGGGCTCAAGTATATCTGGAGAACTGAGGGAATTCGGGGCCTTTTCAAAGGCAATGGTACCAATTGTGCGAGAATCGTGCCCAATTCAGCAGTCAAGTTCTTTAGCTATGAACAAGCATCAAGGTAAAATTAATTGCTTCTATTGTTGTATTTATTTATTTCTCTTGTATTCTGTAGGTTGGTTTAGTGGTTCCTATCCTAATTGAAAGCACACTGTGCTTCTTACAAAAATAGGACTAATAAAAGGTGGACAAATAATTAAAACTTCAACTCTAAGCTCCAAACAAACAGAAATTAAGCACAATAAACAATGAAAAGCAGAATATTTGGACCAGTTATGAGGATCCTTTTCCAATTACCAGAACCATTTTCCCTCTTAGCCAAATCAGTAATTTATTTAACTAGTTACTGAGAGATCAGTAGATATTGTTTGATATCATGTTATATTTGTTACTAATTAGCATTCATTGTAACAGTGGTATTTTGTGGCTATATCGGCAGCAGACTGGAAATGGTACGGATTTCTCCTTTTCCACTTATGTTGCCTTGTTTAATACATTCTTGTAAGGATTTGACTGAGCAGCTTGCAAATGTTTCGTTGCAATGCTGCTTTGTGATTTTAAATTGAAGTTGATTGAATAATTGTAAGGTTCTAACCATAAGCAGTGCAAGTTGTATCATTTGAATTTTTTTTTAAAGCTTCAATGTTTGCAAGTAATGATCGCTTTTTGCCATTTTTGACCTTGCGTAGAGAATGCTGAGCTCACGCCACTATTGCGCCTCGGAGCTGGTGCATGTGCCGGGATAATCGCAATGTCTGCTACTTATCCAATGGACATGGTTCGTGGAAGGATCACTGTCCAGGTCTGTCTAATTTTCTTCTCATTATTTTATCCTTTTTTTTATATGTATAGCATGCTTAACTCTGCTGACTTTAAAATACAGACGGAGAGATCTCCATACCAGTATAGAGGCATGTTTCATGCATTAGGAACAGTTTTTCGTGAGGAAGGCTTCAGAGCTCTCTATAAGGGCTGGCTTCCCTCTGTTATAGGAGTTGTAAGCCTCTCTCTTTTCCTCTCAGCAACAGTTTAATATCTTATGATCGGGAATGATCAAAATGACCTTGTCGTATGTTGTGATATATACAGTTTTTATAGTTGCAAATGCATTAATCTAAAAAATTATAAGTCAGCTTTAGTGCAATTTCGAAGCATTCATTTTTTTTTCCAGAGAGAAAACACCCTGGCACCTTGTTTATCCAATGCACCTTTAATCTAATTATAATGTTAGTTCTGATCCATGTCCTGCTATACCTTTGTTTGACCAGAATATTTCTTATCACTTGTTAGAGGTCTTCTCTATTGTGTTCATTTATAGTATCTAATTCTTCATATGCTCACTGATCAAATATACACGAGTAATTGGTGATGCACAATTAATTAGAAATTCTAACAAAGAACAAGAAAGAAAGAGAAGAAGAAACATATCTTAGATACACTTTTAAAGCCTCTTTTTTAATATTCTTATATTTTCCCATGGTCACAGATCCCATATGTGGGCCTAAACTTTGCGGTCTACGAGTCACTAAAAGAACACATATTGAAGGAAAATGTGTTTGGTCTGGCTAATGACTCGGAGCTGGGGGTGGTGACACGGTTGGGTTGCGGAGCGGTGGCAGGCACGATTGGGCAGACGGTGGCATATCCGCTTGACGTAATCCGACGGCGCATGCAGATGGTCGGCTGGAAGGATGCTGATGCCATCATCACTGCTGGTGGTCGCAACCGCCAGGCCCTCGAGTACAATGGAATGGTGGATGCATTCCGTAGGACTGTCAGGCATGAGGGCTTTGGTGCCCTCTACAAGGGACTCGTCCCAAACTCAGTCAAGGTATGTATGGAAACAGGATTTGGCAGTTCATATATTTAGAATAAGTTGCTCCCTCTTGTTACAAATTAGTTATGAACTTTAGTTTGTTTGCCACAAGCCACTAAATTTTCAGTTTTTTCGCCACAAGCCACTAAATTTTCAGTTTTATCCAAGTATGGAGTCACATTTTCCATCCCAAAATTGAACTAACAGGTTGAAGTGAATGTCCACGTTAGTGATGAGGTGTCCACATCAGGAAATACCGAAATAGCACAATTGCATCATCACTCTCATCATCATCATCATCATCATCATTATTTTGGATGGAGTGACCTAATTAGGGTAAACATGTGGTGGACATTAAATTCCAGTAAATGAGGGCAACAAATTACATTTCAGTAACTTATGGTAGTGGACAAATTGAAGTTCAGTGACAAATTACATTTTAGTAACTTTTGAAGAAATTTATGCTGTATTTTATAGGGTCAGGATTTATTGACAATCATTTTACCCGACAATCTTAAAATAATAAAAGAAAGAAAACTAAGTTTAACAAATCCCATGTTGTAGCATGATACATATGGTTCATATATGACTCCTATGATGAAAAATGATGAGCTCCGATGCATTTTTCATCATTTTCATCGAATGATTGCAGTTCTTAAACAATCTGACCAGTATGACCCTTGATGCATTCTAGCACTAATGTAATTTTTTTTTATTTCCAATCTTTTTTGAATTGATTTCGAGTTACATTATTAAGATTGTCAAACAATTTTATTTTCAAGAAATCCCATGGCTGTTTTACACTGCATAAAAAGTCTTGGTTGGTTTTTGGCTTTGGAGGTTGTTGTATCTAAACTCTGATCAGATATGGTACTGGATCTTTTTTCACACCCCATATGTAGGGGTGTTCAACGGTTCAGTTCGGTTGAAACCGAACCGAACTAGACAAACCAAAGTTTTATTCCGGTTTCAAAAATAGAACTGAACCGAACCGTTTTAACCTATCAACCGAACCGAAGTTTTATTTCGGTTTGTTCGGTTCAAACCGAAGTATATTGAACTGACATAAAATAAAATGTAATATCACAAGAACTGGTTACTCTCAGCAATCAGAAATATGCACAAATATAGAAAGTTAAGAAGATAAATTGAAAATTTTCAAATTTTAGTTGAAACCTAGATAAATTGAATACTGAAATCAAAGTCATTGTAGAAAGAATTTCAAGTGATTAATCAAAATAGAACTCAATATATTCAGAACTTAACAAACTTATTAAACTAAATAGTTTCAGACAACTAGATATTCAAAGAACCTAATTTGAATTCTTGCGCCTGCGCAACTGAGGGAGCAAAGCAAAAACTTCAAAAGGGTAACAAAGAGAAGGAAACCGATTATTGTTCAAGGAAATCAGGAAACTATCAATTCAGTGGCAGAAGGAAAGAGGAAACAAGAGATATAGAGGGATCAGAGAGAGAAGAGGAAACAGTACCAAGCGGACATTGTGCGTGTGAGAGGTTCGGCGATTTGACTAGAGTTGGTGAAGTCGTGAAGCTGTGCGATGTGCGACAGCTGACAGGACAGGAGGAATAGATAGAGGCGTGAAAGACTGAAGCCCTAGTCACGCGTGCGAGTTGCCTCTTTGCGAGAAGGACGACTGGGTGGGTATTGGGTAGGGGTGTCGTTGACTAGATCTAGGGTTACGGATGGGATGGGGAGACAGATAATGGCACTGGCCAGTGGGACCTGAACGCAGGTAATAAGAAAACAGAAGTTCGGTCGGTTCAGTACATCCAGTTTTAGAATTTTTTAAACCGAACCGAACCAAAGTTATAATTCAGTTTTGAAAAGCCAACCGAACCGATCCATTAAACCGAAAAAACCGAACCGTTTAACCCGAACTAGTTCGGTTCGGTCTAAAACCGATTAAACCGGACCCAATGAACACCCCTACCCATATGTGGATCTAGTAAAAACTAAAAGTGTATTTTCTAGTCCACTCATTAGTCCATTTATGGGTAATTGGATTCAGTGGGGTTTATTTGATTGGATGTATTTGTTTTATTTGTTATGAGATATCTTGTCATGGTGGTTTCTGTTTCAATCTCAATCTTAATCTCATCCTGAAATTATCAAATTTTGTTTGCTTCAGGTGGTGCCCTCAATTGCTATTGCTTTTGTAACATACGAGTATGTGAAGGATATTCTTGGAGTTGAGGTGCGAATTTCAGACTGAAGTAGTATGAGCTTATATAAGAGATTGTTATTTTTTTGTAGGTTATTGAGTGGCTTCCTTTTTATTATTTAACTTTTAGTTTCGGCCAGAGTTGGGAAAATTTAGGAAAAACCTCATAAGGGACTCTAGGCCCATTCTGTCTGTATCTTAGTAATTTCTACCAAATTTTTTGCTTTCCTTTTGTGCAAAAATAAGGTGGTGCTAGAGGGAGAGGGTTCTCTGCGTGATCCTTCTAAATTCTATTGTTTATTTAATAGTTTCAGTAACATTTCTTGCAGTAAACAAGAACTTTATTTTTGTTTTTGTTTGCTCTATTTGCCTTCTCTGTTAAACTGTTGTTCCCACTTTTTTTATTTTTGAAGGTTGGCTAGTTGTACCGACTTTTATGCTTTGCCCTGTCACGTAGTCTAATTATTTATCAAACAAAATGGAAAATGTTACACTTGTTAAGCAACCATTTTCCTTTGGGCTTGATGTTCACTAGTTTACAATTTGTCAGTTTGTCTCCACATTGCAGTAATGGACATGTATAAATACTATCTAATTAAATTAAGATAAAGAGAAGCAATTTTAACATGTTATATAAAATACAGAACAACTAGAAATCATCAAAACACTGGCAACACACTAATGTTAAAAGACAAAGTATAGCATAATGGACTCTTGATTTTTTTTTTCTGTACAACAAAACAAAAAAACAACTACTATATATCCGTGGTATATCCTAAAGAAAAGAAGAAAGGAAAGCAACTGAATGGAATTAGGAATTTAGTGAACTTCAGAATCTGAGGCATGGCCTGATCGCCGCCTTCCACTCGGGCCAAGAACGGTTTGTAGCCTCATGTCTGATCTTGTCCGTAGGTTTCTTCGCGCTGTCTCTAGTTGAGGTGGCAGTTTGCTCTTTTGTTTGTCACCTAGAAAAATAAAATTAAGCCGAGAAAACAAAATCAGCAAATTTGGTTTTCCTGATGTAAAATAATGATGCTTAGCTCAGTTCTGTTTTAATATGTCTCATTTATTAGCTAATTAATTTGTTTATTTACCAGTCATTTCTTTTTTGGGCTCTAGTATATTATTTCCGTAGATAAAAGTTGTTTCCACTACTCTAAATTTAAATGAGAATTATGCCAGTTAGTACACATACCGGACCTGTGAAGAAAAAAAAAAACGAGAGAGATATTTATACATACCAATTTGTTTGATTTTCTTCCCATCCACCTTCTTCACAGTTCTCATATTTTTCTCTGGAATAGTCGCCGGCACAGATCGCACTGAGAAATTTGCGAGAGAGAACGTGTCATCATGCGACAGATGCGGAGCAAACCCATTCTCATCTCCATAGAAAGAGGCGCCTTCACTCTCTGATTCAGTGCTTTTCTCCTTGTTACCGACATTCATTCTCTCTCTCTCTATGACTTTGTATATGTACATCTGGAAAGGCACTTCAGTTACTAGAGTGCGACCCTCTTTCCCTTGCAAAGTCAAGTTCCGCCTTAAAATGCTCGTCTCTATGTCGCAGTACTCGATTGGTGGTACTGGCGAGTCAGGTTGGCCGTGGTCAGGGTTCAGCACCAAGAACCGTTTTATGTACCGGAGAATGCGACAAATGGAGGAAAAGGTTGGCCTATGTGCCGGATCATGTTGCCAACATTTCTTTGTTAGCACAGTGAGGTATTTAGGTGATTGAAACGGAAATAGAGGTCTCTCAGTGGCCCGAATATTTTTGCTCATTTTATCCCCATGCAAATGGTTATCTTCAAACGGTACTTTACCAGTTAGTAATTCGAAACAAATCATGGAGAAGCTGTACACATCGGCCTTTTCGGTGCATCTAATGTCAGCACTAGCATTTTCCTGTGACAAAACCTCTGGAGCATACCAAATGCATGAGTTTGCATTTAGGGGATTTGCCGAACCTGATAACCCGAAACCCTTAACTTTCACGTGCAAGTACCCATCCGGTGAAGTGCTTCTAGGCTTGACCAGTATGTTAGCAGGATTCAAGTCTCCATGATATATCTTCTTTGAGTGCAAATACTCCATCCCGCGTGCAATTTGGAGCATTATATCGACCGCCACTATGAGGGGAAAAGGTAGTCGCCTATTAGGGCTACATAGCTCCTTAATGTAACTCAACAAATCCTTCTTCATCAGCTCTGCTAAAATAAAGCACTCTTTCTTCTCCTCTTCATAAAAGGAATACATGTAGTGTAGCACATTCGGGTGGTTAACGGATGATAAAATGGAGATTTCTTGAATTAACGGGTCGAGCTCTCCGAACACATGCTTAACTGCGAAGTTTGCACCGTACCACTGGGCTTCTTTGATTTGGCTGTCGGTACCAAGCCGTCTCCTTACTTGGTACTCGTTTAGTAAAACCGTTGCTTGGTGGGTTTTTCCTTTCGGGCCAAGTAAGACATCGGCCAGACGAGCTTGTTGTTTTGTAATTGGTTTTGATTGGTTCTGTTTATTTTCTTCTATTGCTTGAGAGAGGAGCCACATGTCCTCCTTCCATGCAGTCTCCGTTCTCTTGCAGAGATCCTCTGTAGCCAAAAAGAGCTTGCCAAATCTGCGGTTGGTCGGTGGAATGAAAGTTCAGTATAGATGATATTAATCATAAATCCACTAAAAAAGTGAAGTAAATCAACTACAATACAACGATTTGTAGGTACTTGTGAGATGTTTAGAACCAAAATCCATTAACAGTATCATATACAAGCCTTTTTCTGAAATAAATATAGATAATTAACTAATAAATTGAATGTTAAAAGCATTTTTTTATTAAACCTGTACTGAAAAAGTTTCTTATCCAGCAATTCTGCGTCGTATTTCTTCCTGAAAAGCACCTTTTTCCTAGTAATCTCCTTTTCGTCACACCCAGAGAACTCTCCTGCATATTCAATCGCTTCGAGTACTACTGGCAAACACCACAGCAAATTATGCAGGTGCACTTCCACACAATCTGTGTTACCGACAAGTGCAACTGCCTTGGCCCACCAGTCCCTGCCAGGCTCCAAGCATAATTTTATATACGCCTCAGCCTCTCTAAATATACGGTTCAACTCCCTCAAGGGGTTTTCTAGGGTTTTCCACTTGGTATGTTTCTCTTCGAAGCGGAGGTGGGCCCGCATCTCAGTGGAGACCGAGTCAAATGCTAGGGATAGCATGTCAGCAAGGAGGCGACATTGACGGTTGTTGAATTGAATCTCATCTTGGAACAACATGAGGGTCTTGATGCCTCCTAGGGTTTCACCGATATGACGAAGCTGTTCCATCCTCAAAATGTGTGAACTTTTGAGGATGGAGATTTGAATGGTTTCTCTTTTGGCGCTCCTTTGCTTTTCTCTGATATCAGATATAAATGATTTTGTTCTACTTGAACAACTTATACTTCTGCTGTGAAGAGAATGAACAAGGTTCCTTTATGATTGGTTCATGCACCTGATGATAAATAAATAAGATTCAATTAGACAGAACACTTTCAAAGTTTTTTTAAGAAATAACAAAGTAACTTTAAGAAATCTGATTTTCATTGTTATTAATTAAGTTTTTAGTAGCTAGGAGGAAACTTCAATAGAGATTGTGGATTGTGTTATAACAAAGCTGATGGAAGATAATAATTAAGTTTCATTAAAATTGATGAAATTTAATTTCATTGACTGAATCTAACATGAATATCAATTCTTCGAATAATGATGGATAATATCTCATATCGATCGAATACGAAGAAGCAAAAAAAATATAAATTGATAGAGGAACTCCTTAAAATTGAACTAAAACCTTATTGAGCCCTTCATCTAACTGCACTACAGTTGAAAATGATTCAAATTAAGATAATGTGTCATACCGTTCTAAATCTGATACGCTCCGATCGAACCTTGTCAGAGCCCAAAAAGCCAAATTGTTGAAGATAGTTTTTTACTTGAACACACAAAAAAGAATAGAAAAGGAAAATTCCAATGAATTGGTACGTATTGGTACTATGATCCGAGAAACATGGAACTTCCAAGAGAAATTTGGTTGGAGGAAGGCCAGGATCTATATTTAGTCAAAACAGAGGTTTATAGGAGATGGAGATACAACTAATCTAAAAGAGAACGCACCTTTCTAATACGCCTTTGCAATGCTAATTGCCTAATTGGTAACAACTCGTTTTCGCTCTTGCATGCGTTTCCCTTTTTTTTTTTGTCAAGTTTTACAAGCAAATAAATGTAACTCCCACGATTCGGTTCGGTTGCTATAGATACGCTGTATGAAATGTCATATTGACAGAATAGCTTTTCCTTCATGCAGCGTAAATGTCATATTGACTCTATTATAGATACGCTGTATGAAATCAAAACTGCACTGTCAATTAATTAACCTCTCTTTGGCATTGAAAGACTTGAAATTTGAAAATTAAGAACGCGTTATGTTGCAGTTTCGCTCTTTGTTAAAATGACTGATGGTCCAGTTGAACCGGACAAACTGGGTCTGTATTTGAACCGGTCAAAATCAAAATAAACCGGCCGGTTTTAACAAAACATGTTGAACCTATTTGATTGGCAGTTAGAAGCCTTTTTGCAAATATTTTTTTTCCCTTTAGTCTCGTTTTCAAATTGATCATTAATTAATGTTGGCTATCCAGTGATTCCAGTCATTTTATTAAACAAACTATCGGAATATAGTTTGTAAAATTCCACTAAATTTTTAATATAGCTGATAAATTTGAGTAGAACTAGGGTGTTCTTTAAGTTCAGGGGCGGACCCAGGATTTTTGTCAGGGGAGCAAAAAAATACCGAATCGGATTTAAATATCTAATCGGGTTTAAATCTATTAACCAATTGGGTACTCGATAAAAAATAATGCTTTAACTTATACTTTCCAATGCTTTGACTTGTAATTTCTGATTCTCTGACTTATAATTATAATTACCAATCAAAATTCAACAAATTTATTTCAATTTTAACCCTAAATTTAACCCGAATTAAAAATCAAACGTCCAGAGGGGGGCAAAAAAAATTCCAGGGGGGAGGACAAAGTCGGTCGGAACCGAAAAATTTCCACTAAAACTCAAAATCCAGGGGGGGGGGGCAGCTGCCCCCCCTAGAATACTCTAGGTCCGCCCCTGTTTAAGTTCATCAAATTTTTTCGTGAACTCAACTTTAAAACCTATTAGAATGATTTTAAATAACGAATCTAAACTATTGAAACCGATCTACTTTACAAGTGATGCATCTACATGTGAAAAATTTAAATTTTCGAATTAATGTAGTATAAAGTCATGTGGTCAAAATTATATGGTTTATAAATTAATTTTAATGCATTCATTTTTTGAACATTTTTTTTACAACTTGATTCTATACAAAATTAGTTTGAAAATTTTAAAATTTTTGTATATAGGCACATCACTCGTAAGGTAAATGGATTTCAACGATTTGAATTCGTTATTTGAAGCCATTCCGATAGATTTTAGAGTTAAGTTTATAAAAAAGTTTGGTAAACTTAAGAACACCTTAGTTGCACTCGATTAAATTTAGTTGTGAGATTTTTAGTTCATGATTGGTTGGCAGTTACCAACATCATGATTGGCAGGGAATGGACTCTGCTGTTTTTCTCTAAGAAAAACAGGGTTCTGCTTTTCTGATCCCAATCATTTAAATTTGTTGAGATTTGTGCATGAAAAATCTTCTTTATCAAAATACGCGAATGAAAAATTTTGAATGGTTGGAATCAGAAAAAGAGGACCATGCTTTTCTTAGAGAAAAGCTGCAGAGTCGGATCCGATTGGCAGTTACCAACTAAACAACTTTATTAAAAAAATAGTTCTAAAAACATTAAAAAAGGAAAATGCTCTTATAAGTTTTTTTTTAAAGGACTGTATATTCCAATATATTTTAGATATTATTTTTTAAATTGAATCTGCATTCTTTTATAAGAGAGACGAGAATTCGTGCCACTGCACCAAATCCGTTGTTTCAAATGAAAATACTCTTAGAAGTTATATCTATCTTTCTACAATATCCAATATCTAACGATCCAAATGCAATTATATTATAATGTAAGTATTCACAAAATTTACATTTTACCACCAAACATTTCAGTAGAGACGGATCCATGGAGATCCAGGAGTAAACAAGTATCTATCACTGAATTTAAAATATATTTTTTTAGTTCAATACAATTTTGCCCATGTACCTACCCTGACTCAGCATAATATCTAACCCTAACTAGAAAAAAAATTAAAAACCAAGGCCTAGTGACCAGAGATATAATTAAGGGGAGTGCTATACTGAGAGCATTTTTTGTGATTTTGAAAGCTAAGAGAATTTTTTTTCTCTAATTACCGATTTTGTTTTTTCACTTTTTTCTCTGACCAATTAATAAAATAACTAATAAAAGAAATAACTAATTAAGGAAAGAAGGAATGAGAGTTTCCTAATGTCAGAAAAATCTCACCACAAAAAATCTTCACAGAATAGAAAAATCGCATCTCAAAACTCCAAAGGATTTTGACAGATCTTATTATTTAATGTATGCTTGATGTTTTAAGAATTTTGTTTGAAAAATACTTGAAATGAGTGCTTTGATGTTTCATACGTCAAAATGAATAGGAATCTTATCCTTTAACCATTATGTAATTTTTTCCTCTTTCTTTCTTTTGCATCCGATTGCATTCTTAACAATAATAATATGTTATCAATCATGCTATAAAATTAAAATAATGGGTCTAATAGATAAAATGAATATGCATAAGCATCCAAGCATCTAAGTACATTTTTTTAAAAAATTGAATTCAATTTCTTTCCATTTTTACATTAATACATATATATTCGACATAAGCATTACAATGAGTAATATGAAAACAATATAATCAGGGACTTAGAAAGTAAAGCGTTTATTTTTCTTTGAAATTAGCGTATTAGTGATAAATATCAAACAATTTTCGGCAGATAGCCATAACAAGTTAAAAACATGCACATCTGTGTAAAATTAAATAATGAAAAATTTGCAACAAATCTAAGCAGGGAGAGGGAGATGATACATATTTGTTTCATCTAAGGGAACTTTTCTTTGGAGTTATTTCCTTATTAGTTATTTTATTAAATGAGTGAGAGAGAAAAATGAAAGGACAAAATTGGTATTTAGATAAAAAAAATTATCTTAGCTCTCAAAATCACAAAATATGACCTTACTATAGCACTTCCCTATAATTAAAGCTTTGGCCAAGTCTCTATTCAACAACATTAAATGGCTCTGCTGCTTTGCATCCGCTATTTCAACCGGTGTTGTAAAAAACGTCCGTTTAAGCCGATTAATGAACCGATTATTCGTTGGCGGTGACCAAATTGTTATGAATTTTTTTGACTAATCGACCGATTATTTCCGATTATGGCCGATTATTCCCGATTATTCTCAATTCATCGCTTGGTGGTACCTTGTCCGTTCGACAACCGCATACTGTTATTTACAACACTGATTTCAACATTAAATTTGTCAATTTACTTTTTATTTAATACTCAATTAGTTGATGAATTTGAATCCAATTAGTGTCATACTTCGATAAAAATTCTAAAAATCAGTCCCTGCATCTCCAACGAGAATTAGCGAGAGCTTCACTTTATATTGGATGGTTGGGTGTATTATTGACCAACACTAATTGGGCCTAATCACACATATTCTTACTAGCCGCTTTTAGTTCAGCCACTAGATCTGTTCATTTGGCAAAAAGAAAAGGCTGAATTTTTTATTAGTGATGTGTATTATCATTGCTTATTTTGCTGTGCAAGCTTGTTGTTTCACATTTTTTTCATAATCTAGTCAATTAGTTTACTCAACATATCAATTTTTTTTTTTTTTTTAACATAGGCACACTTAGAAACTAAACACAAAAAGAATTCTAATCAAATTTAAATCTCTCCATTTCAAACACAAAGGAGAGGACCTACAAAAAGATGAAGGGAACCGAATGAAACAGAGCTTGCATCAAAAAAAGAGAAGAAGAAGAAGAAGAAGCAGCAGCAGCACCAAAAAAGTTGGTTATGGCTTCAGAATTTGTGAATTTATTTACAAGACTAAAACATAAATAATGAAGTCTTCAACTTCATACTCCTGACTGTATAGCAGGAAATGGTTCAATCGGAAATAATTCTCCGATCTCCCCGAAAAACCCGTCACGGTGCCACCCGTCTCGACACCAATCCGATCCAAATACCTCCTCATCCAGACCTTTAAAATCATCCGGTGAGAATTCAAACCGCACCGCCTCTTCAAATGTACCTGGATCCGTTAACCCGAATTCCGTCAGACCATCCTGATAGTACTCAGATGGCAAGGGCTCCTTCATCAATTCCTCCTTTCCTTCTTCTTGCGGTGGCGGCACCTGCATGGTATTTGAAACGAGAGAGGCCGGGAAATTGGTGATTGCACCTGGTCCACGGAGCCGGAGTGCAGCGGCATCGTAGACCAATGCGGCCTCCTCGGCGGTGTTGAAGGTCCCGAGCCATACGCGGATCCCACGTGTCGGGTCACGGATTTCTGCTGCGTATTTACCCCATGGCCGTCGCCTTACACCCCGGTACCTACAATTTTAGAATAATAATTTAGTGGGTAATTTATATGTTAATACAACATATTGTTCATTTTTTTTTCCTACTACTTTGGAATAAACTCTTATCTTCATCTTTTGGCATTTTCTTTGAATTTACAAAGACTCAAACAAATATGCAATTCAATTCATTGGAACATACTTTGTTGAAGAGGGTGCCTTCTTAGTACCATTAGCGGTCTTCCTACTGTTACCGGCTTTCGTGGTTGAGCAGGATCCCGCTCCGGGTTCAACATCTCTGACAACCCGTGTAACCCTTCGGCCGGGTGGGCCCGGTAACTGTGCAGCCGTTTCATCGCCCGATGACTCCGTGGCATCAGGATCGTTCCAGTGAATTCGCAGAGTTCTTGATTTCGGCATGGTGATGTATAAATTATGAGCAACAATAGTTTCTGTTTACTGTATTATAGAAACTGTTGAGAAGGGGTTAGAGAGAAAAGATGAGGTTTTGTTCAGGGTTTAGGCTTGGAGGGGAAATGAGGATCTTTTGTGGGGTTTTGGATTTATATAGGGATTTAATCTCACACACCTCCAGGCTACAGTGTACAGAGAAATATTGCCATTTTATTGGTGCTCAATTGCTCATAGGATCACACACAAATTGGTCTGATTGGGATTTGGAAGGCATGCTCAGTGAAATATTTTATATAAACTCTCTCTTTACTTTATTGGATAGCTTTTAGTTTACCCTTGTTGGATAGCTAAAGAGAATCTGAATTAGTCTACACAAATTTTCTCTTGTTGGATAGCTTTATTGGATAAATTTTAATTAATAATCTGAATTTGTTGGATAGCTTTGTTGGACAAATTTTCTCTTGTGTAAATCTGAATTAATCTGAATTAGCCCAACAAAGTAAACTATATTTAAATTATCCAATAAAGCTATCCAACAAATATTTTATATAAATTTAGTTGATTCAGATTCTTCATTCTTGGAAGAAAAACATATATTTAAATTGTGTAGACTATCCTTTGTTTTGGGTTTTCAAGATAGTTTACAGTAGCACTTGGCTATTTCTTTTTGGAGGAAATTAAATTTATTATGCAATTGTAGCTTAATATTTGTTGAGTAATTTGAGTTAGACCGGTGCATTTATGAACTTCCAAATTATTAAGAGGATCATTTTACAGAGGTAGCAAATTAATAAACCAAATAACTTAAAACTCTTAAATTTAAATTTACTTGGACCAATAATTTTAGAAATTGTTAAGAGTCAGCTTTTGATTTAGTGACAAATGCAAACTATATTGTCGCGAATCCGAAATTCGACTAGGAAATTATTTATTGATATAAAAAAGTTAGAAAACCTGATATTCATCTTTTATTCCAGAAAAAAACAGGAAGCATTTTTTTCTCTTTTAAACTTTGCATAAACTGTAAAGTTGTAAGAGAGATTCAAATTTTCAATTTTTGAGTAACAACAGTTCTAGAATTTATTCTTCTAGTCTTCAAATGAACTAAAATCAACCAAACTAATATTATTTATGGGACTTTCGAATAAACCGTGCTATTATATTTAATTTCACAATCATTCGTATTTTTTTTTCTCTTTTTTTGACGGTGGGTCCAATTTCTTTCAATGTCTAGTTTTTTAAAATTCATCCAATTTAATGTTGTTGTCTTTATCTGAATTTAAATATGCAATCTCAGTTTTGTGAGAATTCAGTACAATAATTGAATTAAGGTAGTTACTAGTGGTTGATTTATTAAATGAATTTAAATCATCAAGTGGACCTATTAAGAATAATCTAGTCAAATAGTAAATATTTTACTAGCCCTAATAGTAATTTCAGATGGTTAATTTTTTAGAGTAGGGTTAAAATGCACTGTTGGTTTTGTGCTCCAATCATGTTCCATATTTTTATTTTCGTTTTCAAAGTCCAAACAGTCGATCCGAACTGCTTACCATCATCTTCGTATTAAAATGTACTTGGAGACCAAATTTTATATTTTTTGGAACTTTTTATTTTTATTTTTTTAGATAGATACAAAATCATTGTTTTCATAAGATTCTGGACCATCCAAAACAGTGATTTTGTACCTATATAAAAAAATAGTATAAAAATTCTAAAAAATATCAAATTTGGTCTCCAAGTACATTTTAATATGAAGATCATGTTGAGCGGTTCGGATCGATTGTTCGAACTTTTAAAACAGAGAAAAAGACGTAAAACATGATTAGAGTACAAAACCAATGATGCATTTTAACCCTACTCAATTTTTTATACTTGAAAAGGTATTGTTAAATTTGTTTAAGACATAATTGGATTACATTCCTTATCCGCTTGACTAAGATTGGATTGTTGTCATACCGAACCATGACGCAATAAAATATTATAAAAAAATAATAATCCCTTTTGTAAAGACACAGAATATATCTGCAATGCTGCCACGTACTCCGATTAAAGAGGAGTTCACAAAGAAGAAAAAAAATAAAGTATCTTAGGGAATACGTGGCAGGTCAGAATTTTACACTTATAAAATTATTTTAAAACAATATAGAATAATAGATAAATTGGCTTCAGATTTTGATTTCATAGAAAAAAACTAAAATAATTTTTGTTCTTTAGTAATTTTAAAGGTACCGAAAATATTTTTCAATTCTTTTAGCTAAAGAATTGAATTTTATGTGGCGTGAGGTGGGCGATACACTGAATCTTAAAGGAATCGAAAAAAAAGTTTCTGTTCTCTTAGATATGACTGTACAAAATACTTGTGAATTGTGATTTGTGACTCGTTTGAGATCAACTCAGATTCAACTTATCAACAGCTTGAGTTAGAACTGGCTTGAGTTGACTTACGAGTTGAGCTCGAGTTGTCTCCAACTCGCTCATGATCAATTTAAGTTACCATATTTCAGGACCGTTTTGATAATTTGGTAATTAATAAACTTAGTTTGCACACTAGCAGGACTTTTGTACTTAATTTTTTTTTTTGAAATAACGGTACTCGATTTTAGAACGTTGTTATTGTTGAATAAAAGTTCCTCAAACATGCCGTTTATATTTGAAATAAAAGATAAATACATAACAGCCTTATGATCAGAAACTTCTACTCAAATTTTGAGGCACTAAATGACGTATTTTTGCATCGGAACACATAAGTTCCAGATTGAACCAACAGATTGATTGTAGATATCTTTGCAAGCTTTTCAAAAAGTGGTTATATGTTGAAATCATAGTTTCCTATCAAAAGTTACGCACGCATGTTTAAAGTTTTAAAAAAAATGCATTGATGTATTATCATGATGCACTGTTGTTTTATACCTTGTTTAATTACGGATCTTGATAGGGGAACTAAAACTTAATATGCACAATATGTGGTGGGTGAGATTTGAACTCAACTTTTCCACAATCACAAAATAAGCTCTTACCACAATACTATAAGTATACATGTGATATTTTATAAGGATGCTGAACTATATAAAATGTTCTAAAAAAATAAATTTCAATTAAATTTTAGTATACATAACTTAAATTATAAAATCATAGGGGTGGCTTAGCCACCCTATGAATGGTTATTGATCTGCCCCTGTATCATTACAAAAAACATTGATGACACGCTGATGTTTTATGGACTGTTAATTTTACTGTTAATTTCTTTTGTCAGTTAGCTCACGAGCTACGAGCTGACGGGAGTTACTCACGAGTTAATTCCAGTTGGTTTTCCAACTCAGTTCTAAATATGCAACTCGAGTTAAACTCAGCTTATGAGTTCATAAGTTGAGTTCGAGTTATCTTCAGCTTGCTCAGTTGCAACTTGCAACCCTGCCTTTTAACTGAATTTTTTTTGGGTTAATTCTAGACTATTAAAATTGCATAGAATCTGTCCATTATTATATATTATTTTTACGTTAGTTCTATAAATAAAAATTCTGCTGAAAGGCTGAAAGCAGACTTTTTTTTTAATATTAAAATGAACTGAAAAAGAGAGGAAAAATATAAAAGAATGAATGGGATGCGACTAACCGACAAGAGCACAGTCTCAGCCACGGACCCGCAGTGAACCGATGCAGATGCGACACGTGGGGGGGAGACACGACGTGCACCGCATTGGATATTGTGTGGGAGGTGGTGCGTTGGCCGTGCCCTCTGCTGCCTTCTCACGTGATCTGATTCATGTCTCCTCAGTCCTCAGTCCTCATCTCCTCCCTGTGTTGTGATTTTCTGTGACTGATGGGGAGAAGCTATATGGTGCAGTAAGCTCTTGTCGGAATTTACCATTCTGCTGCCTGAGCAACATAGATGTGTCAGCCATGCATTGGGTATACATGTGTCTGATAGTTTCTTCAGCATTTTTACAGAGAGAGCATTGATTTGGTATCATCCATCCCTTTCTTACTAGATTATCAATGGTTAGTATATGATTATTCAACATTAGCCATGAAAATATCAGAACTCTTTTTGGTGACTTTATATCTCAAATTCTAGTAATGTGCAGTGAAATAAGTGGTCCTTGTTCCCAGTGGCGAACCCAGAGTATTCCAGGGAGGCAGCTGCTCTTCCTGGATTTTGAGTTTTAGTAGAGATATATTGGTTCCGACCGACTTTGCTTCTCCTAAATTTTTTTTTGCTCTCTCTGGACGTTTGATTTGTAATTCGGGTTAAATTTAGGGTTAAAATTGAAATAAATTTGTTGAATTTTGATTGGTAATTAGAATTATAAGTCAGAGCATCAGAAATTACAAGTCAAAACGTTGGAAAGTATAAGTTAAAGCATTGTTTTTTTTATCGAGTACTCAATTGGTTAATGGATTTAAACCCAATTAGATATTTAAACCCGATTTGATTTTTTTTTTGCCTCTCCTGACGAAAATCCTAAATCCGCCCTGGCACTGGGTATACATGTGTCTGATAGTTTCTTCAGCATTTTTACAGAGAGAGCATCGATTTGGTATCATCCATCCCTTTCCCTTTCTTACTAGATTATCAATGGTTAGTATCTGATTATTCAACATTAGCCATGAAAATATCAGAAGTCTTGTTGGTGCCTTTATATCTCAAATTCTGGTAATGTGCAGTGAAATAAATGGTCCCTCCATAGAATTGTAGAAGTACTTGACAGAAAAATTCCATTTTTTGTTCCACTTCTATTGAGATGTAGAAGTGTCTGGTTCCTGGTTAGGGCAAACTGTATTAGCTGAAGATGTAAGTTTGTTTGACTTGTTATTAATGATAGTAACTTTTTCTTTGCTTTTTAAATGAATTTTTGTAATTTGAAGAAGCATGCTTAAAGGGATGATACTTATTACTAGAAGTGAAAGTTCAAATATAAATATTTTTTTTTCAAAGAATAACTATAAAAACAGCAAGGAACCATAATAATTGTATTAAAAGTTACTTTATAGTTGACTGAACAATAAAATATATTAACAAATCTTAATTGGTTACCCTTATACATATATACAAGGAGGTAAGTGACAATTTTTTATTTTAACAGTATTAATAATATTTAAAGATAAAAATAAAATTAAAATCCAACTCATATACATATATACAAGGGGATAACTTGATAATTCTTTTTTGACAATATTAACAATATTTAAAAATAAAATTTAAAATTAAATCCAACATTATAGCCTACCTATTTTATATATTTCTTAAAAGAGAAGGGATTCAATTACACCATTTTATTATGGTGACAATCTTGACACTATATGTTTATAAGTTATTTTTTGCGATTTTAAAATTTAAACAGTCGATCCGAACCGTTCAACATGATCTCCATATTAAAATGTGCTTGGAGACAAAATTTTACATTTTTTTGGAAATTGTTTACTATTTATTTAGAATTTTTGAAAATCGCTGTTTTCAATGGTCCATAATTGTCTGAAAACAACAATTTTGTACACATCTTAATAAATATTAAAAAATTCCAAAAAATGAAAAATTTGGTCTCAAGTACATTTTAACATGGATATTTTTTTTTTTCCTAATAACAATTTTATTTCAGTCATGACTTATTATTTAGGAAAAAAAATAAGGATTCAGTTCTTATTAATGTATTGATATTTGTAAGAAATGTTTTATTCAAATTTTGAATTTATAAATTTCACACCAAAAATACTAATTAAAATATTTCGTCACAATTTAAGATTTTATTTTTATTTTATTTTGCATGATGCGGCAACTAGATAGGATGATGGAAATGATATCTATATCTTTTTATAACTTTAGAAACTAAATTAATATTTATTCTATTTGCTATGGAAAGAATCTTTGCAGTTTCATTGGATCCTTCATGAGTATTCACAATTTATTGGGTGCTTTCAATACAAGTGAGGCAAAATAGTACGCCAACTACTATTGTTCATGTATTCATAAGAATTGAATGCTTTATATTACGGGGAGCAAGGAATAAATAAAAGAGAAGGGATCCACTTACAACATCTTATAACAATTTAGTTTTGTGATTTTGAAAGTCCAAACAGTCGATCCAAACCGTTTAACATGTAATCTGTACTAAAATATGCTTGAAAATCAAATTTTACATTTTTTTGAATTTTTTTACTATTTATTAAGTATTTTACAAAACTACTGTTTTTAGATAATTCTGAACCACTAAAAAACAACAGTTTTGTAAAATACTTAATAAATAGTAAACAAATTCAAAAAAAATGTAAAATTTGATGTTCAAACACATTTTAGTACAGATTACATGTTGAACGGTTTGGATCGACTGTTTGGACTTTAAAAATCACAAAACTAAATTATTGTAAAATGTTGTAACTTTCAAAAGTTTTAAGTGATATCTCATTTAAATAAAATCCTCTTTCAAGGGGTTTAAATAAAAAATTTGGGTTCTGTTTGGGCCTGATTTGCTCCGGGCCTCAAAATCTCCAGGGCCTGATTTGTATATTACACTCACTATACTCAAATTTTACCAATGTTTTTTTTTTCCCGTATTTGCCCCTGGGCAATGTTTCACTGCTAAAATTTGTAACTCAATTTTTATGTCAATAAAAAAATAAATTAGATTTTTTCATTTGGACTTTTATTTGACGGGAAAACTTGCCATATTTTTTCCTTAATATTAATGTGTTTTCGAATTTTTTAAAGGTGGTTTTGCAGTTGTTGCTTGTTTTGTGTCTAAGACAGGTCACAATATTTTTTTTTGATATTGCACAAATTATGATATCCTTGACTGATTTCATACACAATTACATAATTTCTCTATTTTGTCGGATTAAATCGTAAAATTCTCTTTAAAGTGGGCCCAATTAACTAAGGGATATATTGAAATTTCTTTTTGATCCTAATTCCTAATTAGACAGGAATTTTTGTTATTTAGCATTTCCTTTTATCACATTCTTAACCCCACCCTTTGAATTTTTACGGTTCTAAATTTAAAATTATATTATTATTTTTTAATATTCTTGAACTTACTATTAATTAATTATTCAATTTGCTTCTCTTGGTTTAAAATTTAGTTAATTTACTAAAACCCATAATAATGATCGTCATCCGTTGAATATCATAATATCATTGACATAATAATATTGCAAACCCAAATCAAAATTCTTTACCCATTTTTTTCATTGATTAAAAATATTCAACATCTCCAACTATAGTGTAGGCAACTAGGGCTGTCAAAACAATTAGTAGTTCGTGATTCAATTGACTTCGATTCGAAAGAAAATCGCAATTAACTCGTTCGATTGAAGTTCGTTCTGAAACAAATTAAACCAGTTCAGTTTAAATCTTATTCAAACTAAAACTGGATATAATTCGTTCGAAATTGATTCACGAACCATTTAGGTTCGAATCTCAAATAATGCAACTAATGGCTTCAACCATCAATCTTTAATAATGCATGAACCAAACTTATATCATAGCTCAAAATTGTTAATATAATAGTAACTTATAATAGAAAAATACTTCAGCAGCGTAACAAATTAACAATGGAATAAGTTTCATTTAATTAGGTTCATGCCGTTATTTTAATCAATCAAGTAGTGTAAAAGGTAAGGGAATTTTGGGCTGGTCCATAATCCATCGATGTGAATTTGTGAAAGGTAAAAGATAAAAGGAAACCGCGTGAATTTTGTTTCATTTGAATTAGTAGTTCGTGATTCGATTGACTTCGATTCGAAAAAAAATTCACAATTAACTCGTTCGATTGAAGTTTGTTCTGAAATAAATTAAACAAGTTCGGTTCAAATCTTATTCAAATTCAAACTCAAACTGGAGTAAGTTTGACTTGGTTTGATTAGTTTGGAGGCAACTATCTCAAAAAAAAATAATAACGATAAAATTTGAATAGAGTCAATAGACTATAAAAGGAAAGAATTAAACGACCCTTCTTTGTCTTCTCTTCATCTCATCTCTGATCGGAATCGGATACAATGGATCGATTCAGAACCCTCAAGCGAATTCAGATCGAGCCCGACCAATTCTCCCAGGACAACGACGTGGCGGAGGAGACTCCAACGGCGGAGTTCAGACCCTACGCCGCCGGAGACGAGGAAGAGAATGCGGCGGAGTATGAAGGAATGCGGTTCATGGGAATGAAGGTGGTGAGGAGGCGAGCGTTGACCGAGAAGGATTGCGGAGGTGATTACGTTGGTGTTGATTTTGACCAGTATCTCTCAAAGATCTTATCTAAGCAAGGTTTGCATGCTCTTCTTTTTAGACTGAGCAAGAATTTCTAAATTGTCTATTTGTTACACATTTATATCCACAATTGTAGTTCTCTACTTGTTGGATCGCCAAATTTCAATGATATCCTTGTGGTCGAGAGTAGAGACTGTCAAAAAATTGCAATGCTTTGCAATTCTTCCCCTTTTATTGCATAATGCAATGGTGATAAGCGCTTAGTATGTATCTTTACCAGTATTATACCAGTGGTTGCAGTCATGTTATTCAGTTTAGAAATGGGTGCAGTTCAGTGATTATCTTAAAACAAGGATTATAGTAATGATAACAAAAATGAAAATTCAAGGATTGACATATCACCACCTCCATTTGATAGAGCTAATATAATACTGCTCAAATAAATGGTATGCCCCCACATTTGGTGATTTTTTTTTTTTCCAGATTAATTTTGGTCCAAAGATGTTTATGAGCATAACTTATAATTTCTCTATGTTTACAGGGGACAAAAATGTTCTCTTTGCTGATTACATCCTGAAACTAACCGGGTCTGGCAAGATGAAAAAGCGGATCCTAATAATGACAGATTTTGCTATCTATCTAGTCGACCCGGATACAGATTCTCTGAAACGGCGAATTGCACTGACAGCCATAGACTGTGTTTACATGAGCAATCTTGATGATAATTTTTTGGCAATTATTGCACCGTCAGAGTATGACTGCCTCATGGCCACTTCTCGAAAGAAGGAGATTGCTGATGCTCTTATCGAGGCTACCAAGGGAGCCTCAGCTGGGTATCAAATTGAAGTCATCATATCAAACCAGTAATAATTCTTCTAAGATTTTAGTACTGTACGTAGCCATATGTATTGGTACTGCCAAAGTGCCAATCAGTGTACCTAGCTACTTTGGTCATTCATTGAAGTAGAAATAAAAATAAGCTAAGGTTGGGTATTTGCTGGTATGGTAATGCTACCCTAGCGCTTGCATAATTGACACAGTTTTGAAAATTATGGGGTTCAATCCTTGGTAGGACGTCTGTAAAATAAAGATTGCTGTCTAGTTTAAGCACTGAATGAATTGCATTTTGTTGATTTGTTCAATTAATTTCACCACCTTCCTCCCTCTGTCTCTTTCTTTCCAGGTTTGAGTACCATGCGGCAGATGACTTAGTGAAAAAAATTGTATGTGAAGAAATAGATGGTACGTGACCCTTATTCATCCCGGCTACCTACTTAATGCATCAAATGAAGTAAAAGAAAGTGGCATCAATTTGTTTTGTCACAAATCAAACAGTAGCAGATTGTTCTATCCAATGACATAATTAAAAAGAATACTAAATCTGTAAGGTCCCATATTAAGAAAACAAATGTGTTGCTTCATTCTAAACAATTGAATGCTTTTGCAGGTTTTGTTAAAACAAGGATTACAAAGAAAGAATGACAATAATTTGGAACACTCTATGGAAAGGAAGAGAGTTTTTATAGATTGCAACAAATCATTTTGGATGCTAAGCAACATATTGAGTGTTCGTTTTTCTTTGTTCTTTTTCATTGCCAAATATCTAACCTTCTTCTATATATATACCAAAAGATATAGACCTCCAAACTGCTCAAGCGGGCCAATTATTGCCTTTTTTCAAAATACTGTTTAACCCATTACGATCTCATGTACTCTTTTACTTTTTAATTGGGCAAATGTAAATACTTTGTATTCCGATTTCAGTTTAAATTTGCTTTTTTTTTTTTCTTCTTCTTTTGTATGTGTTCTCAATTTCCTAATTTGTGGAAGGAAATTTTGTTTTCAACTTTTGGCAATTTGAGAAAAATTATAGTGCTCCCTAATGTTCTCCCAAAATGTTTAGTACAAATTTTGCATTGGCTGGGGAACTGAAAGTTCTTTCTTTCCAAATCAACTGCGGCAAAATCGGGTAAATTTAACCTCCTTTATTTTGGTTGCAATAGTCTCATTGTTTCCAATATGAAGAGAGTATTCATGAAAATTGCATATTCGTTTCAGATTCCCGAGTACATCTAATTAATCAGCAAAACAAAGCATGGTTACAATATGACGAAGAGGATGGTCTGTTGGTCTAAAAACTGTTATAGGTCTAGGGTTTTGAGAGAGAGCAAGAGAGAACAAGAGACATATACAACAATCTTCACATTGGATCGAAATCTCACCTAACAAAACTAACAACCAACATAAATTAAATTTGAACACTATTGAACTTCATGGTCGGTATAGGCTTGATGAGCATATCGGCTGGATTGTCAACAGTACCAATCTTCTTTTATCTCTACTATACCCTTCGAGATAACTTGCTGAACAAAGTGATACTTAACATCAATGTGCTTGATTCTTTCATGATACACATGGTTCTTCGCCAAATGAATGATAGGACCACCATGTGCTGAAATTTCTTCAAACAAGCTCTTAAGCCATTTTGCCTCCTTAACGCTTTCAGTAACCGTCATGTACTCAGCTTCTGTGGTTTATAAGGCAATGATGGATTGCAAATTAGTCTTCCAATTAATTGCGCATCCACCCAAAGTGAAAACGTAATCGGTCAAAGCCGTCTCTTGTCAAGATCTCCCATAAAATTTGAATCTACATAACCCGTTAGCCTTTCATCGTTTCTCCCGAATTCCAAACGTGCATTTGCGGTACCTTTCAAATAGCAGAGTATCCACTGACCGCCTCCCAATGCTATATCGGGTCTAGTGCACACCATCAAATAGATGATGCTTCCAACAACACTAGAATATGGGACTCTTGACATGTCTTCCTTGTCCTTCTCGGTTTGTGGACTTAGTTGCCTCGACAACTTGAATTTGGTCGCAAGAGGAGTAGATACGGGTTTTACATCCTTCATGTTGAAACGATGCAACACCTTCTTAACGAAATCCCGATACAATTTTCCGTTTCACCTCCAACAAATATTTAATTCGTATCCAATCAATTCAGGGATCATCTGTAGCGAAATACAAGAGCCCCTTTGCACCGGCCTTCTTTCAAAATTCACAAAAACATGCTACATAGCTTGTTTTTGCAACGCGCACACAGAGAAAATAACAGCCTCTATAATCACTGCATTCTTCTAACATTAATCCAACATGCTGAGACATCTATATCCTAGCATCCTGTTGCCCTCTTTGCTAACAATACTTCCTCCATAGTGCAGCTTCCTTCAGAATTCTGTTTGCCTGCGTTAGGCCTGTACTCGTTGCCCTCCAAGCACCATACCCGTTGCACCGAATCTGCTGGTACCACTAGCTGACATCCAAAGGTCCTTGATATTTTCCTCCAAACAGTAACTGCATATGGGCAGAGTTGATCGGGCAGTCAGCAACAAAATATTTATGGCAACATTTGGTATGGAATAAGTCACAAAAAAATTCTGAAATTTACCAGTCTCCCCAATTAATTTATTGTTCCTTGCAAGATGTGTTGAGATTGAATTTGTATAATTGTAGGGACCTTGTAGTAAGAAGAGAATAGTATCAAGTTTGGGGTCCTTTATGTAATGTTTAAGCCTATAGAGGCACAACAGATCAAAAATCGTATTCAAGTTTTCAGTTTATTTGTGTCAAAATGGTATCAGAGCCCTTCTCTGAAAAAACCTAAAAACGCGTTACTGTAGCAAACCCGCGTTACTGTAGCAGACCTCCGCCCCACCCCTCCGCCAGCGCCGCCTGAGCTCCGCCCGACGTCGTCTGGCCCGCCTGAGCTCCGCCCGACTCCTCCTGGCCCGCCTGAGCTCCGCTGCCGCAGAACTGGCCTCAGCCACCTAGGTCAGCAGCTCCAGATCTGACTCTGGCCGGCCCCTCTCCCTGCTCCGCCTAGGTCCCTCTCCCTGCTCCGCCTAGGTCCGGCCAGCCACCTCCTTCTCCGCCCTCTCTCTCTCTTGGCCGAGCTCCACTCCGCCTAGGTCCGGCCAGCCACCTTCTTCTCTCTTGGTTTGATCCAGCTAGGCCGAGCCACCTCTTTAAGGCCGGCCAGCCACCTAGGGTAAGGTTCTTGGGTTGATTTGGCCGGCGTGGGGGGCCTATACCCCACGATACCCGAGAAGCGGGTTTTGATCGGGTTTTTCGATCGGTTTTGGGTCGAATCTTGATGAGATAGACCAAGATAGGGTCGAGAGAGAAGAAGAAGAAAGGAGAAGATGACCTAGATCCGTCTTGAGGGTACAAGATCGGGTCTAAGAGGTTATTAGAAGTGATTCGGACCAAGATCGATACGTGAGGCGTAAATCTAAGTCCGATCAATGTCAGAGGAGGAGACCGGGAATGCGTTTGCGAAGGCTTGTGCGAAGCTGACTCCTGATGAGCTCGCTGTTGTGGTGCGAGCATTGGCCGGGAGTCAAACTTCTGTTGATAGCAAGCCAAAGTTACAGAAGTTGGACCTTCAGTCGGTGGACATAAAACTGGATGGGCCAGCCACGTATTTGAGCTGGTCGCGTCGGGTTAAGAGGGCTCTAGTAGGAAAGAACCTGGATGGGTATATCACAGGTGAGATGGACGTGCCAGCTGAGGGCTCAGCTGGGTACAATGAGTGGAGGTCTACAAACAGTCTGCTACACACTTGGCTTCTAAACTCTATGGTTGCATCTATTGCCAAGACGGTTGATGGCATAGAGGCCGTGAGTGATGTCTGGGGGAAGTTGATGAGGATCTATGCAGGGATTGACAACAATATGAGAGTGTTCCAGATCGAGAGAGAGATAGAGGAGGTAGCACAGAGAGGTAGGTCGATTCAGGAGTATGCCGCAGATTTGGAGCGACTGTGGGCAGATTACGACCACTTCTCTCCTGCTGAGTGTTGCTTGGATCCAAATTGCAAGAAGGGTTTGAGAGATGTCCAGAGAAGGACTATGCACTTTCTGAGGCATCTGGACTCAGCATTCGAGCAGAGGAGCGCAGTGTTGCTAGCCCACTCGAAGATTCCCTCTCTGGATGAGTCGATCTCTGCAATGATACAGGAGGAGAGCCGTATAGGATTACAGGCTGGGACAGGAGGACTTCCAGGAGTGAAGTCAGCACTAGCGGTCTCTAACTCAGGTAATACAGGGTACAGGGGCGAGACTCGACAGTGCTACAACTGTGGTGAGGTGGGTCACCTGAAGCAGGCTTGTCCGAAGCCACCAAAGGAGAGAGATACAGGTGGGAGGGGGCAGTTTGGGAGTCGTGGTCGCGGCCGTGGAGGTCGGAGAGGGGGAAGAGGAGGCAATCGGGCACATCTGATGGTTGCAGAGGAGGAAGAAGAAGCTGGTGGGGATCTTACAGAGGAGGATCAGGCACTCGTGGAGGCCTATTCTCAGGCACTCAGGAACAGGCAGAAGCTGACAGGTGATGGGAAGAGTGTGAGAGATGATGCATCCTCCTCATCTTCATCCAGGGGTAACTTTGCTTCTCTTGCCCACACAGCCACAGGTACTCATGATACATTTGCTTTAGCCTCTATACCCACCAGATCACCAGATTGGATAGTTGACTCTGGTGCGTCTCGCCATGTGACTGGTGCTGCTGGGGAGTTTTCTTCCTATACTCGCCTAGCAGTCCCAGAGAGCATTCAGACTGCCGATGGTACGGCTCAGCCCGTAGTTGGTAAGGGTACTGTGAAATGTACCAACACTTTGACTTTGTCTAATGTTTTGCATGCTCCTTCTTTTCCTGTGAATCTCTTATCCATAAGTGCCATTATATCACAACTAAAATGTGTTGTTTTGTTTGATATTCCTAAGGTGATCTTCCAAGAGAAGGGGACCGGCAGGTTGCTTGGGACTGGCACTTGGCATAGCGGGCTGTGGTACATGGATGGGGGGGGGTATGGACTCGGCCCTCTCATCCATCGTAGAGAGAGCTGGAGGAGTTGAGAGGAGTGTGGAGGACTTACTGCTGCTTCATCATAGGCGCTTAGGTCATTCCTCATTTCCTGTTTTGAGTAGGTTGTATCCGCCTTTATTTGAAAAGGCTAATAAGGAAAAACTGGTGTGTGATGCGTGTGAGTTAGGCAAGCATACTAGGAGCTCTTATGCTAGCTCTGGTAGTAGGAGTTCTTATATGTTTGATTTGATTCACTCTGATGTATGGGGACCTTGTCCCACAACTACTTTGAATGGATTTAGATATTTTGTTTCTTTCATTGATTGTTTTTCTCGTGTGACTTGGCTTTACTTGATGAAAAACAAGAGTGATGTGCTTGCTTGCTTCAAAGATCTCCATAAAATGGTTCAGACTCAATATGGTGCTGTTGTAAAGGTATTGAGGTCTGACAATGGAACAGAGTACACCAATAGGGCATTTGGGGAGTACCTGTCATCTCAGGGGATACACCATCAAACCACATGTCCGTACACACCAGAGCAGAATGGGGTAGCAGAACGGAAGAATAGGCATCTCCTTGAGATAACTCGGAGTATGATGATATCGATGAAAGTCCCAAAGTACTTGTGGGGGCAAGCAGTTCTGACAGCAGCCTATTTGATCAACAGGATGCCCTCGCGGGTATTGGATTGGAAGTCTCCGATTGAGATGCTGAAAGGTAAGAATGGAAATATTCTTCCCCTTAAAACCTTTGGATGTGTGTGCTTCGTGCATGACAAAAGACCAAATGTAGGAAAACTGGATCCTAGGGCTGTGAGATGTATCTTTGTTGGGTACTCGGGTACTCAAAAGGGTTATGTGTGCTGGAGCCCAGAAGAGAAGAGACTATTTGTGAGTATGGATGTTACATTCAGAGAGCTCGAACCATACTATTCCTCAGATGTGACATCACCCTTTGGAGACTCGCTCGATACAGGAGGTATGAGGCGAGAGGGGGAGAGTAGTAGTGAGGGTGAGAGGAGGATGGTGAGTGTGGGTAGTATTCCTTGTCCTGTACTTGAGAATTCGGCTGTGGTTGAGCCGGAAGTTGAGAGGAATGAGCCCGAAGATGGTAGAACTCAGGCTCAGGGGGAGTTGAGATACCGTAAGGTGTATGTTAGGAGAACACAGGCGAATGATGGAACCGTGCCTACAGTGTCACTTGTGCCAAGTCCCTTGTCCCTGCCTACTCCGACTCTTGAGACACCTTCACCAGCCACCTCAGACCCAGAATACACAGGTGATATGATTCCTCTCTCTACTCCTCCTACTCCCCTGTCGGTAAGGCGGTCTGTTCGCAAGAATGCGGGCATTCCACCTGACCGATATGGTTTTCCACATGATATTGCCCAGTTTGTCTCTTACTCACACATATCATCTGTACATGGAGCATTCATTGCATCATTAGACACTGTCTCTATTCCCAAGTGTTGGCAGGTTGCTAAAGGAGATCCGAAATGGAAAGCCGCCATGATAGAAGAGCTTGGGGCCCTCACCAAGAACGAAACCTGGGAGCTTGTGTCACTACCACCAGGCAAGAAGGCTGTTGGATGCAAATGGGTCTTCACAGTGAAGCAGAATCCAGAGGGTCTGGTTGAGCGCTACAAGGCTAGGTTGGTAGCGAAGGGATACAGTCAGACCTATGGCATCGACTATGATGAGACCTTTGCACCCGTGGCTAAGATGAGCACAGTAAGGACACTGGTTTCAATGGCAGTGAATGGAGGATGGCAGTTACACCAACTCGACGTGAAGAATGCCTTTCTTCATGGTGATTTGTTGGAGGAGGTGTATATGGAGGTTCCTCCAGGGTTTGGCACAAACCAGACAGTAGGTAAGGTGTGCAGGCTCAAGAAGTCACTTTATGGGTTGAAACAGTCTCCTCGGGCCTGGTTTGATAGGTTCAGGAAGGCTATGGTAGGCATGGGCTACCAACAGATCAATGCTGACCACACGGTGTTCTTTCGACAACATGGTGGTCACATTACTATGCTGGCTGTGTATGTTGATGATATGATTATTACTGGGGATGATGAGGGAGAAATTGCAAAGTTGAAGACAAAATTGGGAAAGGAATTCGAGGTGAAGGATTTGGGACAGCTTAGGTACTTCCTTGGGATTGAGGTGGCTCGTGGAGCAGAGGGGATTGTTCTATCCCAAAGGAAGTATGTCCTAGACTTGCTCACAGAGACAGGCATGTTGGGGTGCAGACCTGCAGTTTCCCCAATTGATGTGAAGGCCAAGATAAGCGCCGAGATAGGAGAACAGGTTGATCGTGAGAGGTACCAGAGACTGGTAGGCAGATTGATCTATTTGAGCCATACTCGTCCCGATATCTCATTTGCAGTGAGTGTGGTGAGCCGTTACATGCATGACCCTAGGAAGGTCCATATGGACGCAGTGTATCACATTCTGAGGTACCTGAAGAGTGCACCGGGGAAGGGCTTAATTTTCAGGCAGAATGGGCACATGAATATTGAGGGCTATTGTGACTCTGATTGGGCTAGTTCTCTCGATGACAGGAGGTCCACATCTGGCTATTGCATGTTCGTAGGGGGTAACTTAGTCTCTTGGAAGAGCAAGAAGCAACCGGTTGTCGCGAGATCGACAGCAGAAGCCGAGTACAGGGCTATGGCATTGGGAGTTGCAGAGATGCTGTGGCTGAAGAGGCTGTTGGAAGAGCTCAAGGTGAATCACGAAGCTCAAGTGAAACTGTGGTGTGATAGCAAGTCAGCGATCAACATTGCCAACAACCCTGTGCAGCATGACAGAACCAAGCATGTGGAGATCGATAGGTTCTTCATAAAAGAAAAGCTGGAAAGCGGACTATTGGAGCTGAGTTATGTAGCTACCGGAGATCAAGTAGCTGACTGCCTCACCAAAGGACTTGGCTCAATTGATCTAGTTAGGTTTTGTGACAAGATGGGCTTGATAGATATCTTTTGCCCATCTTGAGGGGGAGTGTTGAGATTGAATTTGTATAATTGTAGGGACCTTGTAGTAAGAAGAGAATAGTATCAAGTTTGGGGTCCTTTATGTAATGTTTAAGCCTATAGAGGCACAACAGATCAAAAATCGTATTCAAGTTTTCAGTTTATTTGTGTCAAAAAGATGCCATATTCAAATTGATAAGATGACTATATTATCTTTCTGTATGGCAATATCATCTTTCATAGAGCCAACACCTAAGTAATACATAAATACATAAATCCATAAATTTATTCTGTCATTCCGAAAACACTCAAGCATGAATTCACAAAAAAGGTGTATTACTCCTTAATGCTCCAAAAACACTCAACCACACTCAAGCATCAAGGAGCATGCACGTAGCTTACACACTTTGAAATAAACATTTATAGACAAAAATCAAACTGGAAATATGAGAAATTATCTCGCTATCGGGCCGCTACCTATTGAAACCCTGTTGACCTTCTGTTCCATCTCTTGCGTGCTGTTTAGGCTAACATTCTCATTGGTATAACCATTGCTACTATTCCCAGAATAGAAGTTCGAATTGCAATTTCCCCCAGTTGCAGCTTCCAGCTCAATGCATTCCTTTAGCTGTAGTACAACCTCAGTCATGGTCGGCCTCTGGGCTGCATTCTGTGCAGTGCACTTGAGTGCCATGTCAGCAGCTTTCCATACAGAGTTGATGTCATATTCTCCTTGCATGCTTGCATCCACAATGCTCTCTATGTTACCCCTCGCAAGCCTCTGCCACACCCATTGAATTATGTTCATGTTCATGTTCCCGCTACCGTTCTCGTGTTCTGATCCTTGTATAATTGCTGGTTCACCCGTTACTATCTGTAGTAGGACTACCCCAAAGCTATACACATCGCTTTTTTTGGTTAGATGCATTGTCATGTGGTACCTGTACAATGAAAAATATCCATAGATTACTATGAGTACATTATTTGTTGTCTTCCTTTCTCTTATGCGACACATGACAAGTGACTTACTCAGGATCAACGTATCCAGGTGTACCAACCACCCGATTCGTCGATATATGTGTTGTTGCTACTGCTGAATGCTTTTGACATACCAAAATCAGCTATTTTGGCCTCTAATTTTGCATTTAGGAGAATGTTATTAGGCTTCACATCCCTGTGAATTAGTGGTGGATTACAACCCTTGTGTAGGTACTCTAACCCTGCACATCATTATTCAATTTAGTGAGAAACTACAATGCATTTAAAATTAATTACTACCCATGCGTGTGTTTGATTATATTCTGAATCGTTGAGGTCCTAATTAAGTATTATAGTCTATTTATCTTCGCACCTTGTGCAGACTCAAGTGCTATTCTGATCCTATCTTTCCATGTCAAAGGCAAGGTTCCTACAGCTTTACCTGTTAAAAAGAAAATTATCCTGCGTCTCCAAAATTATTTTCCAAGAATGAAATTGAAAATGGCAACAATGGACTGAATAAAGTTTTTAGACCTCTTAAGTGATCATGTAAACTTCCTTCGGACATGTATTCGAGGACAAGAGCCAAACTGTTTTCATCCTTGCAATAGCCAATAAGTGATACCAGGTTCTTATGATGAATCCTCGTCAAATGTTGTTCCTGCAAAAATCATTAATTAATTATCCTAAGATATTGAATTGATATATAAAATGTAACAAAAAAATGATACATATATATATATATATATATATCGAATCAGGGAAACTTTGAAATTATTTATGATGTACTAGAATCTAAGGCTAGTTTTAACATTCCTTTTCTATGCTTCCAGTCCTGAGGTTTTCCCAAACACCTTATCTCTATTATTATATCAGAAGTTATTTATGCATAATACATGGGTATTGTAAAGTTTTATTCAATGTTAAAAGAAACTATAATTTGGTTACAAAACAGTAGTATCAGAAATTTCCCTACCTCCACCAAGAATTCGTTTACCCCTTGTGTTGATGTCTGGGGCCACAGTTTTACTGCAACTTGAGTTCCATCGGCCATGAACCCACTATACACTATCCCAAATCCACCTCTGCCGATTTCTTGATTGAAATTATCTGTTATCAGCTCTAGGTCCTTATATGTGAATTTGCGGTTCTCTAACTGTAGAGAAGTATCCATGGTACTGTTTCCAGCTGAGTAATTGGATTCGTAATTGGATTAGTAAAAGCAAACCTTTTCAAAAAAATAAATGATGTTAGTAACTGGTTTCATCATTGGCGATTAACTATAACAAAACTTTAATCGGCTAACAGGTGCTACTAAATGTTATTACTAAAACATTAGGGAAGCAAACAGAACTTGTTTGGATTATTATTTTGTCAAATAGCTTCCATGAAGTATTTTGTCAGAAATAAATATCAATTATATCTGTTGAAAACAGTATTTGAGTTTGATAAATGGTGCTGGGGTGGAACAGAGTTGAGTGAGCAGGGAGCAGGGAGCACTCACAACAGCTCAGAAATCGCTTCTACTGATCATGAATTTCATAATCTGGCGGGAAAGATGTGCAAGGGCCTTTACAGACACAGAGAAGCAACCACAGGAATTGATAGATGAACTTTGGTGGCAAATTCAATTCTTCCAATAACATGGAAGAGAAGGAGTACAAGGCAACTTCACCAAGCAGTAAGAGAGTGAAGGCCGGTGCGGTACAGGAGGATACTGGTACGGGGGAGGAAAACATCAAAATCTCACACTGAGATTTGAATCGCCGCTTTACTTCAAAAATTTTCTTAGAACACTAATTTTAGGCTCAGCTGTTTGAGCATTTTCACTATCTTTGTGTTTCTTCATTACAAAACTTTTGTAATCCTTTTTAATGCAAGCAAATATGGGCTAGACCCATATTTTTTCTCAAAAAAAAGAAGGTCAAATTAAGCTTATATAATGTTACACAGGCTTTAGAGCTGTGGCCAAGACTACCTAGAAAGAGAAATAAACCCAACGGTATTAAAGCTATAATTAGAAACAGAGAACAAACGGTGAGAAGAAAAGAATAAAAGGTATAGTAGTTCCCTAGTTCTGCTAGATGTATCCGGAATGTTAGTTTCAACAATATCCAAAACCACATTTACTAGTACGGTGTTCGTGCATTTTTACATGATACATAACCGTCTTTTTTTGTTATGTTGTTTAAACAGAGAAATAAGAGAATTTCTTTTATCAAAATAAGTAGTATTATATGTTGTCATATTTGACATTTATTGTTGTCATATGACTCTTATTATTGTTATGAGTTTCTGTGATTTATATGTATTATGTTTACTTCAATGGGATCATTAAATGACAAATAATATTTCTTAATTATATGATACCAAAAAATGGAAAGAAAGAATTCAGGACCAAAAGAAGACAACTAAAAGGAATCAAAGACAGCTAATCAATTATCAATCAATTCAAGAATTTCTTAAATAACATTTAAAAAATTGGAAAGAATTTAGGACCAATAGAAGACAAACTAAATAAATTTGTAGTGAGTACGTATCTAAGCAAATTTAGATTTCTATACATAAAAAACATCAAAAAGATGAATGGAATCAAAAGAAAGCATACTTTTGATCGGAGTGCTGATATTCATTTCAAAATTTTATATTATAATCATAGTCGTTGGTGGATCATGACATCTATGTGCTTAATATAATAATAATAGAGATATAGTAATGATGCGATTATGTTTTTGTTGTCCTGTACCTGTTCCTGTACCTGGCCGTCTTTTAAGCCTGCAAATGATGAAAATGCCTACAGCTGCTAAGATCACCACCACAACAATTGGAACGATAATAGCAATGGCTAATTTAGAACTGTTGCTCCCCTTTTTCGACAGATTGCATGAGGTCCCATCAGAACAAAGTTTTGGATTATCTCCAACTCTATTGATTAATTAATGAAAATATTTCAAACAAAATATGTATAATTGAAGTTGATTATTGAGTTTACATGTTTTAAACAAACCTCAAGGTAAGGGAACCTTCTTGTGACTTTTTGAGGAGACCAGATGGAATCGACCCATTGAGTTGGTTGCCCGTTAAATCTCTAATTAATGAAAGCATTTTGGATTATGTAATCAAATTTCAAGAAAATAAGAAAACAAAATGGTGGCCATAGTTTCCAAGAAAAACTTACAACAGAGTAAGTGCTGGTAATTGAGACAGAATATCAGGAATTGACCCGGTCAAATTGTTATGAGATAAGTCCCTGAATAAGGAAATCAAGAAATTTATTTACCAGAATATTATTATATATAAACTTGTTATAAGGTACCCGTAAGAAATATCTAATACAATTGTTATCAGATTAGGTAAAATTAATAATAAACTTATTACAACGTCTGGAGCTGCTTTAGGTTGGCAAAGGCATTTGTTATTTCACCAGTCAATCCACTTGATGCCAGGCTCCTGTAAATAAAGTTAAAAGAATTATTAAAAACCAACAATTCAACCAATTCATATTGATTCCTTGACTCACATTTGTTTTCTTAAACTGATAAATTATTTGTAAGGTAAGGCTTAATTAATTGAGCGATTAACCGTGCAAGCTTTGCTCAAAACTTCGTGTATTTACTGTGTATTTAATGTTACTGTTGAAATCTTTGGGACTTACAAGAAAGATAATAACATTTAATATATTAGAAGATTGAAAAAAAAGGAAATGAACTCACAGAATTGTAATTCTTGGTGAGCCATCGACAACGTAACTACAATTCAAACCATCCCATGCATAGTTCTTGGGAGCACATGGATCACCATTCCAATTTCTTTTTATCCGATAATTTGACTTAATTGCATTTATTGCACTTACTGGAGTTCATAGGAATAAAGCAAAGCACAGGAATTATTCAATAGTTTTCTCTGTAAAAAATGGAAGTCAAATTGTGCAAGAAAGTAAGAACCTTACCATCCACACTATCAGTTGGAATGTCGTAAACTGGCAGCACAATAAACAACTCGAGCGCATTGAGAATCGGCGGAAGAGTAGAGTTCTCAGTTTTCGTGAGCGTGGCATTATACCGCTGGGACCCACGGATTGGCTTGGAACCGTAAATTGCGTTCGAGTATAGATAGTCTGGAGAGAATGATGCAGCGTACCACATGGCATTGTTCAGTGTAATATTAAACTCACGTTTTTCACTTTTGGTGAGGTTCATGAGCTCGGAGAAGTGGAGATTCAACAAGTAGCTGGGGTCTTTTTCAAGCGGGTCGACTTCCCAGAAAAGCTGGAGCTCTGAGGAGTTGACAGGTGTCACGGCCGTCTGCAGGACAGCAGAAGGTACATCAAAGATGTCGTTATCTAAGTTTTGGATATGTGAGGTAGTGGTGATCTCTGTCAAATACGGGACGTTGCTCCATGGCTTCCACATCCGGTCATGCGGATCGTCTGGGTACCTTTTTTTTTTTTTTTTTTACAAAGAATTAGACATGTTTTTTTTTGTAATTTTTGTTTGGATATCATTAGAAGTACTATTTTTTTGGGGCTTGCTGAATTACCGACATTCTTATTTTTGCTCTATTCTTCTTTTGTCTTTTTTTTTTTTGTAATTTTCCATTATTGTATTTTTTTTTTGTCTTTTCAATTTATGATTGCTCTATTCTTCTTTTATATGAAATTAAAATAATCTGCAATGGCTATGAGAGCTTTGTCTCCATACCTTATGATCGTTGTATCAGTCGGCCCTGCATTTCGCCGGCTTACGAGAGACAGAGACTGACTTGAATTTGCGGAAGGGTATAAACTTCTCTTCATCGGCCTTAAATCCAATGAAGAAATGAATGGCGTTCCACGGCCGGTATTCACTAAACAAACTTGGATATAATCGACAGGAGTAACAAACATTACTTCGGCGATAACTAATTTTTCAGGATCAGAGGTATTAACAGTTTTCCAGTAGTTGACTCCAATGTGAAGGTCAAATATGGGACCGTTGTTAAGCCTGTCATAGTTTCCATACATGAATGTTGCTCTCACCAAGTACTTGAGCTTCGCCTCCAAGGATTTTATGGTATAGCAATTTCGAATCTCGGTATCAAAGCTTCTGACGTTCAAATAATGTGGCGAGAGTGTTGGCGTTATGTACTCCGTGGATATGTTATAATTAGTTCCAGTATCGATGTATTGTGCATCGGAGCTGTAGGTGAGCGTGCTGCTAACATCTTTGTAAGTAAAGTTTCCCGGTAACCCACAGTCAATGCTCACAAATCCTACAAAAAGTAAAAGAAAAGAGCAATTTACAATTATTAGTTGAGATATTTGCTGTAACGAACCAGCTTAAGAAAAGAGCATGACAGTATAACAATCCAGCAGATTGAAAGAAAGAAGAAGCCATTGAAGAGGATGAAAATGAAGCAATTACAAATTTTAAAATGCTTACCAGTATTATCGGCCTGGCCGCTCACTAAGGAATTATTCAGGAAAAAGGAAGCAAGAAATACAATCCAAAGCGCCATTTCAGACTCTTTTTTGAAAAAAAAAATCCCTTAATCAGTTAATCATGTATATGTACTAAATTATTACATAGATAGCTCTGGCCATGATTTTTCTGAGATAGAAGCCTCTTGCCCATGGTTGAAACTTGAAACCAATAGAATGGCTTCTAACATATATATATAGTAATATATCACAAACGCTATAGTTTCATCATTCACGCGTCTTAGGTGCCACGTGAGCAATGAACATTTTCCCTCTCAGAAAAAAAGGGTGTGTTCTATTTTGTAAAGTATCATGAATTCTTGATAAAGTGTGTTCAGTATACATGTAAATACTATTATGGCCCAGTAGGTCATGACTCGCTATACAAATTAATGGAGCCATTTGTCTAGTTAGTACAACAGTACAAGGAAGAGACTATAAAACCAGATTTGTGGCAGTGAATAATAATATTTTTTCCTAAAATGTTAGCCGAAATGGTTGAATATTCTATTACTGGCTGGAAGTTCATCCAATCTCATTTTGCTACTTTGCCAGCTAGTACAGCTAGTTTCAGGAGAAATAGTGGATGTTGTCTTGTCTCCAGTAAAAATAAAGCGGAGATCTCCATTTTTCTCACCTTTTCAAGTATTCTCCTGAAAGGCTATATAAGAATGCGAATAATTTCTTTTGCCAAATGCAAACAAGTTTGGGATAGGGAGGAAACCAATTTTTGTATTAATAGGAAAATAAAAAAAAATATCGACAACAAAGAGCGTTTCTATAGAAATTCGGAATCTAAGAAGAACGTTATGATTTATAACGTTCAAAGAAAATTTGAAATCTAAGAGGCCAAGAGAAGACTTTGACTTGGAATAATAATAATAAATTAATAATATACTTGAGCAATATCTTCTTCCGAACTTTGCAATCAATTTGTTCACAAAAATTATATCTTATTACCACTTGTTTATATTAACCAATTTATTTTCCCTTCATACATGAATGGATTTGTTAGTTTATCATAAAATTAAACCAATTTTAATTTCTTGGCGGAGTTGAAAACTGTTATTTTGTTTTTCCCGGCCAAACGACGTGCATTAATTGTTCATGTAAAATGAACAATTATTAATTTATCATTCCCAAAACAATACTAATTAACATAGCTAACTGTTACATAGGTACAACAGTCTATCACGTATATTTATTAAAAAAAAATATATATAACAATAGATTTTTTTATATGCATTATCAATAACACCGATATATTTTTGTCACATTGTAAAATATTTACAAGATTTCAATATTCAAACTTTTATGTGGTCATATTGTTAGATATATCATAAAATAATATCTCTCCAATATGTTAACGAACTTGAAAACCCACATAAAAAAAAACGGATAAGAAATAAATTTATATCCCGAATTAAATACACACAATCTAATATTAACAGTTCAATTCATATAGTAATAAATGCAACTACTCAATATATAGCAATATTTAAGTGAATCTCAACATACGAAATTTCAAACGATATTAACCAGAGATATGGTTGACTTAAACTTTATAAAGTATGGTAACACAAACAAATGATCCACCAATTTTATCATACAAATGATCATGCAAAAACTCACTTCCCAGTAGTATAGTATCCTCCAAATTACCCTCATCTTATAAGGATTGTTCGGCAACACCTCTTAATCCTTACTAGGATTAATTCTTAAGGAGACTTAAGAAACTGATGTTTGGTTGTCTTAATCCGTAAGTAATAGCTAAGGAAACTAAAGGAAGGGGTAGAGGTATCTTAAGACCCGGGCAAAAGATTAAAAGTTGGGTGAAAACTTAACCGATAAATCAATTTGTGAGAAAATTTTAATTAGCCTCTCTCCCAAGTATAATTATATTGCGGTCATTATTGAAAAAACCAAAAATCTCTCTACTCTTAGTGTACAAGACCTAATGGGTTATCTTGAAATACAACAAAAATTAAATAGACCTAGTGACTCTTCTCTAGAAAGTGTTTTCCAATCAAAGGTAATTTAAAAGAGTCATCTAATCAAAATGTGACCAAAGGGGCTATGTTCCATGGTGGTAGAAGTGGAGAAACTCGAACTTACAATTTTTGTAATAAACCTGGTCATGTAGAAAAGAATTGTTGTAATAAGGGAAATCCATGTTACCATTGTAAGAAATTTGGCTATGTTGAGAAGAATTGTAGGTTGAAAAATAAAGAGAGTGAAAATTATATAGAGGAGCAAAATAGTGATAAAGAAGGTGTTGAAAGCACATTTTATGCATACCAATCGATAATTGAAAAAAGAAGATGTGTGGTATGTTGATAGCGGGTGTAGCAATCACATGAACCGGAGACAAGTCGACATTTCACAAGCTTGATACGACCGCCACTACTCAAATTATAATGGATAATGGTGCGGTTGTGAAGTCGAAGGGAAAAGCACGATTGACGTTGCTTCAAATAAAGGAAAAATGTTAATTCATGATGTGTTACTTGTCCTAGATTTAACACAAAATTTACCTCCAGAAGAAGATGAAAAACAATCAGTAGAAGATGAAAAATAACTTTTAGAACAGAAAAAATAACTAAAATAAAATGAAAAACAACTAGTAGAAGATAAAAGTCAACTAGAAAAAAATGAAATACAATAAGTAGTAGATGAAAGATAACCAGTACAAGATGAAAGACAACCTGTAGAACATGAATGACATCAAGTAGAACATGGAAGACAACTAGTACAAAATGAAAGACAACTAGAAAAATATGAAAAACAACCTGTAGAACATGAATGACATCACGTAGACATAGAAGACAACTAGTACAAGATAAAAGACAACTAGAGAAGATGAAAAATATCTAAAAGAAAATGACGCAAAATTAGAACCAGTAGTAGATAAAAGACAATGAGTAGAACATGAAAGACAACCAATAGAACATGAAAGACAACTAGTACTAGATGACAAATAACAAGAAGAAGATGAAACACAACTAGTAGAAGATTAAAAAAATAATAGTAGAGGAAAGACAACTACAAGAAGATGAAAGACAAACAAGTAGAACAAGAAATACCACCAGTTGAACACGAAAGACAACATATACAAGTTGAAAGACAACATACACAAGTTGAAAGACAACTAGAAGAAGATGAAAAACAACTAGAAAGACAACTAGTAGAATAAGAAAGACAACTAGTACAAGACGAAAGACAACATGTAGAACATTAATGACAACGAGTAAAACATGTAGAACATGAATGACAACTAGTACAAGATGAGAGACAACATGTAGAACATGAATGGCAATCAGTTCAAGATCACAGACAACATGTAGAACATGAAAGACAACCAGTACAAGATGAAAGATAACCAGAAGAAGATGAAACACAACAAGTAGAGATGAAAAATAACAAGTAGAAGAGGAAAGAGAACTACAAGAAGATGGAAAACAACTAGTAGAATATGGAAGACAACTAGAAGATAATGAAATACAACCAATAGTAGATGAAAGACAACTAGAAGAACATTGAAAAACAACCAGTAGAACAGGAAAAATAACTAGTACAAGATTAAAGACAACTAGAAGAAGATGAAATATAACTAGAAGAACATGAAATACAACTAGTAGTAGATGAATGACAACGAGTAGAAAATGAAAGACAACCAGTAGATCATGAAAGACAACAAGTACAAGATGAAAGACAACCATAATAAAATAAATAACAACAAGTAGAAGATGAAAAACAACTAGAAGAAGACAAAAGATAACCAGAAGAAGATGAAAAACAACCAGTACAAGATGTAAAACAACTTGTAGAACATGAATGACAACTATAAGAAGACGAAGGACAACAAGAAAAAGATGAGAGACAACAAGAAGAAGATAAAATACAATTAGTTGAAGATGAAAAACAACTAGAAAAAAAGGAAAGACAACTACAAGAATATGAAAAACAACTAGAAGAACATGAAATACAACCAGTACTAGACGAAAGACAACTTGTAGAGCATGAATGACAACCAATAAAACAGGAAAGACGAAAGACAACAAGTAGAAGATAAAAAACAACTTATAGAAGAGGAAAGACAACAAGTAGAAGATGAAAGACAACTAGAACAAGATAACAGACAACTAGAAGACCATGAAAGACCACTAGTAGAACACGAAAGACAACAAGTACAAGATGAAAGAAAACTAGAAGATGATGAAATACAACCAGTAGTAGATGAAAGACAACTAGTAGAACATGAAAGACAACCAATACAAGATGAAAGTCAACCTGTAGAGCATGAATGACAAGCAGTAGAACATGAAAGACAACCAGTATAAGTAGAAAGACATCCAGAAGAAGATGAAACATAACTAGTAGAAGATGAAATAAAACTAGTAGAAGAGGAAACACAACAGCAAAAAGATGAATGACAAACAAGTAGAACATGGAAGACCACCAGTAGAACACGGAAGAGAACCTATAAGAGTTTAAGGATATGAACAAAACTAGTAGAACATGAAAGACAACTAGTAGAATATGAAAAAACTAGTAGAACATGAAAGACAACTACAAAAAATGAAAAACAACTAGTAGAAAATAAAAGACAACTAAAATAAGATGGAGGACAACATGTAAAACATGAATGACAACCAGAAGTACATAAAAAACAACCAGTACAAGATGAAAGACAACATGTAGAACATAAATGACAACCAGTAGAACATTAAAGACAACTAGTATAAGATGAAAGACAACTACAAGAAGATGAAAGACCACCAGTAGAAGATGAAAAACTACTAGTAGAAGAGGAAAGACAACTAGAAGAAAATGAAAGACAAACAAGTTGAACAAAGACCACCAGTAGAACACGAAAGACAACCAATACAAGTTGTAACACAACTAGAAAAATATGAAAAACAACTAGTAGAAGATGAACGACAACTAGAAGATGATGAAATACAACCAATAGTGGATGAAAGACAATTACTAGAACATGAAAGACAACCAGCATAAGATGAAAGACAATATGTATATCGTGAATGACAACCAATAGATCATGAAAGACAACCAGTACAGGATAAAACACAACCAGAAGAAGATGAAACACAACCAGTAAAAGATGAAAACTAATTAGTCGAAGAGGATACACTACTACAAAAAGATGAAATACAACCAGTAGTAGATGAAAGACAACTACAAGAAGATGAAATATAACTAGAAGAAAAAAAATGCAACTAGAAGAATATGAAATACAACCAGTTGTAAATGAAAGACTGTAAGTAGAACATAAAAAACAAACAGTAGGACATAAAAGACAACCAATACAAGATGAAACACAACCAGAAGAAGATAAAAACAACCAATATAAGAGTAAAGACAACTAGAAGTAGATGAAAGACAACAACAAGAAGATGAAAAACAACCAGTAAAAGATGAAAAAAGCTTGTAAAAGAGGAAAGACAACAAGAAGAAGATGAAAGACAACTAAAAGAAAATGAAAGACCACTAGTAGAATCAAAAGACAACAAGTACAAGATGAAAGACAACCCGAAGAAGATGATAGACAACTAGTTGAAGATGAAAACCAACTAGTAAAAGACAAGAAGATGAATAACAATTAGTAGAAGATGAAAGACAAATAGAAGATGATGAAAGACAACTAGTAGAACATGAAAAATAAACAGGACGAGATGAAAGACAACTATAAGAAGATGTAATACACCAGTAGTAAATGAAAGAAGATGAAAGACAACCAGAAGAAGATGAAACACAACCAGTAGAAGAGGAAAAACAATTAGTAGAAGAGGAAAGGCAACAACTAGAAGATGAAAGACAAACAAGTAGAACATGAAAGACCATCAGTCGAACACGAAAGACAACCAAAATAAGTTAAAAGAAAACTAGAAGAAAGAAATAGTAGAGGATGGAAGACAAATAGAAGATGATGTAATAACATCTAGTAGTAGATGAATGATAACTAAGAGAACATGAAACACAACCAATAGAAGTTGAAAGACAACTAGAACAACAAGTAAAATAAGATGAAAGACAACAAGAAGATGATGAAATACCACCAGTAGTAGATGAAAAACAACTAGTAGAACATGAAAATAACCAGTACAAGACGAAATACATGTATAACAAGAATGCCAACTAGTAGAACATGAAAGACAACTAGTAAAATATGAAAGACAACAAGTAAACACAACAAGTAGAATATGAAAAACAACTAGTAGAAGAGGAAATACAATCAGAAGAACATGAAAGACAATAAGTAGAACATGAAAGACCACTAGAATAATACGAAAGACAACCAATACAAGTTGAAAAACAACTAGAAGAAAATGAAAACAACTTGTTGAAGATGAAAGATAACTAGAATAAGATAAAATACAATAAAGTAGCTGAAAGACAACTAGTAGAACAAGAAAAACAACCAGTACAAGATGTAAGAAAACATGTAGAACATGAATGACAACCAGTAGAAAATGAAAGACAACCAGTTCAAAATGAAAGACAACATGTAGAACATGAATGACAACCAGTAAAACATGAAAGACAACCAGCAAAAGAAGAAGAACAACCAGAAGTAGATGAAAGACTAACAAGTAGAACATGAAAGACCACCAGTGGAACACAAAAAAGACAACAAGTACAAGACGAAAGACAACCAGAAGAATAGGAACGACAACGAGGATAAAAAGAAAAACAACAAGTAGAATATGAAAAAAACATGTAAAAAAGGAAAAACAACTAGAAAAACATGAAAGACAACTAGATGAACATGAAAGACCACTAGATGAACATGAAAGACTACTAGTAGAACACGAAAGACATCAAGTACGAGATGAAAAACAACTAGAAAAAGATGAAAGACAACTAGTTGAAGATGAAGACCAACTACTGGAAGAGGAAATAAAACTATAAGAAGATGAAAAACAACTAGAAGATGATGAAATACAACCAGTAGTGAACGAAAGACTACTAGTAGAACATGAAAGATAACTAGTACAAGATGAAAGACAACATGTAAAACATGAATGACAACCAGTAGAACAAGAAAGACAACCAATAGAACATGAAAGACAATCAATATAAGTTGAAGGACAACTAGAAGAACAACAACTAGTAGAAGATGAAAGACAACTAGAATATGATGAAATACAACCAGTAGTAGATGAGACAACTAGTAGAAATTAAAGACAACCAGTATAAGATGAAAGCAACCTGTATAACTGATACGTGCAAAGTGTATATGTAAAAAGCTTTATCCTCAAATACACTTTCGGCTCAGATTGCAAGTGTACAATCCTACCGTGTAGTATATTATCGGGTATCGAACCACAAGGAGTAAGATAAATACTTAAATTTCAACCTTAGATGATAAATTTCAGAAAAGAAAGAAAGTAGAGTGCAATAAAGTAAATTTGGGGGGTTTTTACTAAAAATCCTAATTGTTGGGTTCAATACCCGAAAAGGAGAGATTGTAACAATTAAACTAAAACTGAAAATTAAAAGAGAGTTTTGGTTGCTTTTTCAAGGTTTGGAAGTCTAGGGGCATTCGGTCTACAATCCCTTGTTAATTCTATCTACTCGGGTTGTTTAAATTCATGTATGATTTGATGAGGTTTCTAACTTATGTTAGCCTTTGGAACAAATATTAATACAAATACCTTGGGTGGATGGATTAATGTTCCAACAATTCTAGGGCTGTCACTACCTAGAGGGATATTTAAGTCACATGCTTCAAAATATATGTTAATATTTGTTCTAAGGTGTCCTAATTAGGTTTTGACTTCAATTTAATACTTCACCAAATTCTAACCTTAATTTCTGGAAATCCGGTTTAGATATCAAATTGGTCCTAAGATAAACTAAATCCTAAGATATATATTTATGATTTCAATTAGTACTCTCCTTACCTTGACCCATGCTAGAAATTAAAGCGGAAAGACACGATCAACGTGATTTCAAGCTACTTCAATTAGTCTAACCAGGTGAACTTATAATTCAAGTACTAATGAAATTCATAAAGAATAATTCACAGAAATTAACAATCAAATCAAACAATCATAATAAAAACTAAAATCCGAGTAAAATAGAATTAAACAAGTTCATGCATAAGACCTAAACCCCTAGAGAGAAAACTAGCCTCTCATGCAAATGCAAGAATTCATCAAAAGATTAAAATAAAACATGGCTAAAACAAAGAAATTAAACAGAGAAATAGTTTACACCCTTCTCTAAATGAAGAACCTTGATCTTGCCTTTGTTTGCTGTGAACTTCCCTTCCTCTTCCTTGATTCGCTCTAAGATATTGATGGTAAAGAAGATTGTATGTCGATTTTGTAGTGGATGATTTAGAAGGGAAAGTTGTAGCCCTTTTATAGGAGATGTAATGCTTATTCTGGAGCCAATGGACGTGGGGAGTCATTAGATACTTGCCCCACATGTTCCCCCACGTCCCCACTTTCCATATTTCATTCCCGGGTCGTTTTTAGAAGCGCTGAAAATAGAAAACCTGATTTTTAGGCTGAATGCGACCTTAGTGCGACCGCAGTGCGTCCGCACTAGGCTCGGATGCTTCAATTTTTGCTTCTGCGGAATGAGTGCGTCCGCACTAGTGGTCCCTGCGGCCGCATTCTGGGTTTGATTGACATTGTGTTTTTCACTAAGTCCTGGGTGCGTCCGCATTTGGCCGTAGTGCGTCCGCACTAGGCTCGGACTTTTGTTCCTTTCCTCCGGGAGTGTGCTGCATTTTGACTAAGTCTGGAATGCGGCCGCATGATGGGTCTGTGCGTCCGCATTTAGGAAGCATTTTTTTTTCAAAACTTTGGCTAAGTGCGGAGTGCGTCCGCACTGGGATCTTTTGCGTCCGCATTGCGCTCGGACTTTTTCTCCTGTTGAATTCTGAGGTTCTGGATTTGATCAAGTGTTGAGTGCGGCCGCATGACTGGCCAGTGCGTCCGCATTTATGGTCACTTTTTCTCTTTTTGCCTTCTTTTCTGTAGATTGAAAACAAACAAACGCAGTAACTTGATTCTAGATAAATTCTATCCTTTTTGTATGAAAATACAAGATATTTGGTATTGTTTTGTGATAAAAATCGGATCGAATATGAATGTATTTTAGACTTATCAATAACATGAATGACAACTCGTAGAACATGAAAGACAACTAGTAAAGGATGAAAGCCAACAATACAAAGATGAAACACAACTGGTGGAAGATAAAAAAACAACTAGTAGAAGATTAAAGACAACAACAATAAGATGAAAGACAAACAAGTAGAGCATGAAGCACCACTCGAAGAACACGAAAGACAACTAATACAAGTTGAAAGACAACTAGAAGAAGATGAAAAACAACTAGTAGAAGATGAAAGACAACTTTAATAAGATGAAATAAAACTAGTAGTAGCTGAGAGACAACTAGTAGAACAAGAAAGACAACCAGTACAAGATGTAAGACAACGTGTAGGACATGAATGACAACAAGTAGAACATGAAAGACAACCAGTACATGATGAAAGACAACTAGAAGAAGATGAAAGACAAACAAGTAGAACATGAAAGACCACTGATGGAACACGAAAGACAACAAGTACAAGATTAAAAACTAGTAGAAGTGGAATGACAACTTGAATAAGATGAAAAACAAACAGAAGAAAATGAAAAACAACAAGTAGAAGATGAAAAACAACTTGTAGAAAAGGAAAGAAAACTTGAAGAACATGAAAGACAACTAGAAGAACATGAAAGACCACTAGTAAAACACGAAAGACAACAAGTTGAAGATGAAAACCAACAAATAGAAGAGGAAGGACAACTACAAAAAGATGAATAACAATTTGTAGAAGATGAAAAACAAATAGAAGATGATGAAATACAACCAGTAGTAGGTGAAAGACAACTAGTACAACATGAAAGATAACCAGCACAAGATGAAAGATAACTTGTAGAACATGAATAACAACCCGTACAAGAAGAAAAACAACAAGAAGAAGATGAAACACAACAAGTAGAATATGAAAAACAACTAGTAGAAGAGAAAAGACAACAACAAGAAGATGAAAGTCAAACAAGTAGAGAATGAAAGGCCACCAGAAGAACACGAAAGACAACCAATACGAGTTGAAAGACTACTAGAAAAAGATGAAAAGCAACTTGTTGAAGATGAAAGACAACTAGAATAAGGTAAAATACAACTAGTAGTAGTTGAAAGACAACTAGTAGAAGAAAAAGATATCCAGTACAAGATGTAAGACAACATTTAGAACATGAATAACAACTGGTAGAAAATGAAAGACAAGTTCAAGATGAAAGACAACATTTAGAACATGAATGACAACCAGTAGAATATGAAAAATAGTCAGTAAAAGATGAAAGACAACCAGAAGAAGATGAAAGATAAACAAGTAGAACATGAAAGACCACCGGTGGAACACGAAAGACAACAAGTACAAGATGAAAGACAACCAGAAGAAGAGGAACGACAACGAGAATAAGAAGAAAAACAACTAGAAGAAGATGAAAAACAACAAGTAGAAGGTGAAAAACAACATGTAGAAAAGGAAAAACAACTAGAAAAACATGAAAGACAACTAGAAGAACATGAAAGACCACTAGTAGAACACGAAAGACAACAAGTATGAGATGAAATATAACCAGAAGAAAAAGATGAAAGACAACTAGTTGAAGATAAATACCAACTATTAGAAGAGGAAAGACAACTACAAGAAGATAAATAACAACAAGTAGATATTGAAAGACAACTAGAAGATGATGAAATACAACTAGTAGTGAATGAAAGACATCCAGTACAAGATGAAAGACAACATGTAGAACATGAATGACAACCACTAGGACATGAAAAACTAGTACAAGATGAAAGACAACCAGAAGAAGATGAAACACAACCAATAGAAGATGAAAAACAACTAGTAGAAGATGAAAGACAACAACAACAAGATGAACGACAATCAAGTTGAAAAAGGAAAAACCACTAGTAGAACACGAAAGACAACTAATACAACTTAAAAGACAAATAGAATATGATAAAATACAACCTGTAGTAGATGAAAAACAACTAGTAGAACATGAAAGACAACTAGTAGAGCATGAAATGCAACTTGAAAAAGATGAAAGACAACTTGTATAAAATGATAGACAACCAGAACAAGATGAAATACAACCAGTAGAAGATGAAATACAACTAGTAGAAGAAAGACAACCAGTAGAACATGAAAGACGACCAATTGAACATGAAAGACAATCAATACAAGTTGAAAGACAACTAGTAGAAGATGAAAGACAACTAGAAGATGATGAAATACAACCAGTAGTAGATGAAAGGCAACTAGAACATGAATGACAACCAGTACAAGATGAAACACAACCTGTAAAACATGAATGACAACTCGTAGAACATGAAAGACAACCAGTACAAGATGAAAGCAACAAGGAAAAGATGAAACACAACCGGTAGAAGATAAAAAAAAACTAGTAGAAGAAAGACAACAATAAGAAGATGAAAGACAAACAAGTAGACCATGAAAGACCACTAGAAGAACACGAAAGACAACCAATACATGTTGAAAGACAACTAGAAGAAGATAAAAAACAACTAGTTAAACAAGAAAAACAACCAGTACAATATGTAAGACAACATGTCGGACATGAATGACAACAAGTAGAACACGAAAGATAACCAATACATGATGAAAGACAACCAGAAGAAGATGAAAGACAAACGAGTAGAACATGAAAGACCACCGGTGGAACACGAAAGACAACAAGTACAAGATGAAAAACAACTATTGAAAGAAGATGAAAAATAACTAGTTGATTTTGAAAAGACAATTAGTAGAACATGAAAGACAACCTGTTAAACAAGAATGACAACTAGTAGAACATGAATGACAACCAGAAGAAGATGAAACACAACAGTTGAAGATGAAAAATAACTAGCAGAAGAGAAAAGATGATGAAATACAACCAGTAGTGATGAAAGAATACTAGTAGAACATGAAAGATAACCAGTACAAGATGAAAGACAACATATAGAACATTATGACAACCAGTAAAATATAAAAGACAACCAGTACAAGAGGAAAGACAACATGTATAACATGAATGACAACCAGTAGAGGATGATGAAACACAACCAGCAGAAGATGAAAAACTAGTAGAAGAGGAAAGACAACTACAAGAAGTTGAAAGACAACAATAAGATGATGAAATAGTACTAAATAAAAGACAACTAGTATAAAATAAAATACAACCAGTAGAACTTCAAGGACAATCTGGACAAGATGAAAGACAACTAGAAGAAGATGAAATGCAACTATAAGAAGCAGAATGCAATAAAAAGAATATGAAATACAACCAGCAGTGGATGAAAGACAGCGAGCAAAACTTGAAAGACAGCGAGCAAAACTTGAAAGACAACTAATAGAACATGAAAGACAACCAGTACAAAATGAAATACAATCAGAAGAAGATGAAAAACAACCAGCAAAAGAGGAAAGACAAGTAGAAGAAGATGAAAAAGAACTAGTAGAGGATGGAAGACAAATAGAAGACGATGAAATACAACTAGTAGTAGATGAAAGACAACTAGAAGAACATGAAAGACAACCAGTAGAACATGAAAGATAATCAATACAAGTTGAAAGACAACTAGTAGAAGATGAAAGACAACTACAAGAAGATGAAATACAACTAGTAGTTGCTGAAAGACAACTAGTAGAACAAGAAAGACAAACAGTACAAGATGTAATACAACCTGTATAACATTAATGACAACCAGTAGAACATGACAGACAAACATTAGAAGATGAAAGACAACTGTAGAACACGAATGACAACCAATAAAACAAGAAAGATAGCTAGTACAAGATGAAAGACAACCAGAAGAAGATAAAAAACAAACAAGTAGAACACGAAAGACCACAGGTGGAACACGAAAGACCACAAGTACAAGATGAAAAACAACTAGCAGAAGAGGAACGACAACTAGAATAAGATGAAAAACAACCAGAAGAAAATGAAAAACAACAAGTAGAATATGAAAAACAACTTGTAGAAAAGGAAAGATAACTTGAAGAACGTGAAAGACCACTAGTAGACACGAAAGACAACAAGTACGAAATGAAAGACAACTAGTTGAAGAGGAAGGACAACTACAAGAAGATGAATAACAAGTAGTAGAAGATGAAAGACAAATAGAAGATGACGAAATACAACCAGTAGTAGATGAAAGACAACCTAGTACAACATGAAAGATAACAACACAAGATGAAAGATAACTTGTGGAACATGAATGACAACCAGTAGAAGTTGAAAAATGACTACTAGAAGAGGAAAGACAACAACAAGAAGATGAAATGCAAACAAGTTGAACATGAAAGACCACCAATAGAATACGAAAGTCAACCAATACTTGTTGAAAGACAACTAGAAGAAGATGAAAAGAACTAGTAGAACATGGATAGAAGATGATGAAACACAACCAGTAGTAGATGAAAGACAACTATTAGAACATGAAAGACAACAAGTAGAACATTAAAGACAATCAGTAGAACATGAAAGACAACTTGAAGAAGATGAAACACAACTTTTAACATAGAAGAATATGAAATACAACTAGTAGTAGGAAATGAAAGATGATGTACAACCAGTAAAACATGAAAGACAACCAGCACAAATGATATATAACCAGAAGAACATAAATGCAACCAGTAAAGATGAAAAACTACTAGTATCAGATGAAAGACAACCAGTAGAAGTTTAAAAATAACTTGTAGAAAAGTAAAGACAACTATAAGAACATGAAAGACAACTAGAAGAATGTGAAAGACAACTAGAAGAACATGAAAGACCACTAGTAAAACACGAAAGACAACAAGTACGAGATGAAAACCAACTAGTAGAAGACGTAGGACAACTATAAAATATGAATAACAAGTAGCAGAAGATGAAATACAACTAGAAGATGATGAAATTCAACTAGTAGTAGACGAAAGACAACCAGTACAACATGAAAGACAAGCAGTACAAGATGAAAGACAAGCAGTACAAGATGAAAGACAATGAACATGAATGATAACCAGTAGAACTTGAAAGACAAACAGTACAAGATTAAAGACAACCAGAAGAAGATGAAACACAACAACTAGAAGTTGAAAAATAACTAGTAGAAGAGGAGACAACAACAAGGTGATGAAAGACAAACAAGTAGAAATGAAAGACCACAAGTAGAACACGAAAGGAAAACAGTAGTAGTTGAAAGACAACCAGAAGAAGATGAAAAATAACTAGTAGAAGATAGAAGACATGTAGAAGATGATGAAATACAACCAGTGGTAGATGAAAAACAATTAGTAGAACATAAAGACAACTTTAAGAAGATGAAAGACAACTTGTATAAGATTAAAGACAACTAGAATAAGATTAAAGACAACTAGAAGAAGATGTAATACATAGTAGATGAAAGACAACCAGTAGAACAAGAAAGACAACAAGTAAAAGATAAAATACAACCAGTAGAACATGAAAGACAATCAGCACAAGATAATATACAACCAGAAGAACATGAAAGGCAAACAGTAGAACATGAAAGACAACCAGTAAAGATGAAAAACTACTAGTACAAGATGAAAGACAACTTGTAGAATATGAAATACAACATGTAGATCATCAAAACAAACAGTAGCACATGAAAGGAAACATGTAGAATATGAAAACAACTAGTAAAATATGAAAGACAATCAATATAAGATGAAAGAGAACTAGAAGAAAATGAAAAACAACTAGAAAAATATGAAAAACAACTAATAGAAGGCGAAAGACAACTAGGAAAAGATGAAATATAGCCAGTAATAGAAGAAATACAACCAGTAGAATATGAACGACCACTAGTAGAACATTAAAGACAACTAGTACAAGATTACATACAACTAGATAAAGAAGAAATAAACCAGTAGAACATGAAAGACAACAAGTAGAACATGAAAAGACAACCAATAGAACCTAAAAGACAATCAATACAAGTTGAAAGACAACTAGAAAATGATGAAATACAATTAGTAGTAGATGAAAGACAACTAGTAGAACATGAAAAACAACCAAGACAAAATGAAAGATAACCTGTAGAACATGAATGGCAGCCAGTAGAACATGAATGACAACCAGAAGAAGATGAAACACAACCAGTAGAACATTAAAAATAATTAGCAGAAGACAACTACAAGAAGATGAAAAACAACTAGTATAAGATGGAAAAATCCTAGAAGATGATGAAATACAACCATTAGTAGAACATGAAAGACAACAAGTGAAGCATCAAAGACAACCAGTAGAACATGAAAGACAACCAGTACAGGAGGAAGATGTAACACAACAAGTAGAAGTTGAAAAACGACTAGTCAAAGAGGAAAAACAACAACAAGAAGATGAAATACAAACAAGAAGAACATGAAAGACCACTCGTAGAACAGGAAAGATAACCAATACTACTTGAAAGACAACTAGAAGAAGATGAAATAGAACAAGTAGAAGATAGAAGACAAATAAAAGATGATGAAGCACAACCAGTAGTAGATGAAAGACAACTAGTAGAACATGAAAGACATTCATGTTCTTAAAAGATGGAAAAACAACTAGTATAACATGAAAAAATCCTAGAAGATGATGAAATACAACCCGTAGTAGAACATGAAAGACAACCAGTAGAACATGAAAAATAACCAGTACAGGAGGAAAGACAAACAAGTAGAGCATGAAATACCACCAGTAGAACACGAAAGACAACCAATACAAGTTGAAAGACAACTAGATAAATATGAAAAATAACTAATAAAAGATGAAAGAAAACTACAAGAAGATGAAATACAACCAATAGTAGCTTAAAGACAACAAGTAGAACGACAAAGACAGTACAAGATGAAAGACAACATATAAAACATTAATGACAACCAGTAAAACATAAAAGACAACCAGTACAAGATGAAAGACAACATGTAGAACATGAATGACAACCAGTAGAAAATGAAAGACAACCAGTTCAAGATGAAAGACAACATGTAGAACATGAATGACAACCAGTAGTAGATGAGGAAAAACAACTACAACAAGATGAAAAACAACAAGTAGAAGATGAAAGACCACTCGTAGAACACGAAAGACAACTAATACTACTTGAAAGACAACTAGAAGAAGATGAAAAAAACAAGTAGAAGATGGAAGACAAATAAAAGATGATGAAACACAACCAGTAGTAGATGAAAGCAACTAGTAGAACATGAAAGACATTCATGTACTTAGAAGAGAAAAGACATTCATGTTCTTAGAAGATGGAAAAACAACTAGTATAAGATAAAAAAATCCTAGAAGATGATGAACCCGTAGTAGAACATGAAAGACAACCAGTACAGGAGGAAAGACAAACAAGTAGAGCATGAAAGACAACTAGTAGAACACGAAAGACAACCAATACAAGTTGAAAGACAACTAGATAAAGATGAAAAATAACTAATAGAAGATGAAAAAAAACTACAAGAAGATGAAATATAACCAATAGTAGCTTAAAGACAACTAGTAGAACGACAAAGACAATCAGTACAAGATGAAAGACAACATAAAACATTAATGACAACCAGTAAAACATAAAAGACAATAGGTATAAGATGAAAGACAACATGTAGAATATGAATGACAACCAGTAGAACATAAAAGAAAACCAGTACAATATTAAAGACAATAAGAAGAAGATGAAACACAACCAGTAGTAGATGAGGAAAGACAACTACAACAAGATGAAAAACAACTAGTAGAAGATGAAAGACCACAATAAGATGATGAAATACAACTAGTAGTAGAAAATGAAATACATCCAGTATCCTCAAGGACAACCTGGACAAGATTAAAGACAACTAGAAGAAGATGAAATACAACTATAAGAAACAGATATGCAACAAAAATAATATGAAATACAACCAGCAGTTGATGAAGGACATCAAGCAAAACTTGAAAGACAACTAGTAGAACATGAAAGACAACCAGTACAAAATGAAAGACAACCAGAAGAAGATGAAAAACAAACAGTAGAAGAGGAAAGATAACTAGAATAAGATGAAAAAAACTAGTAGAGGATGGAAGACAAATAGAAGATGATGAATTAAAACTAGTAGTAGATGAAAGACAACTAGAAGAACATGAAAGACAACCGGTAGAACATGAAAGATAATCAATACAAGTTGAAAGACAACTAGAAGAACAACTAGTAGAAAATGAAAGACATCTACAAGAAGATGAAATACAACCAGTATTTGCTGAAAGACAACTAGTAGAACAAGAAAGACAAACAGTACGAGATGTAATACAACCTGTATAACATGAATGACAACCAGTAGAACATGAAAGACAAATAGTAGAAGATGAAGGACAACATGTAAAACATGAATGACAACCAGTAGAACAGGAAAGACAACAAGTACAAGATGAAAGACAACCAGAAGAAGATAAAAGACAAACAAGTAGAACATGAAAGACCACAGGTGGAACACGAAAGATAACAAGTACAAGATGAAAAACAACTAGTAGAACGACAACTAGAATAAAATGAAAATAACCAGAAGAAATGAAAAACAACAAGTAGAATATGAAAAACGACTTGTAGAAAATGAAAGACAACTTGAAGAACATGGAAGACAACTAGAAAAACATGAAAGACCACTAGTAGAACACAAAAGACAACAAGTACGAAATGAAAGACAACTAGTTGAAGATGAAAACCAACTAGTAGAAGAGGAATGACAACTACAAAAAGATGAATAACAAGTAGTAGAAGATGAAAGACAAAGAGAAGATGACGAAATACAACCAGTAGTAGATGAAGGAAAACCAGTACAACATGAAAGATAACCAGCACAAGATTAAAGATAATTTTAGAACATGAATGACAATTAGTAGAACATGAAAGAAAACCGGTACAAGAAGAAAGACAACCAGAGGAAGATGAAACACAACAAGTAGAAGTTGAAAAATGACTATTAGAAGAGGAAAGACAACAACAAGAAAGACAACCAATACTAGTTGAAAGACAACTTGTCGAACATGAATGACAACCAGTAGAACATGAATGACAACCATAAGAAGATGAAACACAACCAGTAGTAGATGAAAGACAACTAGTAGAACATGAAAGATATAGAAGAAGATGAAAGACATAGAAGAAGACGAAATACAACTAGTAGTAGATAGAAGATAACCAGTAGAAAATGAAGGACAACAAGTAAAAGATGAAATACAATCAGTAGAACATTAAAGACAACCAGCACAAGATGATATACACCAGAAGAACATGAAAGACAACCAATAAAGATGAAAAACTAAGATGAAAAACAACTTGTAGAAGAGAAAAAACAACTAGAAGAAGACGAAAGACAACTAAAATAAGATGAAAAACAACTTGAAGAACATAAGACCACTAGTAGAACACAGAATACAATAACTATAAGATGAAATACAACCACTAGAAGATGAAAGACAACCAGTACAAGATGAAAGATAATCAATAGAACATGAAAGACAACTAGCAGAAGATGAAATACAACCTGTAGATCATGAAAGACAACCAGTACAAGTTGAAAGAAAACTAGAAGAAGATGAAAAACAACAAATAGAACATAAAAGACAACTAGAGAAAGATGAAATGCAACCTGTAGTAGTTGATAGACAACCAGTAGTAGATGAAAGACAACTAATAGAACATGAAATACAACTAGTAGAACATGAAAGACTACTTGTAGAACATAAATGACAACAAGTATAAGATGAAAGTGGTACAAGATGAAAGACAACTTGAAGAAGATGAAAGACAACTTGAAGAAGATGAAAGACAACTTGTAGAATATGGAATACAACAAGTAGTAGATGAAAGAAAACCAATGGAACATGAAATACAACTAGTAAACATGAAAGATGAAAGACAACCAAAGGAAGATTAAAAACAACAAGTAGATGATGAAAAAAAAATAGTAGAAAGGAAGGACCATTAAAAGAGGATGAAAAACAACCAGTAGAACATGAAAGACCAATAGAACAAGAAAGACAACAAGTACAAGATGAAAGACAATCAGAAAAAGATGAAAAACAACTAGTAGAAGTGGAAAAACATCTAGAAGAAGATGAATGACACAAGTACAAGGTTAAAGACAACTAGAAAAATATGAAATACAATGAGAAGAAGATAAAATACAATACGTAGTGAATGAAAACATTCAGTATAACATGAAAAACAACTAGTAGGACATTATGTTACCCCGATATTTCATCTAAGGCTCCGTACCCTATCGGGTGCGTATTGGACACAGATACGCACCCGATACAGCCCTGATATGTGTCAGATACGCCAGCTGGCATATCGAATGATGTGGTGTATCTCTAACCATCTGATACGGTCTCTAATACGTCTCTTTTTGTCTGGATATGGACCGACACGTTGATACGTCTTATAGATCACGCATTAATCGGTAGACCGCATCATGAGGGCTGGTCTACCGTGAGCACCGTGAGCAGCGCTATACTCTAGTGCCCAAAATTATTACTTTCCTATGAGAGGTAGGGTTCGAAACCATGACCTTTTGGTTGTCAACAAAGCTATTTACCACCACACTAGTTGTTCTTTGTTATTTAATTATATAACTATTGGTATAATACAAGTGTTGAATTAATAATATAATTAAAATAATAAAAAATAAAAAATATAATAGATGTATCGCATCCTAAATTTTTTAAAATTACCGTATTGCCATATCCGTATCGTATCCGATACAATATCCATATCTGTATCCATGCAACATAGATGGTATCTCAAATTCTGAGGGACCTCAAGCCATCCGTTTTTACTTGTTCTGAGCAGCTTACAAAAGAAAAAGAAATGTTTGCTATGTTCTAAGCCATCCTTTTTTACTTAGTCTCAAGCCATCCTTTTTTGCTATGTTCTGAGCAGCTTACAAAATGTTTGGCTTCACATCTATGTCACCCCGATACTCCACTTAGGGTCCCGTAACCATGCGAATACGCCATGCACCACACCGTGCACCGCGTCAAAACCAAATTTTTATAGCTGCTGCCGATAATCGAAGTGGGGATCTGAGGCTTAACACCCATGACCTTCTACCACTATACCACTTTAAATTTGTTGTTATAACAAAGTACTTATTATATTTAATGTATATTTCACTATAGTATTGTATTGTGATATTTAATTTATATAATACATGTGTTTAATTAATAATATAATTAAAATAATAAAAAATATTATATATAATAGGCGTATCGTATCCTTTATTTTTGAAAATTACCATATCCCCGTATCCGTATCATATCCAATACGATATCCATACTCGTATCTGTGCAACATAGTTTCACATCGATCCCTGTGAATTGACGGTGGGTTACAACCCGTGTGTAGGCTAACCCTACAGATCGTTATTTCAATTTAGTGAGAAATTACAATGGTTTCAAAAATAATTCCATGATTATATTCTGAACCCTTCAATGCACTCGTGCTACATTCGCAAAAAGAAACTTTTATGGACATGTTCATATGTTCTTCAACACTAGTACAATTTTCTATTTTTCATGAAATTTTCAGTTTTTTTTTCCCGTCAATACTTCATACTCTTATTTTCCTTTTTGATTTATCTAAATTCTTTTAATTTCACCAATGACAAAGATATAATTTGAATCCAATCCATTTAATTATCAACTGTAGCAAAGGGGTCCATTGACCCATTTGACCAATTCTGGATCTACCAAGTACAAGAGCCCCTTGCTCTGGCCTATAGATCGATGCTTAAGCCCGAAATGAAATAACTAAAGAGAGAAGAAAGAGCATAAATAAATAAATAAATAAGTTCCCCTATCCAATTAAGATCAAGGATTTCAACCTTGTAATTATCATACGCTCTCTGTACTGCTCTGGCAGAACCAGCATTGTACCGAATGTAAAACCCGAGATAATTAGAAGTTTTATTTTAGCCAGGAATTTACACATGAATATGACTACTTTCATATATACCAATAATATATTGTTTACTGGGCTCTCTCTGAGAAGAAAGTAATGTTACTGGGCCTAATCAATTTATTGTCATGCAAGATAAAATCAAATAATTGATACAGATGACTATAGTATCTTTTATGTAAAACATAAAGAGTGAGGCTATGGTACTTCGGCTAGTGTACTACGGCTCAATATGGTACCTTTTAAAATTCTAACGGTCGATCCGAACCGTTCAATGTGATATCCATACGAATATGTACTTGCAAACTAAATTTTATATTTTTTCGAATTTTTTTATTATTTTTTTAGATAGGTAGAATTTTGATGGTCCAGAATTTGTATAAAACACTGGAAATTCTACCTATATAAAAAAATAGTAAAAAAATTCAAAAAAATATAAAATTTAGTTTGCAAGTACATATTCATATGAATATCACATTAAACGGTTTGGATCGACTGTTAGGATTTTAAAAAGTACCATATTGAGCCGTAGTACACTAGCCATTGTACACTAGCCGAAGTACCATAGCCTCACTCAAACATAAATCTATAACTTTATCCTATCATTAACATTTGCATTTATATTTCGGTATGCCGTCTCAAGTGCAATTAACGTCAAGCATGAATTCACAAAAAAGAAGGAAAACAATTACACACATGGAGTTATAAACAAGAATCAAACTGGAAATATGAGAAATTATCTCGCTACCGGGCCGCTACCCATTGAAACCCTCCCAACGCGCTGTTCCATCTCTTGTGTGCTGTTTAGGCTAACATTCTCATTTGCATATCCATTGCTACTATTCCCGGAATTAATGTTGGCATTATAATTTCTCCCTGTTGCTGACTCCAGCTCCATGCATTCTTTGAGCTGTATTACAACCTCAGTCATGGTCGGCCTCTGAGCCGCACTCTCTCCTGTGCACTTGAGCGCCACATCAGCAGCTTTCCATATAGAGTTGATGTCATATTCTCCTTGCATTCTTGCATCCACCACGCTCTCTATGTTTCCCCTAGCGAGCCTCTGCCGCACCCATTGAATTATGTTCATGTTCATGCTCCCGCTTTCATTCTCAGGCCCGGATCCTTGTATAATTGCTGATTGACCCGTTACTATCTGTAGTAGGACTACCCCAAAGCTATATACATCACTTTTTTCGGTCAGCTGCATTGTCATGTGGTACCTGTACATTGAAAGATATTCACAGATTACTTACAATTTAGTACATTTTTTGTTGTCTCCTTTTTATCTCATATGCGAGGCATGACATGTGACTTACTCGGGGTCGATATATCCATATGTACCAACCAAATTATTCGTCGATACATGTGTGTTGTTGGTACTGCTGAATGCTTTCGACATGCCAAAATCAGCTATTTTGGCCTCTAATTTCGAATTTAGGAGAATGTTGTTTGGCTTCACATCCCTGTGAATTAACGGTGGATTACAACCCTTGTGTAGGTACTCTAACCCTGCACATGATCGTTCAATTTAGTGAGAAATTACAATGCGTTTGACTATGCTCTGAACCGTTCAAGTCCTAATTTAAGTTTCTACTCTATTTATATTAGCACCTTGTGCAGACTCAAGTGCAATTCTGATCCTATCTCTCCATGTCAAAGGCCAAGTACCTCCAGCTCTACCTGTTAAATAGAAAATTATCCTTATCTCCTATTATTTGCATAGAAAAAAATTGAAAATGACAATGTAAGATGATCAACTGAATAAACCAAAAGACCTCTTAAGTGATCATGTAAACTTCCTTCGGACATGTATTCGAGGACAAGAGCCAAATTTTCTTCATCCTTGCAATAGCCAATAAGTGACACCAGGTTTTTATGATGAATCCTTGTCAAATGATGTGCCTACAAAACAATCATTAATTAATTATCATAAGGTCTCGAATCGAGATCTATAATGTAGAGGAAAAAAGGGTATATTTCGACTCAGGGCAACTTTGAAATTATTTATGTTGTACTAGAATTTAAGACTAGTTCTTACATCCCTTTTCTATGCCTACAGGCCTGAGGTTTTCCCAAACATCTAATCTCTATTATTATAACGGAACTTGTTTATGCATAATGGGTGTGTGTTTTTATTTTTGCTTTTGATAAAAGTGGGAATAAATCCAACCAATTATATTACACATGAAACTATACATCACAAGAGACCTGGTACGAAGCCACTGGTACCAGTCTCTAAAGTCTAAAATACTATAATTCCATACCTCCAACATGAATTCCTTAACCCCGTGTGTTGATGTCTGGGTTCGCAATTTAACCGCAACTTGAGTTCCATCGACCATGAACCCACTATACACTACTCCAAATCCGCCTCTGCCGATCTCTCGTTGGAAATTATTTGTGATCTCCTCTAATTCCTTATATGTGAATTGGCGGTTCTCTAACTGTATAGAAGTATCCACGGTACTGGTTCCATCTGGGTATCCTGTATTTTGTGGATTTATGGTAGTATTCATGGATGAACCTTTTAAAAAAATTATATGTTGTTAGCAATGGGATTTCATCATTGGTGATTCAGTAAAGCAAATGCTTTTGATTGGCTAACATGCATGCGCTAGTAAATGTTCGGATTATTGTTCGGTCAGATAGTTTCAATGAACCAATTAAATAAAACGGTAAAAAAGAAGAAGAAAAAGCAATTATATCTATAACCACATTCAGATAGTAAGAATGAGAATGATTATTTTTCTGTACCTGACCGTCTTTTAAGTTTGTAAATGATGAAAGTGGCTACTGCTGCTAAGATCGCCACCACAACAATTGGAACTATAATTGCAATGGTTTTTTTAGAACTGTTGCTCTTCTTTTCGGACATATTGCATGAGGTCCCGTCAGAACAAAGTTTTGCATTATCTCCAACTCTATTGAAGAATTAATGAAATATTTCAAACAAAAGATGTAGAATAAAAGTTGGTTATTGAGTTTAAAAAGTTTGAAACAAACCGTAAGGTAAGTGAACCATCTTGTGACTTCTTTAGGAGACCAGATGGAATTGAACCACTGAGTTGGTTGCCCGTTAAATCTCTAATTAAAAAAAAAAAATCAACTTGGATTATGTCGTGAAATTTCAAGTAAAATAAAAATGGTGGCTTGAGTTTCCAAAAAAAAGAAAAGAAAAGAACTTACAACAGAGTAAGTGATGATAATTGAGACAGAACATCAGGAATTGACCCGGTCAAATTATTATGAGACAAGTCCCTGAAAAGATGTTACCAGAATTTATATAAACTTGTTATAACTTGTAAGATACCAGTCAGTATTATCTAATAGAACTCCGATCAGCAATGTACGGATATGATTTGTACGTACAAGGTCTGGAGCTCCTTTAGGTTGGCAAATTCATTTGTTATTTCACCAGTCAATCCACTTGATGGAAGATTCCTGTAAATGTAGTAAAAGAAAAAATTAAAAACCATTACCACCAAATTATGTTGATTCCTAGACCCACATATTTTTTCTCTTAAAAAAATAAAATAAAAGGAACTTACAGAATTGTGATTCTTGGAGAGCCAGAGATAACATCACTACAATTCAATCCATCCCATGCATAGGTCTTGGGAGCACATGGATCACCATTCCAATTTCTCTTTATCCCATAATTTGATTTAATTGCATTTATTGCACTTACTGATGTTCATAGGAAAAAAAGCACATGTATTATTCAATACTTTCTTTCAGAAAAAATGGAAATGGAATTGTTAAGAAAGTAAGAACCTTACCATCCACACTACCAGTTGGAGCGTCAGAAACTGGCAGCACAATGAACAACTCGACCGCATTGAGGATCGGCGGCAAAGTAGAGTTCTCAGTATCTGTGAGCATTAAATTATACTGCTGGGAGCCATGGATTGGATTGTCCACGTAAACTACATTCGCGTGTCCATAGTCTGGAGAGAACGGTGAATTTAACAACTTGACATTGTTCAGTGTAATGTTAATCTCTCGTTTTGCATTTGTGACGTTCATGAGCTCAGAGAAGTGGAGATTGATCAAGTAGCCAGGGTTATTATCAAGTGGGTCGACTTCCCAGAAAAGCTGTAGCATCGAGGAGTTGACAGGTGTCACGGCCGTCTGCAAAACAGCAGAAGGTACCTCAAAGATGTCATTCTCTGGGTTTTGGATGTGTGAGGTAGTGGTGAGCTCTGTCCAAAATGGGACGTTGCTCCATGGCCTCCACATCCGGTCATGTGGATCGTCTGGGTACCTGTTTTCTTCAACAGAGAATTAGACATAATTTCTTTTGTAATTTTTGTTTGGATATTATTCAAAGTACATCTTGAGGCATACTGAATTATTGATATCCTAAGTCCTAACCTTTTTTTTTTTTTTTTTTGTAATTTTCCATTTTTCTTATTTATTTTGTCTTTTCAGTTTATGATTGCTCTTTTGATCTGGCAGATTGAAGCACATGTAATTGCTAGATTAATGAAATCAAATAATAGAGATATGAAATCAAAGAAGAGAGACACAAGACTCCCAAGAAAACTCCCTTCCCACCCTAATATATTTCATCTGGTAAAAAAAACTTTTACAATACTAATCTTCTTCAGCTTTTGTTACAACAGAGAGGTGCTGTCTAAATAGCCATAGCACAATATCTCAAAATGCTATCTTTCCCTATTCTTCTCTATTTCATACTATATTCATATTCCTAATTAGTACAAAATAATATCACACACAGCTAGCCTAAAATATCCTTCTTCTTCTGGAGATATCAGAGATACAGCCAGCTGCCCTTATTGCCATATACGCCAATACTCCCTCTCAAGTTGGCAAGTACAAGTTTGTCATGGCCAACTTGTCAAGTATGGCAATGAAGTCTTTGCTCGAAACAGCCTTTGTGAGTATATCGGCTAACTGTTCTTCAGATCGTACATGTGGAATTCGAATAACTCTTGACTCAATCTTCTCCTTTATGAAATGTCGGTCTATCTCCACATGTTTTGTCCGATCGTGCTGAACTGGATTATGTGAAATATCAATAGCAGCTTTGTTATCACAAAACAGCTCCATTGGTTCACTTGATACAAATCCCAATTCATCCATTAATTTCTTTAACCAAAGTAATTCACATAAACCCTTTTTAATTCCTCTAAACTCTGCCTCTGCACTGGACAATGCCACAACATCCTGCTTCTTACTCCTCCAGGTGACAAGGTTTCCTCCAACAAAGGTAAAATATCCTGAGGTTGATCTTCTATCTGTTATACTTCCTGCCCAATCTGCGTCTGTAAAACAAGATATATTCAAGTGTCCATGTTTCTTAAAGAATATCCCTCTGCCAGGTGCCCCTTTCAAGTATTTTAAAATACGAGTCACAGCTTCCATGTGCTCCTCACTTGGATTATGCATGAATTGACTTACCAAACTCACGGCATATGCAATATCAGGTCTCGTGTGTGACAAGTAGATTAGCTTTCCCACTAGTCGTTGAAATCTACTTTTGTTTGTAGGTACTTGGTCTTGAAATTCTCCTAGTTTAATGTTCTGAGCAACAGGTGTGTCAACCGGTCTGCAATCGAGCAATCCCACTTCTGCCAATAAGTCTAATACATACTTCCTTTGAGACAAAGCAATACCTTGTTTTGATCGAGCTACCTCAATTCCCAGAAAGTATTTTAATCCTCCCAAGTTCTTCATCTCGAATTCTTGTGCCAAGCATTTCTCCAGCTTTGTAATCTCTGTCATATCATCTCCTGTAATAATCATATCATCAACATAAATGATTAGAACAGTAATTTTCCCATTTTGCCTTTTTAGAAACAGTGTGTGATCGGAATCGCCTTGCTTGAATCCGTATTTCTTCATTGCCTGGGAGAAGCGGCCAAACCACGCACGTGGTGATTGCTTGAGTCCATAGAGTGCCTTTTTTAATTTGCACACCAAGGGACCCGATCCTAAGTTCTCATATCCTGGGGGAACCTCCATATAGATCTCTTCCTCCAAGTCACCATGTAAAAAAGCATTCTTCACGTCAAATTGATGTAGAGGCCACTCTAGATTTGCTGCAAGAGACAATAACACTCGAATTGTGTTTAGTTTAGCAACAGGGGAAAAAGTTTCCTGAAAATCTATACCATAAGTCTGGGTATATCCTTTTGCAACAAGTCTTGCCTTGTATCGATCCACCTTTCCATCAGCATCAAATTTAACAGAGTAGACCCACCTACATCCTACTGGTTTCTTGCCTTTTGGTAATTCGGTTAGAGTCCAAGTACCATTTTTGTTTAACGCTTCCATTTCTAATTCCATAGCTCGTACCCATTTTGGATCCTTTTTTGCTTCTTCTACAGTATTAGGTATAGCTATTGACAGTAGTTCAGCGTTAAAGTGCTTAAGCGGTTCTGGTAAATGTTTTGTGGACACATAATTTGCAATTGGATACTCAGAACTCGTTCCATTTTCAGGAACATATTTCTTGGCTGGTATTCCTCTATTTTTCCTTGGTGGGAGTACATAAACAGAGTCATGAGAACTTACCTTAGGACATTCCTCAGGAGATCCCGGGCTACGTGGTCTTGGGTCCGTTTGTATCATTTCTTCAGTTTCACCATTTATCTCCGACCATACCTCTGTATCACTTTGCTTCTCTTCCTCTCTGTTAATTGTATTTCCAAACAGTTGTCTATTTCTATCCCTTTTATAGACTTGCAAAATTGTTTCTGGTTGTGTGGTTGGATTTGACGGTTGCTGAATTGAGTTTGAATTCTGCATAGTTGGTTGGTGAGTTTCATCTCTAGGAGATCCATCATCTATAAGGTGTTGTAGTGGATCTTCAAAGAATGAGCCAGAATCATGGATTATTGGTTTCGGACTAGTGATAGGACCCGAATCAGGTAACAGACTCGGACACACGTCAGGAAATGAGTTTGGAATAGCAGCCCAATATTCTGTCTCTCCTTCCAAATTCTCCCTCTGAGACAAATATTGGGTTGGACGGAAAAAAGGTTCATTCTCCACAAAGGTGACATCCATAGTGGTATACCATTTCCGCTTAACGGGATCGTAACACTTGTACCCCTTCTGATTGAGACCGAGTCCAAGGGATACACAACGTGTGGCACATGGATCAAGTTTTGATCGTTGGTTTTTCGGGACATGAACATAGCCAACACAACCAAAGATTTTTGGAGGTAGGCTAAGAATAGATGGAATGGTCACAAAAGTGGCTAGCACTTTAAGGGGAGTAGTAAAGTTATTGATTTTTGAGGGCAACCGATTTATCACATATACTGCCATAGTAACGGCACTATCCCAAAAACTTTGTGGAACAAAATACTCAAGAAGTAGTAAGGCTCGGGCGGTTTCTAAAATGTGTCTATTTTTCCTCTCGGCTACCCCATTTTGCTGTGGTGTCCCAACACACGAAGTTTCATGAACAATTCCCTTTTGAATGAAAAAATCTTTTAGCACTTTATTAACAAACTCACCCCCATTATCGCTTCTAAAAATTTTAATATTCCTACCAAATTGATTCTGAATCATGATAGAAATTTTTTTAAATATTTCAGCAACTTCTTCTTTTCTCTTTAAGAGGTATACCCACGTCATTCTCGTGCAATCATCAATAAATAAAACAAACCACCTATAACCACCAATTGAGCTTACCGGAGAGGGTCCCCAGACATCCGAGTGAATGAGATCAAAAGGAAACACACATTTATTCAAGCTTGGTTTATAGGATACACGATGGCTTTTTGCCCTTATGCAGGTTTCACAATTTAACATAGAGATATCAATATTTAAAAATAACTTTGGCAACAGTTTTTTTAAATAACCGAAAGAAGGATGTCCCAACCGCCGATGCCATTCCCATACTTTTGTCGTCGGATTTGAACATCCTTTTGCTAAATTTGCCTTCCCACACTTTAAGTCTTCGAGATGATACAAACGACCCCTCTTAATACCACGCCCAATGATCTCCTTCGTAGAAATGTCCTGAAAAACACAACAATTTGGATACATTAATGCCATGCAATTCAAATCCTCGGTAAGTTGTCCAACAGAAATTAATTTTGTGGATAAAGAAGGAACAACAAGGGTGTTGGACAATGTGAGAGATGGTGATAAGTAAACATCCCCTGCTCCTGAAACTGGGTGAGAAACACCATTTGCATTCATAATTTCTGTTTTCCGTGGTTTCGTTTTATTTGTCAAATCATCCATAGAAAATGTCATATGATCAGTGGCGCCTGAATCTATGACCCATGTACTATTTTTATCATGAGAACAAGAGGAGTAAAAATTTTTACCTTCATCTGATTCATGTTCATTTTCGATCTTACCAGTCATTACCAGATTAGCCTTTGCCTTGCCCTTCTCACCTTGTTTCTTCCTCTTCAGATCGTGCCACCACTCAGGATATCCAATCACTTGGAAACACTGTACTATGGTATGCTTCTTACTACCACACTTGGTACATTTAATTACTTTACCTGAGCTAGGATTTGTCTGCTGCCTTGCTGCAAAGTTTGCAGCACCTGCTTGCTGCTCAAAATTGTACCCCTGTGTTGGTTCAGATCCGGATGCCAAGTTTGGGTATGTGCCAGGATCACTTCTTAAGGTTTTTGCAAACATTGCCATAGGATTAGTGCTCTCAATTCTATCTGTCATGACGGACTGCCTCACATCTTCCCGCCTCACACGTGCAAATGCTTCCTCAATAGTGGGAAATGGTGTGGTTCGTAAAATCTCGGCCCGTATACTATCCAACCGCTGGTCTAACCCACCAAGAAATATATATAACCTTTCTTCCTGAATTTCTTGGTTTCGGTTTCTAATATCTGTAGCACAGGTGTTTTTATTAGGCCTACGAAGGTCAATTTCCCTCCATAACCGCTGAAGAGTATTGAAATACTCTTCTAAACTCCCACTAGCCTGTGTACATCCACGCACCCTCATTTGTAATTCATAAACTTGGGTACCATCACTCTCATCAAAGAAGGCAGTTTTAATAGCATCCCACACCTCCTTAGCGGTAGGAAAGAACAGAAAATTACCTAGCAAACTGGAATCGAGAGAGTTGAGAATCCAGGCTTTTACCGTGCTATCGTCTATTTCCCACTGCTTGTACCCGGGCTCTTCTGGTTGAGGGGCAGTTCGGCTACCCGACACATGGCCGAGTTTGTTCTTGGACTTGAGATGAACTTCCACCATCTGAGACCACAGCCCGTAGTTCCTTCCATCAAACTTCACGGTGATCGGTGAGTTTGATCCATCTGCAACTGCAAGACTACTCGGTTGAGATCTCTGCTGGTTCTGTAAAAACAGTTCGGTTAGTGTAACTGTCAGTTCTTTAATGAATTCGGGAGGGACATATTTCTCTCCAGTATTCTTCTCAGTTTTGTTTTCAGATTCTGCCATTGCTGAGAAAACAAGGTAATCAGTATAGAAAAAGAGGAGGAAGGAGACTCTGTTTCACCCAACTATTAGATCAAGATTCGAACCATGCTCTGATACCATGAAATCAAATAATAGAGATATGAAATCAAAGAAGAGAGACACAAGACTCCCAAGAAAACTCCCTTCCCACCCTAATATATTTCATCTGGTAAAAAAAACTTTTACAATACTAATCTTCTTCAGCTTTTGTTACAACAGAGAGGTGCTGTCTAAATAGCCATAGCACAATATCTCAAAATGCTATCTTTCCCTATTCTTCTCTATTTCATACTATATTCATATTCCTAATTAGTACAAAATAATATCACACACAGCTAGCCTAAAATATCCTTCTTCTTCTGGAGATATCAGAGATACAGCCAGCTGCCCTTATTGCCATATACGCCAATAATTAACATATTAAATTAAAATAATCTGCATCTAATGTTGACTGTTATGACTGCTTTGTCTACAATCTACATACCTTATGAATGTTGTATCTGTCGGCCCTGCGTTTAGCCGGCTTGCAAGCGACAGAGACTGACTTGAATTTGCGGAAGGGTATAAACTTCTCTTCATCGGCCTTAAATCCAATGAAGAAACGAATGGCATTCCACGCCCGGTATTCACCAAACAAACTTGGATATAATCAACAGGAGTAACCAACATTACTTCGGCGATAACTAATTTTTCAGGATCAGAGGTATTAACAGTTTTCCAGTAGTTAACTCCAATGTGAAGGTCAAATATGGGACCGTTATTAAACCTGTCATAGTTTCCATACATGAATGTTGCTCTCACCAAGTACTTGAGCTTCGCCTCCAAGGATTTTATGGTATAGCAATTTCGAATCTCGGTATCAAAGCTTCTGACGTTCAAATAATGTGGCGAGAGTGTTGGCGTTATGTACTCCGTGGATATGTTATAATTAGTTCCAGTATCGATGTATTGTGCATCGGAGCTGTAGGTGAGCGTGCTGCTAACATCTTTGTAAGTAAAGTTTCCCGGTAACCCACAGTCAATGCTCACAAATCCTACAAAAAGTAAAAGAAAAGAGCAATTTACAATTATTAGTTGAGAACTTGAGAACTTGAGATATTTGCTGTAATGAACCAGCTTAAGGAAGTGCTGAATTACTTAATGTCATGACAGCATAACAATCCAGCAGATTGAAAGAAAGAAGAAGTCAGAGAATGAGGAAGCCATTGAAGAGGATGAAAATGAAGCAATTACAAATTTTAAAATGCTTACCAGTATTATCGGCCTGGCCGCTCACTAAGGAATTATTCAGGAAAAAGGAAGCAAGAAATACAATCCAAAGCGCCATTTCAGACTATTTTTTGAAAAAAAAAATCCCTTAATCAGTTAATCATGTATATGTACTAAATTATTACATAGATAGCTCTGGCCATGATTTTTCTGAGATAGAAGCCTCTTGCCCATGGTTGAAACTTGAAACCAATAGAATGGCTTCTAACGTATATATAGTAATATATCACAAACGCTAAAAGTTTCATCATTCACGCGTCTTAGGTGCCACGTGAGCAATGAACATTTTCCCTCTCAGAAAAAAAGGGTGTGTTCTATTTTGTAAAGTATCATGAATTCATGATAAAGAGTGTTCAGTTTACAAAAGTAAATACTATTATGGCCCAGTAGGTCATGACTCGCTATACAAATTAATGGAGCCATTTGTCTAGTTAGTACAACAGTACAAGAAAGAGACTATAAAACCAGATTTGTGGCAGCGAATAATAATATTTTTTCCTAAAATGTTAGCCGAAATGGTTGAATATTCTATTACTGGCTGGAAGTTCATCCAATCTCATTGCTACTTTGCCAGCTAGTACAGCTAGTTTCAGGAGAAATAGTGGATGTTGTCTTGTCTCCAGTAAAAATAAAGCGGAGATCTCCATTTTTCTCACCTTTTCAAGTATTCTCCTGAAAGGCTATATAAGAATGCGAATAATTTCTTTTGCCAAATGCAAACAAGTATAGGTATTAGGTAGGGAGGAAACCAATTTTTGTATTAATAGGAAAATAAAAAAAATATCGACAACAGATAACGTTTCTATAGAAATTCGGAATCTAAGAAGAACGTTATGATTTATAATGTTCAAAGGAAATTTGAAATCTAAGAGGCCAAGAGAAGACTTTGACTTGGAATAATAATAATAAATTAATAATATACTTGAGCATTATCTTCTTCCGAACTTTACAATCAATTTGTTCACAAAAATTATATCTTATTACCACTTGTTTATATTAACCAATTTATTTTCCCTTCATGTGAGTGGATTTGTTAGTTTATCATAAAATTAAACCAATTTTAATTTCTTGGCGGAGTAGAAAACTGTTATTTTGTTTGTCCCGACCAAACAACGTGCATTGTTCATGTAAAATGAACAATTATTAATTTATCATTCCCAAAACAATACTAATTAACATAGCTAACTGTTACATAGGTACAACAGTCTATCACGTATATTTATTAAAAAAATATATATATAACAATAGACTTTTTTATATGCATTATCAATAACACCGATATATTTTTGTCACATTGTAAAATATTTACAAGATTTCAATATTCAAACTTTTATGTGGTCATATTGTTAGATATATCATAAAATAATATCTCTGCAATATGTTAACGAACTTGAAAACCCACAAAGAAAAAACGGGTAAGAAATAATAAGATTATTTTTCAGTGCAAAATTCATTTTTAAGGAAATTCATATCCAAAATTAAATTTTAAATTTGAGAGAAATTTATATCCCGATTTAAATACACACAATCTAATATTAACAGTTCAATTCATATAGTAATAAATGCAACTACTCAATATATAACAGTGTTCTAAATAGCGCGCTATAGCGGCGCTATAGCGTTTTTGGATCCCAAACGCTACGCTACGACATCAAAATGCGCTATTTGCGCTACGGCCGCTATAGCGCTACAGCGGTCCGCTACAGCGCTATTTGCGCTATATAATATGGGTTTTTTTTATTTTTTTTATTTTTAAGCAATTTATATGGGTTTTAAATAAAGGTAAAAAAAATCTCAAACCGAAATTGAATTTGTTGCTACTTGCTACAAATAAATCAATTTGAAATTGGGAATAGAAATAGAAATTTGAATAGAAAAAAAGTCCAAACCGGAATTAAAATTTGAATAGAAAAAAAAATAGATTATGTCATGAATCATGATACTTAAGATATTTTTAATAAGAAAAATCGATAGTTTATGATATTACTATGGATATTTTGAACCGCAATTTGGACTTTGTACGGGTTCAATATGAATATTATAATTTCTTAATTACTTTGGTGTTATTTATTGTTCTATGAGACCTTAGATAATGTTGATATTTAGTACAAATATTGAATATACGAAATGTAAAAAAAAAAACGCTATTTGGAATAGCTTCCGCTATAGCGACGCTATTCGCTATAGCTTTTTTTTTAGCCTTCCCGCTACGACGCTATAAACGCTATTTAGAACCTTGATATATAGCAATATTTAAGTGAATCTCAACATACGAAATTTCAAACGATATTAACCAGAGATATGGTTGACTTAAACTTTATAAAGTATGGTAACACAAACAAATGATCCACCAATTTTATCATACAAATGATCATGCAAAAACTCACTTCCCAGTAACCGTATAGTATCCTCCAAATTACCCTCATCCTATAAGGATTGTTCGGTAACACCTCTTAATCTGTACTAGGATTAATTCTTAAGGAGACTTAAGAAACCGATGTTTGGTTGTCTTAATCCGTAAGTGATAGCTAAGGAAACTAAAGGAAGGGGTAGAGGTGTCTTAAGACTCGGGCAAAAGATTAAAAGTTAGGTGAAAACTTAATCGATAAATCGATTTGTGAGAAAATTTTAATTAGCCTCTCTCCCAAGTATAATTATATTGCGGTCATTATTGAAAAAAACCAAAAATCTCTCTACTCTTAGTGTACAAGACCTAATGGGTTCTCTTGAAATACAACAAATGTTAAATAGACCTAGTGACTCTTCTCTAGAAAGTGTTTTCCAATCAAAGGTAATTTAAAAGAGTCATCTAACCAAAATGTGACCAAAGGAGCTATGTTCCATGGTGGTAGAAGTGGAGAAACTCGAACTTACAATTTTTGTAATAAACTGGGTCATGTAGAAAAGAATTGTTGTAATAAGGGAAAGCCTCAATGTTACCATTGTAAGAAATTTGGCTATGTTGAGAAGAATTGTAGGTTGAAAAATAAAGAGAATGAAAATTATATAGAGGAGCAAAACAGTGATAAAGAAGGTGTTGAAAGCACATTTTATGCACACCAATCGACAATTGAAAAAAGAAGATGTGTGGTATGTTGATAGCGGGTGTAGCAATCACATGAACCGGAGACAAGTCGATATTTCACAAGCTTGATACGACCGCCACTACTCAAATTATAATGGATAATGGTGCGGTTGTGAAGTCGAAGGGAAAAGCACGATTGACGTTGCTTCAAATAAAGGAAAAATGTTAATTCATGATGTGTTACTTGTCCTAGATTTAACACAAAATTTACCTCCAGAAGAAGATGAAAAACAAACAGTAGAAGATGAAAAATAACTTTTAGAACAAAAAAAAATAACTAAAAGAAAATAAAAAACAACTAGTAGAAGATAAAAGTCAACTAGAAAAAAATGAAATACAATAAGTAGTAGATGAAAGACAACCAGTACAAGATGAAAGACAACCTGTAGAACATGAATGACATCAAGTAGAATATGGAAGACAACTAGTACAAAATGAAAGACAACTAGAAAAATATGAAAAACAACCTGTAGAACATGAATGACATCACGTAGATATAGAAGACAACTAGTACAAGATAAAAGACAACTAGAGAAGATGAAAAACATCTAAAAGAAAATGACGTAAAATTAGAACCAGTAGTAGATGAAAGACAACGAGTAGAACATGAAAGACAACCAATAGAACATGAAAGACAACTAGTACTAGATGACAAACAACAACAAGAAGATGAAACACAACTAGTAGAAAATTAAAAAAATAATAGAAGAGGAAAGACAACTACAAGAAGATGAAAGACAAACAAGTAGAACAAGAAATACCACCAGTTGAACACGAAAGACAACCTATACAAGTTGAAAGACAACTAGAAGAAAATGAAAAACAACTAGAAAGACAACTAGTAGAATAAGAAAGACAACTAGTACAAGACGAAAGACAACATGTAGAACATTAATGACAACGAGTAAAACATAAAAGACAACTAGTACAAGATGAGAGACAACATGTAGAACATGAATGACAATCAGTTCAAGATCGCAGACAACATGTATAACATGAAAGACAACCAGTACAAGATGAAAGATAACCAGAAGAAGATGAAACACAACAAGTAGAGATGAAAAATAACAAGTAGAAGAGGAAAGAGAACTACAAGAAGATGGAAAACAACTAGTAGAATATGGAAGACAACTAGAAGATAATGAAATACAACCAATAGTAGATGAAAGACAACTAGTAGAACATTGAAAAACAACCAGTAGAACAGGAAAAATAACTAGTACAAGATTAAAGACAACTAGAAGAAGATGAAATACAACTAGAAGAACATGAAATACGACTAGTAGAACACGAAAAACAACAAGTAGAAGATGAAAAACAACTAGAAAAAGACAAAAGATAACCAGAAGAAGATGAAAAACAACCAGTACAAGATGTAAAACAACTTGTAGAACATGAATGACAACCATAAGAAGACGAAGGACAATAAGAAAAAGATGAGAGACAACAAGAAGAAGATGAAATACAATTAGTTGAAGATGAAAAACAACTAGAAAAAAAGGAAAGACAACTACAAGAATATGAAAAACAACTAGAAGAACATGAAATACAACCAGTACTAGACGAAAGACAACTTGTAGAGCATGAATGACAACCAATAAAACAGGAAAGACGATCAGTACAAGATAAAAAACAACTTATAGAAGAGGAAAGACAACTAGAAGACCATGAAAGACCACTAGTAGAACACGAAAGACAACAAGTACAAGATGAAAGAAAACTAGAAGATGATGAAATACAACCAGTAGTAGATGAAAGACAACTAGTAGAACATGAAAGACAACCAATACAAGATGAAAGACAACCTGTAGAGCATGAATGACAAGTAGTAAAACATGAAAGACAACCAGTATAAGTAGAAAGACATCCAGAAGAAGATGAAACACAACTAGTAGAAGATGAAATAAAACTAGTAGAAGAGGAAACACAACAGCAAGAAGATGAATGACAAACAAGTAGAACATGGAAGACCACCAGTAGAACACGGAAGATAACCTATAAGAGTTTAAGGACAACCTACAAGAAGATGTAAAACAAGTAGTAGAAGATGGAAGACAACTTGTATGACATGAACAACAACAAGTAGAACATGAAATACAACTAGTATAATATGAAAAAAAACTAGTAGAACATAAAAGACAACTACAAAAAAAATGAAAAACAACTAGTAGAAAATAAAAGACAACTAAAATAAGATGGAGGACACATGTAAAACATTAATGACAACCAGAAGTACATAAAAAACAACCAGTACAAGATGAAAGACAACATGTAGAACATAAATGACAACCGGTAGAACATTAAAGACAACTAGTACAAGATGAAAGACAACTACAAGAAGATGAAAGACCAACAAGTAGAAGATGAAAAACTACTAGTAGAAGGGTAAAGACAACTAGAAGAAAATAAAAGACAAACAAGTTGAACAAGAAAGACCACCAGTAGAACACGAAAGACAACCAATACAAGTTGTAACACAACTAGAAAAATATGAAAAACAACTAGTAGAAGATGAACGACAATAATACAACTAATAGTGGATGAAAGACAATTACTAGAACATGAAAGACAACCAACATAAGATGAAAGACTATGTATATCGTGAATGACAACCAATAGATCATGAAAGACAACCAGTACAGGATAAACACAACCAGAAGAAGATGAAACACAACCAATAAAAGATGAAAACCAATTAGTCGAAGAGGAAACACCACTACAAAAAGATGAAATACAACCAGTAGTAGATGAAAGACAACTACAAGAAGATGAAATATAACTAGAAGAAAAAAAAATGCAACTAGAAGAATATGAAATACAACCAGTTGTAAATGAAAGACTGCAAGTAGAACATAAAAAACAAACAGTAGGACATAAAAGACAACCAATACAAGATGAAACACAACCAGAAGAAGATAAAAACAACCAATATAAGAGTAAAGACAACTAGAAGTAGATGAAAGACAACAACAAGAAGATGAAAAACAACCAGTAAAAGATGAAAAAAGCTTGTAGAAGAGGAAAGGCAGAAGAAGATGAAAGACAACTAAAAGAAAATGAAAGACCACCAGTAGAATCGAAAGACAACAAGTACGAGATGAAAGACAACCCGAAGAAGATGATAGACAAACTAGTTGAAGATGAAAACCAACTAGTAAAAGACAAGAAGATGAATAACAATTAGTAGAAGATGAAAGACAAATAGAAGATGATAAAAGACAACTAGTAGAACATGAAAAATAAACAGGACGAGATGAAAGACAACTATAAGAAGATGTAATACAACCAGTAGTAAATGAAAGAAGATGAAAGACAACCAGAAGAAGATGAAACACAACCAGTAGAAGAGGAAAAACAATTAGTAGAAGAGGAAAGGCAACAACTAGAAGATGAAAGACAAACAAGTAGAACATGAAAGACCATCAGTCGAACACGAAAGACAACCAAAATAAGTTAAAAGAAAACTAGAAGAAAGAAATAGTAGAGGATGGAAGACAAATAGAAGATGATGTAATAACATCTAGTAGTAGATGAAAGATAACTAAGAGAACATGAAACACAACCAATAGAAGTTGAAAGACAACTAGAACAACAAGTAAAATAAGATGAAAAACAACTAGAAGATGATGAAAAACAAACTAGTAGAACATGAAAATAACCAGTACAAGACGAAATACAACATGTATAACAAGAATGCCAACTAGTAGAACATGAAAGACAACTAGTAAAATATGAAAGACAACAAGTAAACACAACAAGTAGAATATGAAAAACAACTAGTAGAAGAGGAAAGACAATCAGAAGAACATGAAAGACAACTAGTAGAACATGAAAGACCACTAGAATAATACGAAAGACAACCAATACAAGTTGAAAAACAACTAGAAGAAAATGAAAAACAACTTGTTGAAGATGAAAGACAACTAGAATAAGATAAAATACAAACAATAGTAGCTGAAAGACAACTAGTAGAACAAGAAAAACAACCAGTACAAGATGTAAGAAAACATGTAGAACATGAATGACAACCAGTAGAAAATGAAAGACAACCAGTAGAAAATGAAAGACAACCAGTTCAAGATGAAAGACAACATGTAGAACATGAATGACAACCAAACATGAAAGACAACCAGCAAAAGAAGAAGGACAACCAGAAGTAGATGAAAGACTAACAAGTAGAACATGAAAGACCACCGGTGGAACACAAAAGACAACAAGTACAAGACGAAAGGCAACCAGAAGAATAGGAACGACAACGAGGATAAAAAGAAAAACAACAAGTAGAATATGAAAAACAACATGTAAAAAAGGAAAAACAACTAGAAAAACATGAAAGACAACTAGATGAACATGAAAGACCACTAGTAGAACACGAAAGACATCAAGTATGAGATGAAAAACAACTAGAAAAAGATGAAAGACAACTAGTTGAAGATGAAGACCAACTACTGGAAGAGGAAAAACAACTATAAGAAGATGAAAGACAACCAGAAGATGATGAAATACAACCAGTAGTGAACGAAAGACTACTAGTAGAACATGAATAGCTAGTACAAGATGAAAGACAACATGTAGAACATGAATGACAACCAGTAGAACAAGAAAGACAACCAATAGAACATGAAAGACAATCAATATAAGTTGAAGGACAACTAGAAGAACAACAACTAGTAGAAGATGAAAGACAACTAGAATATGATGAAATACAACCAGTAGTAGATGAAAGACAACTAGTAGAACATGAAAGACAACCAGTATAAGATGAAAGCAACCTGTATAACATGAATGACAACTCGTAGAACATGAAAGACAACTAGTAAAGGATGAAAGCCAACAATACAGAGATGAAACACAACTGGTGGAAGATAAAAAAACTAGTAGAAGATTAAAGACAACGACAATAAGATGAAAGACAAACAAGTAGAGCATGAAGCACCACTCGAAGAACACGAAAGACAACTAATACAAGTTGAAAGACAACTAGAAGAAGATGAAAAACTAGTAGAAGATGAAAGACAACTAGAATAAGATGAAATAAAACTAGTAGTAGCTGAGAGACAACTAGTAGAACAAAGACAACCAGTACAAGATGTAAGACAACATGTAGGACATGAATGACAACAAGTAGAACATGAAAGACAACCAGTACATGATGAAAGACAACTAGAAGAAGATGAAAGACAAACAAGTAGAACATGAAAGACCACTGATGGAACACGAAAGACAACAAGTACAAGATGAAAAACTAGTAGAAGTGGAATGACAACTTGAATAAGATGAAAAACAAATAGAAGAAAATGAAAGACAACAAGTAGAAGATGAAAAACAACTTGTAGAAAAGGAAAGAAAACTTGAAGAACATGAAAGACAACTAGAAGAACATGAAAGACCACTAGTAGAACACGAAAGACAACAAGTACGAGATGAAAGACAACAAGTTGAAGATGAAAACTAACAAATAGAAGAGGAAGGACAACTACAAAAAGATGAATAACAATTTGTAGAAGATGATGAAATACAACCAGTAGTAGATGAAAGACAACTAGTACAACATGAAAGATAACCAGCACAAGATGAAAGATAACTTGTAGAACATGAATAACAACCCGTACAAGAAGAAAAACAACCAGAAGAAGATGAAACACAACAAGTAGAATATGAAAAACAACTAGTAGAAGAGAAAAGACAACAACAAGAAGATGAAAGTCAAACAAGTAGAGAATGAAAGGCCACCAGAAGAACACGAAAGACAACCAATACGAGTTGAAAGACTACTAGAAAAAGATGAAAAACAACTTGTTGAAGATGAAAGACAACTAGAATAAGGTAGAAAAAAAGATATCCAGTACAAGATGTAAGACAACATGTAGAACATGAATGACAACTGGTAGAAAATGAAAGACAACTAGTTCAAGATGAAAAACAACATTTAGAACATGAATGACAACCAGTAGAATATGAAAAACAGCCAGTAAAAGATGAAAGACAACCAGAAGAAGATGAAAGATAAACAAGTAGAACATGAAAGACCATCGGTGGAACACGAAAGACAACAAGTACAAGATGAAAGACAACCAGAAGAAGATGAAACACAACCAATAGAAGATGAAAAACAACTAGTAGAAGATGAAAGACAACAACAACAAGATGAAAGACAATCAAGTTGAAAAAGGAAAAACCACTAGTAGAACACGAAAGACAACTAAGACAACTTAAAAGACAAATAGAAGATGATAAAATACAACCCGTAGTAGATGAAAAACAACTAGTAGAACATGAAAGACAACTAGTAGAGCATGAAATGCAACTTGAAAAAGATGAAAGACAACTTGTATAAAATGATAGACAACCAGAACAAGATGAAATACAACCAGTAGAAGATGAAATACAAGACAACCAATTGAACATGAAAGACAATCAATACAAGTTGAAAGACAACTAGAAGAACAACTAGTAGAAGATGAAAGACAACTAGAAGATGATGAAATACAACCAGTAGTAGATGAAAGGCAACTAAAACATGAATGACAACAAGTACAAGATGAAACACAACCTGTAAAACATGAATGACAACTCGTAGAACATGAAAGACAACCAGTAAAAGATGAAAGCAACAAGGAAAAGATGAAACACAACCGGTAGAAGATAAAAAAAAACTAGTAGAAGAAAGACAACAATAAGAAGATGAAAGACAAACAAGTAGACCATGAATGACAACAAGTAGAACACGAAAGATAACCAATACATGATGAAAGACAACCAGAAGAAGATGAAAGACAAACGAGTAGAACATGAAAGACCACCGGTGGAACACGAAAGACAACAAGTACAAGATGAAAAACAACTATTGAAAGAAGATGAAAAATAACTAGTTGATTTTGAAAAGACAATTAGTAGAACATGAAAGACAACCTGTTAAACAAGAATGACAACTAGTAGAACATGAATGACAACCAGAAGAAGATGAAACACAACAGTTGAAGATGAAAAATAACTAGCAGAAGAGGAAAGATGATGAAATACAACCAGTAGTGATGAAAGAATACTAGTAGAACATGAAAGATAACCAATACAAGATGAAAGACAACATATAGAACATTAATGACAACCAGTAAAACATAAAAGACAACCAGTACAAGAGAAAAGACAACATGTATAACATGAATGACAACCAGTAGAAGATGATGAAACACAACCAGCAGAAGATGAAAAACTAGTAGAAGAGGAAAGACAACTACAAGAAGTTGAAAGACAACAATAAGATGATGAAATACAATCAGTACTAAATAAAAGACAACTAGTATAAAATAAAATACAAACAGTAAAACTTCAAGGACAACCTGGACAAGATGAAAGACAACTAGAAGAAAATGAAATGCAACTATAAGAAGCAGAATGCAATAAAAAGAATATGAAATACAACCAGCAGTGGATGAAAGACAACGAGCAAAACTTGAAAGACAACTAGTAGAACATGAAAGACAACCAGTACAAAATGAAAGACAATCAGAAGAAGATGAAAAACAACCAGCAAAAGAGGAAAGACAAGTAGAAGAAGATGAAAAAGAACTAGTAGAGGATGGAAGACAAATAGAAGACGATGAAATACAACTAGTAGTAGATGAAAGACAACTAGAAGAACATGAAAGACAACTGGTAGAACATGAAAGATAATCAATACAAGTTGAAAGACAACTAGAATAACAACTAGTAGAAGATGAAAGACAACTACAAGAAGATGAAATACACTAGTAGTTGTCAGCAACTAGTAGAACAAGAAAGACAAACAGTACAAGATGTAATACAACCTGTATAACATTAATGACAACCAGTAGAACATGACAGACAAACATTAGAAGATGAAAGACAACATGTAGAACACGAATGACAATAAATAAAACAAGAAAGACAACTAGTACAGGATGAAAGACAACCAGAAGAAGATAAAAGACAAACAAGTAGAACACGAAAGACCACAAGTACAAGATGAAAAACAACTAGCAGAAGAGGAACGGCAACTAGAATAAGATGAAAAACAACCAGAAGAAAATGAAAAACAACAAGTAGAATATGAAAAACAACTTGTAGAAAAGGAAAGATAACTTGAAGAACGTGAAAGACCACTAGTAGACACGAAAGACAACAAGTACGAAATGAAAGACAACTAGTTGAAGAGGAAGGACAACTACAAGAAGATGAATAACAAGTAGTAGAAGATGAAAGACAAATAGAAGATGACGAAATACAACCAGTAGTAGATGAAAGACAACCTAGTACAACATGAAAGATAACAGCACAAGATGAAAGATAACTTGTGGAACATGAATGACAACCAGTAGAAGTTGAAAAATGACTACTAGAAGAGGAAAGACAACAACAAGAAGATGAAATGCAAACAAGTTGAACATGAAAGACCACCAATAGAATACGAAAGTCAACCAATACTTGTTGAAAGACAACTAGAAGAAGATGAAAAAGAACTAGTAGAACATGGAAGACAATAGAAGATGATGAAACACAACTAGTAGTAGATGAAAGACAACTATTAGAACATGAAAGACAACAAGTAGAACATTAAAGACAATCAGTAGAACATGAAAGACAACTTGAAGAAGATGAAACACAACTTTTAACATAGAAGATATGAAATACAACTAGTAGTAGATAGAAGACAACCCAGTAGGAAATGAAAGACAACAACTAAAAGATGAAATACAACTAGTAAAACATGAAAGACAACCAGCACAAATAACCAGAAGAACATGAATGCAACCAGTAAAGATGAAAAACTACTAGTATAAGATGAAAGACAACTAGTAGAAGTTTAAAAACAACTTGTAGAAAAGTAAAGACAACTATAAGAACATGAAAGACAACTAGAAGAACGTGAAAGACAACTAGAAGAACATGAAAGGCCACTAGTAAAATACGAAAGACAACAAGTACGAGATGAAAACCAACTAGTAGAAGACGTAGGACAACTATAAAAAGATGAATAACAAGTAGCAGAAGATGAAAGACAACTAGAATATGATGAAATTCAACTAGTAGTAGACGAAAGACAAGTAGTACAACATGAAAGACAAGCAGTACAAGATGAAAGACAATATGTAGAACATGAATGATAACCAGTAGAACTTGAAAGACAAACAGTACAAGATTAAAGACAACTAGAAGAAGATGAAACACAACAACTAGAAGTTGAAAAATAACTAGTAGAAGAGGAAAGACAACAGCAAGGTGATGAAAGACAAACAAGTAGAAATGAAAGACCACAACACGAAAGGAAAACAGTACTAGTTGAAAGACAACCAGAAGAAGATGAAAAATAACTAGTAGAAGATAGAAGACATGTAGAAGATGATGAAATACAACCAGTGGTAGATGAAAAACAATTAGTAGAACAGAAAGACAACTTTAAGAAGATGAAATGCAACTTGTATAAGATTAAAGACAACTAGAATAAAATTAAAGACAACTAGAAGAAGATGTAATACAACTAGTAGTAGATGAAAGACAACCAGTAGAACAAGAAAGACAACAAGTAAAAGATAAAATACAACCAGTAGAACATGAAAGACAATCAACACAAGATGATATACAACCAGAAGAACATGAAAGACAAACAGTAAAGATGAAAAACTACTAGTACAAGATGAAAGACAACTTGTAGAAGATGAAATACAATATGTAGATCATCAAAACAAACAGTAGCACATGAAAGGAAACCTGTAGAATATGAAAACAACCAGTAAAATATGAAAGACAATCAAAGATGAAAGAGAAATAGAAGAAAATGAAAAACAACTAGAAAAATATGAAAAACAACTAATAGAAGGCGAAAGACAACTAGGAAAAGATGAAATATAGCCAGTAATAGAAGAAATACAACTAGTAAAATATGACCGACCACTAGTAGAACATTAAAGACAACTAGTACAAGATTACATACAACTAGATAAAGAAGAAATAAACCAGTAGAACATGAAAGACAACAAGTAGAACATAGACAACCAGTAGAACCTAAAAGACAATCAATACAAGTTGAAAGACAACTAGAAAATGATGAAATACAATTAGTAGTAGATGAAAGACAACTAGTAGAACATGAAAAACAACCAAGACAAAATGAAAGACAACCTGTAGAACATGAATGACAGCTAGTAGAACATGAATGACAACCAGAAGAAGATGAAACACAACCAGTACAACATTAAAAATAACTAGCAGAAGAGGAAAGACAACTACAAGAAGATGAAAAACAACTAGTATAAGATGGAAAAATCCTAGAAGATGATGAAATACAACCATTAATAGAACATGAAAGACAACAAGTGAAGCATCAAAGACAACCAGTAGAACATGAAAGACAACCAGTACAGGAGGAAAGACAACTCGAATAACATGAAAGACAAACAAGTAGAGCATGAAAGACCACTAGTAGAACACGAAAGACAACCAATACAAGTTGAAAGACAACTAGATGAAGATGAAAATAACTAATAGAAGATGAAAGAAAACTACAAGAAGATGAAATACAACAAATAATAGCTGAAAGACAACTAGTAGAATAAGAAAGAAGTACAAGATGAAAGACAATATATAGAACATTAATGACAACCAGTAAAACATAAAAGACAACCAATACAAGATGAAAGACAACATGTAGAACATGAATGACAACCAGTAGAACATGAAAGAAAACCAGTACAAGATTAAAGACAAAAGAAGAAGATGAAACACAACCAATAGAAGAGGAAAGACAACTACAAGAAGATGAAAACAACTAGTAGAAGATGAAAGACAACAATAAGATGATGAAATACAACTAGTAGTAGATGAAAGACAACTAGCAGAAAATGATATACAACCAGTAGAACCTCAAGGATAACCTAGATAAGATGAAAGACAACTAGAAGGAGATGAAATACAACTATAAGAAGCAGAAATGTAACAAAAAGAATATGAAATACAACCTGCAGTGAATGAAAGACAGCAAGCAAAACTTGAAAGACAACTAGTAGAACATGAAAGACAACTAGTACAAAATGAAAGACAACCAGAAGATGATGAAAAACAACCAGTAGAAGAGGAAAGACAACTAGAAGAAGATGAAAAAGAACTAGTAGAGGATGGAAGACAAATAGTTGATGATGAAATACAACTAGTAGTAGATGAAAGACAACTAGAAGAACATGAAAGACAACCAGTAGAACATGAAAGATAATCAATACAAGTTGAAAGACAACTAGTAGAAAATGAAAGACAACTACAAGAAGATGAAATACAACCAGTAGTTGCTGAAAGACAACTGGTAGAACAAGAAAGACAAACAGTACAAGATATAATACATGACAACCAGTAGAACATAAAAGACAAACAGTAGAAGATGAAAAACAACATGTATAACATAAATGACAACCAGTAGAACAGGAAAGACAACCAGTACAGGAGAAAAAAACAACTAGAATAACAAGAAAGACAAACAAGTAGAGCATGAAAGACCACTAGTAGTAGAAAATGAAAGACAACTAGTACAGGAGAAAAGACAACTAGAATAACATGAAAGACAAACAAGTAGAGCATGAAAGATCACCAGTAGAACACGAAAGACAACCAATAAAAGTTGAAAGCCAACTAATAGAAGATGAAAGAAAACTAGAAAAAGATGAAATACAACAAATAGTAGCTGAAAGACAACTATTAGAACATGAAAGACAACCAATACAAGAAGAAAGACAACATATAAAACATTAATGACAACCAATAAAACATAAAAGATAACCAGTAAAAGATGAAAGACAACATGTAGAATATGAAAGACAACAAGAAGAATATGAAACACAACCAGTAGAACAGGAAAGACAACTACAAGAAGATGAAAAAGAACTAGTAGAAGACGAAAGACAACAATAAGATGATGAAATACAACCAGTAGTAGATGAAAGACAAGTAGTAGAAAATGAAATACAACCAGTAGAACCTCAAGGACAACCTGGACAAGATGAAATACAACTAGAAGAAAAATGAAATACAAATATAAGAAACATAAATGCAACAAAAAGAAAATGAAATACAACCAGCAGTGGATGAAAGACAACGAGCAAAACTAGAAAGACAACTAGTAGAACATGAAAGACAACATATACAATGTGAAAGACAACCAGAAGATGATGAAAAACAACCTGTAGAAGAGGAAATACAACTAGAAGAAGATGAAAAAGAACTAGTAGAGGATGGAGGACAAATATGATGTATATAGTAGTAGATGATGACAACTAGAAGAACATGAAAAACAACTAGTAGAACATGAAAGATAATCAATACAAGTTGAAAGACAACTAGAAGAACAACTAGTAGAAAATGAAAGACAACTATAAGAAGATGAAATACAACCAGTAGTTGCTGAAAGACAACTAGTAGAACATGACAGACAAACAGTAGAAGATCAAAGACAACATGTAGAACATGAATGACAACCAGTAGAACATGAAAGACAACCAGTACAAGATGAAAAACAACTAGAAGAAAATAAAAGACAAACTAGTAGAACATGAATGACCACAGGTGAAACACGAAAGACAACAAGTACAAGATGAAAAACAACTAGTAGAGGAGGAAAGACAACTAGAATAAGATGAAAAACAACCAGAAGAAATTGAAAAACAACAAGTAGAATATGAAAAACAACTTGTAGAAAAGGAAAGACAACTTGAAGAACATGAAAGACAACTAGAAGAACGTGAAAGACCACTAGTAGAACACGAAAGACAACAAGTACGAAATGAAAGACAACTAGTTGAAGACGAAAACCATCTAGTAGAAGAGGGAGGACAACTACAAAAAGATGAATAACAACTAGTAGAAGATGATGAAATACAATCAGTAGTAGATGAAAGACAACCAGTACAACATGAAAGAGAACTAGCACAAGATGAAAGATAACTTGTAGAACATGAATGACATCCAGTAGAACATGAAAGACAACTGGTACAAGAAGAATGACAACTAGAAGAAGATGAAACACAACAAGTAGAAGTTGAAAAACGACTAGTAGAAGAGGAAAAACAGCAACAAGAAGATGAAATACAAACAAGAAGAACATGAAAGACCACTCGTAGAACATGAAAGATAACCAATACTACTTGAAAGACAACTAGAATAAGATGAAATAAAACAAATAGAAAATAGAAGACAAATAAAAGATGATGAAGCACAACCAGTAGTAGATGAAAGACAACTAGTAGAACATGAAAGACATTCATGTTCTTAGAAGAGAAAAGACATTCATGTACTTAGAAGATGGAAAAACAACTAGTATAACATGAAAAAAATCCTAGAGTTGATGAAATACAACCCGTAGTAGAACATGAAAGACAACCAGTAGAACATGAAAGATAACCAGTACAGGAGGAAAGACAAACAAGTAGAGCATGAAATACCACCAGTAGAACACGAAAGACAACCAATACAAGTTGAAAGACAACTAGATAAATATGAAAAATAACTAATAAAAGATGAAAGAAAACTACAAGAAGATGAAATACAACCAATAGTAGCTTAAAGACAACAAGTAGAACGACAAAGACAATCAGTACAAGATGAAAGACAACATATAACATTAATGACAACCAGTAAAACATAAAAGACAACTAGTACAAGATGAAAGACAACATGTAGAACATGAATGACAACCAGTAGAACATGAAAGAAAATCAGTACAAGATTAAAGATAATAAGAAGAAGATGAAACACAACCAGTAGTAGATGAGGAAAGACAACTACAACATGATGAAAAACAACTAGTAGAAGATGAAAGACCACTCGTAGAACACGAAAAACAACTAATACTACTTGAAAGACAACTAGAAGAAGATGAAAAGAACAAGTAGAAGATGGAAGACAAATAAAAGATGATGAAACACCAGTAGTAGATGAAAGCAACTAGTAGAACATGAAAGACATTCATGTACTTAGAAGAGAAAAGACATTCATGTTCTTAGAAGATGGAAAAACAACTAGTATAAGATAAAAAAAATCCTAGAAGATGATGAACTACAACCCGTAGTAGAACATGAAAGACAACCAGTACAGGAGGAAAGACAAACAAGTAGAGCATGAAATACCACCAGTAGAACACGAAAGACAACCAATACAAGTTGAAAGACAATTAGATAAAGATGAAAAATAACTAATAGAAAGATGAAAAAAACCTACAAGAAGATGAAATACAATCAATAGTAGCTTAAAGACAACTAGTAGAACGAGAAAGACAATCAGTACAATATGAAAGACAACATAAAACATTAATGACAACCAGTAAAACATAAAAGACAATCAGTACAAGATGAAAGACAACATGTAGAACATGAATGACAACCAGTAGAACATAAAAGAAAACCAGTACAATATTAAAGACAATAAGAAGAAGATGAAACACAACCAGTAGTAGATGAGGAAAGACAACTACAACAAGATGAAAAACAACTAGTAGAAGATGAAAGACCACAATAAGATGATGAAATACAACCAGTAGTCGAAAATGAAATACATCTAGTATCCTCAAGGACAACCTGGACAAGATTAAAGACAACTAGAAGAAGATGAAATACAAATATAAGAAACAGAAATGCAACAAAAATAATATGAAATACAACCAGCAATTGATGAAGGACAACAAGCAAAACTTGAAAGACAACTAGTAGAACATGAAAGACAACCAGTACAAAATGAAAGACAACCAGAAGAAGATGAAAAACAAACAGTAGAAGAGAAAAGATAACTAGAATAAGATGAAAAAAACTAGTAGAGGATGGAAGACAAATAGAAGATGATGAATTACAACTAGTAGTAGATGAAAGACAACTAGAAGAACATGAAAGACAACCGGTAGAACATGAAAGATAATCAATACAAGTTGAAAGACAACTAGAAGAACAACTAGTAGAAAATGAAAGACAACTACAAGAAGATAAAATACAACCAGTAGTTGCTGAAAGACAACTAGTAGAACAAGAAAGACAAACAGTACAAGATGTAATACAACCTGTATAACATGAATGACAACCAATAGAACATGAAAGACAAATAGTAGAAGATGAAGGACAACATGTAAAACATGAATGACAACCAGTAAAACAGGAAAGACAACAAGTACAAGATGAAAGACAACCAGAAGAAGATAAAAGACAAACAAGTAGAACATGAAAGACCACAGGTGGAACACGAAAGATAACAAGTACAAGATGAAAAACAACTAGTAGAACGACAACTAGAATAAAATGAAAACAACCAGAAGAAAATGAAAAACAACAAGTAGAATATGAAAAACGACTTGTAGAAAAGGAAAGACAACTTGAAGAACATGAAAGACAACTAGAAAAACATGAAAGACCACTAGTAGAACACAAAAGACAACAAGTACGAAATGAAAGACAACTAGTTGAAGATGAAAACCAACTAGTAGAAGAGGAAGGACAACTACAAAAAGATGAATAACAAGTAGTAGAAGATGAATAACAAGTAGTAGAAGATGAAAGACAAAGAGAAGATGACGAAATACAATCAGTAGTAGATGAAGGAAAACCAGTACAACATGAAAGATAACCAGCACAAGATTAAAGATAATTTTAGAACATGAATGACAATTAGTAGAACATGAAAGAAAACCGGTACAAGAAGAAAGACAACCAGAGGAAGATGAAACACAACAAGTAGAAGTTAAAAAACGACTAGTAGAAGAGGAAAGACAACAACAAGAAAGACAACCAATACTAGTTGAAAGACAACTTGTCGAACATGAATGACAACCAGTAGAACATGAATGACAACCATAAGAAGATGAAACACAACCAGTAGTAGATGAAAGACAACTAGTAGAACATGAAAGATATAGAAGAAGATGAAAGACAACTTGTATAAGATGAAAGACATAGAAGAAGACGAAATACAACTAGTAGTAGATAGAAGATAACCAGTAGAAAATGAAGGACAACAAGTAAAAGATGAAATACAACCAGTATTAAAGACAACCAGCACAAGATGATATACACCAGAAGAACATAAAAGACAACCAATAAAGATGAAAAACTAAGATGAAAAACTTGTAGAAGAGAAAAAACAACTAGAAGAAGACGAAAGACAACTAAAATAAGATGAAAAACAACTTGAAGAACATAAGACCACTAGTAGAACACAGAATACAATAACTATAAGATGAAATACAACCACTAGAAGATGAAAGACAACCAGTACAAAATGAAAGATAATAAATAGAACATGAAAGACAACTAGCAGAAGATGAAATACAACATGTAGATCATGAAAGACAACCAGTACAAGTTGAAAGAAAACTAGAAGAAGATGAAAAACAACAAATAGAACATAAAAGACAACTAGAGAAAGATGAAATGCAACCTGTAGTAGTTAGACAACCAGTAGTAGATGAAAGACAACTAATAGAACATGAAATACAACTAGTAGAACATGAAAGACTACTTGTAGAACATGAATGACAACAAGTACAAGATGAAAGTGAACCAGTACAAGATGAAAGACAACTTGAAGAAGATGAAAGACAACTTGTAGAATATGGAATACAACAAGTAGTAGATGAAAGAAAACCAATGGAACATGAAATACAACTAGTAAACATGAAAGATGAAAGACAACCAGAGGAAGATTAAAAACAACAAGTAGATGATGAAAAAAAAAAATAGAAAGGAAGGACCATTAAAAGAGGATGAAAGACAACCAGTAGAACATGAAAGACCAATAGAACAAGAAAGACAACAAGTACAAGATGAAAGACAACCAGAAGAAGATGAAAAACAACTAGTAGAAGTGGAAAAACATTTAGAAGAAGATGAATGACACAAGTACAAGGTTAAAGACAACTAGAAAAAGATGAAATACAATGAGAAGAAGATAAAATACAATACGTAGTGAATGAAAAACAACTAGTAGGACATTATGTTACCCCGATATTTCATCTAAGGCTCCGTACCCTATCGGGTGCGTATTGGACACAGATACGCACCCGATACAGCCCTGATACGTGTCAGATACGCCAGCTGGCATATCGGATGATGTGGTGTATCTCTAACCATCTGATACGGTCTCTAATACGTCTCTTTTTGTCTGGATATGCACCGACACACGTTGATACGTCTTATGGATCACGCATTAATCGGTAGACCGCATCATGAGGGCTGGTCTACCGTGAGCACCGTGAGCAGCGCTATACTCTAGTGCCCAAAATTATTACTTTCCTGTGAGAGGTAGGGTTCGAAACCATGACCTTTTGGTTGTCAACAAAGCTATTTACCACCATACTAGTTGTTCTTTGTTATTTAGTTATATAACTATTGGTATAATACAAGTGTTGAATTAATAATATAATTAAAATAATAAAAAATAATAAATATAATAGACGTATCGTATCGTAGATTTTTTAAAATTGCCGTATTGCCATATCCGTATCGTATCCGATACAATATCCATATCTGTATCCATGCAACATAGATGGTATCTCAAATTCTGAGGGACCTCAAGCCATCTGTTTTTACTTGTTCTGAGCAGCTTACAAAAGAAAAAGAAATGTTTGCTATGTTCTAAGCCATCCTTTTTTACTTAGTCTCAAGCCATCCTTTTTTGCTATGTTCTGAGCAGCTTCCAAAATGTTTGGCTTCACATCTATGTTACCCCGATACTCCACTTAGGGTCCTGTAACCGTGCGAATACACCACGCACCGCACCGTGTGGTCCACCGTGCACCGCGTCAAAACCAAATTTTTATAGCTGCTGCCGATAATCGAAGTGGGGATCTGAGGCTTAACACCCATGACCTTCTACCACTATACCACTTTAAATTTGTTGTTATAACAAAGTACTTATTATATTTAATGTATATTTCACTATAGTATTGTATTGTGATATTTAATTTATATAATACATGTGTTTAATTAATAATAAAATTAAAATAATAAAAAATATTATATATAATAGGCGTATCGTATCCTTTATTTTTGAAAATTACCATATCGCCGTATCCGTATCGTATCCAATACGATATCCATACTCGTATCCGTGCAACATAGTTTCACATCGATCCCTGTGAATTGACGGTGGGTTACAACCCGTGTGTAGGCTAACCCTACAGATCGTTATTTCAATTTAGTGAGAAATTACAATGGTTTCAAAAATAATTCCATGATTATATTCTGAACCCTTCAATGCACTCGTGCTACATTCGCAAAAAGAAACTTTTATGGACATGTTCATATGTTCTTCAACACTAGTACAATTTTCAATTTTTCATGAAATTTTCAGTTTTTTTTTTTTCCGTCAATACTTCATACTCTTATTTTCCTTTTTGATTTATCTAAATTCTTTTAATTTCACCAATGACAAAGATCTAATTTGAATCCAATCCATTTAATTATCAACTGTAGCAAAGGGGTCCATTGACCCATTTGACCAATTCTGGATCTACCAAGTACAAGAGCCCCTTGCTCCGGCCTATAGATCGATGCTTAAGCCCGAAATGAAATAACTAAAGAGAGAAGAAAGAGCATAAATAAATAAATAAATTCCCCTATCCAATTAAGATCAAGGATTTCAACCTTGTAATTATCATACGCTCTCTGTACTGCTCTGGCAGAACCAGCATTGTACCGAATGTAAAACCTGAGATAATTAGAAGTTTTATTTTAGCCAAGAATTTACACATGAATATGACTACTTTCATACCAATAATATATTGTTTACTGGGCTTTCTCTAAGAAAAAAGTAATGTTACTGGGCCTAATCAATTTATTGTCATGCAAGATAAAATCAAATAATTGATACAGATGACTATATTATCTTTTATGTAAAACATAAATCTATAACTTTATCCTATCATTAACATTTGCATTTATATTTCGGTATGCCGTCTCAAGTGCAATTAACGTCAAGCATGAATTCACAAAAAAGAAGGAAAACAATTACACACATGGAGTTATAAACAAGAATCAAACTGGAAATATGAGAAATTATCTCGGTACCGGGCCGCTACCCATTGAAATCCTCCCAACGCGCTGTTCCATCTCTTGTGTGCTGTTTAGGCTAACATTCTCATTTGCATATCCATTGCTACTATTCCCGGAATTAATGTTGGCATTATAATTTCTCCCTGTTGCTGACTCCAGCTCCATGCATTCCTTGAGCTGTATTACAACCTCAGTCATGGTCGGCCTCTGAGCCGCACTCTCTCCTGTGCACTTGAGCGCCACATCAGCAGCTTTCCATATAGAGTTGATGTCATATTCTCCTTGCATTCTTGCATCCACCACGCTCTCTATGTTTCCCCTAGCGAGCCTCTGCCGCACCCATTGAATTATGTTCATGTTCATGCTCCCGCTTTCATTCTCAGGCCCGGATCCTTGTATAATTGCTGATTGACCCGTTACTATCTGTAGTAGGACTACCCCAAAGCTATATACATCACTTTTTTCGGTCAGCTGCATTGTCATGTGGTACCTGTACATTGAAAGATATTCACAGATTACTTACAATTTAGTACATTTTTTGTTGTCTCCTTTTTATCTCATATGCGAGGCATGACATGTGACTTACTCGGGGTCGATATATCCATATGTACCAACCAAATTATTCGTCGATACATGTGTGTTGTTGGTACTGCTGAATGCTTTCGACATGCCAAAATCAGCTATTTTGGCCTCTAATTTCGAATTTAGGAGAATGTTGTTTGGCTTCACATCCCTGTGAATTAACGGTGGATTACAACCCTTGTGTAGGTACTCTAACCCTGCACATGATCGTTCAATTTAGTGAGAAATTACAATGCGTTTGACTATGCTCTGAACCGTTCAAGTCCTAATTTAAGTTTCTACTCTATTTATATTAGCACCTTGTGCAGACTCAAGTGCAATTCTGATCCTATCTCTCCATGTCAAAGGCCAAGTACCTCCAGCTCTACCTGTTAAATAAAAAATTATCCTTATCTCCTATTATTTGCATAGAAAAAAATTGAAAATGACAATGTAAGATGATCAACTGAATAAACCAAAAGACCTCTTAAGTGATCATGTAAACTTCCTTCGGACATGTATTCGAGGACAAGAGCCAAATTTTCTTCATCCTTGCAATAGCCAATAAGTGACACCAGGTTTTTATGATGAATCCTTGTCAAATGATGTGCCTACAAAAAAATCATTAATTAATTATCATAAGGTCTCGAATCCAGATCTATAATGTAGAGGAAAAAGGGTATATTTTGAATCAGAGCAACTTTGAAATTATTTATGTTGTACTAGAATTTAAGACTAGTTCTTACTTCCCTTTTCTATGCCTACAGGCCTGAGGTTTTCCCAAACATCTAATCTCTATTATTATAACGGAACTTGTTTATGCATAATGGGTGTGTGTTTTTATTTTTGCTTTTGATAAAAGTGGGAATAAATCCAACCAATTATATTACACATGAAACTATACATCACAAGAGACCTGGTACGAAGCCACTGGTACCAGTCTCTAAAGTCTAAAATACTATAATTCCATACCTCCAACATGAATTCCTTAACCCCGTGTGTTGATGTCTGGGTTCGCAATTTAACCGCAACTTGAGTTCCATCGATCATGAACCCACTATACACTGCTCCAAATCCGCCTCTGCCGATCTCTCGTTGGAAATTATTTGTGATCTCCTCTAATTCCTTATATGTGAATTGGCGGTTCTCTAACTGTATAGAAGTATCCACGGTACTGGTTCCATCTGGGTATCCTGTATTTTGCGGATTTATGGTAGTATTCATGGATGAACCTTTTAAAAAAATTATATGTTGTTAGCAATGGGATTTCATCATTGGTGATTCAGTAAAGCAAATGCTTTTGATTGGCTAACATGCATGCGCTAGTAAATGTTCGGAGTATTGTTCGGGTCAGATAGTTTCAATGAACCAATTAAAAAAAACGGTAAAAAAAAAGAAGAAAAAGCAATTATATGTATAACCACATTCATATAGTAAGGATGAGAATGATTATTTTTCTGTACCTGACCATCTTTTACGTTTGTAAATGATGAAAGTGGCTACTGCCGCTAAGATCGCCACCACAACAATTGGAACTATAATTGCAATGGTTATTTTAGAACTTTTGCTCTTCTTTTCGGACAGATTGCATGAGGTCCCGTCAGAACAAAGTTTTGCATTATCTCCAACTCTATTGAAGAATTAATGAAATATTTCAAACAAAAGATGTAGAATAAAAGTTGGTTATTGAGTTTAAAAGTTTGAAACAAACCGTAAGGTAAGTGAACCATCTTGTGACTTCTTTAGGAGACCAGATGGAATTGAACCACTGAGTTGGTTGCCCGTTAAATCTCTAATTAAAAAAAAAAAAAGCAACTTGGATTATGTCGTGAAATTTCAAGTAAAATAAAAATGGTGGCTTGAGTTTCCAAAAAAAGAAAAGAAAAGAACTTACAACAGAGTAAGTGATGATAATTGAGACAGAACATCAGGAATTGACCCGGTCAAATTATTATGAGACAAGTCCCTGAAAAGATGTTACCAGAATTTATATAAACTTGTTATAACTTGTAAGATACCAGTCAGTATTATCTAATAGAACTCCGATCAGCAATGTACGGATATGATTTGTACGTACAAGGTCTGGAGCTCCTTTAGGTTGGCAAATTCATTTGTTATTTCACCAGTCAATCCACTTGATGGAAGATTCCTGTAAATGTAGTAAAAGAAAAAATTAAAAACCATTACCACCAAATTATGTTGATTCCTAGACCCACATATTTTTTCTCTTAAAAAAATAAAATAAAAGGAACTTACAGAATTGTGATTCTTGGAGAGCCAGAGATAACATCACTACAATTCAATCCATCCCATGCATAGGTCTTGGGAGCACATGGATCACCATTCCAATTTCTCTTTATCCCATAATTTGATTTAATTGCATTTATTGCACTTACTGATGTTCATAGGAAAAAAAGCACATGCATTATTCATTCAATACTTTCTTTCAGAAAAAATGGAAATGGAATTGTTAAGAAAGTAAGAACCTTACCATCCACACTACCAGTTGGAGCGTCAGAAACTGGCAGCACAATGAACAACTCGACCGCATTGAGGATCGGCGGCAAAGTAGAGTTCTCAGTAGCTGTGAGCATTAAATTATACTGCTGGGAGCCATGGATTGGATTGTCCACGTAAACTACATTCGCGTGTCCATAGTCTGGAGAGAACGGTGAATTTAACAACTTGACATTGTTCAGTGTAATGTTAATCTCTCGTTTTGCATTTGTGACGTTCATGAGCTCAGAGAAGTGGAGATTGATCAAGTAGCCAGGGTTATTATCAAGTGGGTCGACTTCCCAGAAAAGCTGTAGCATCGAGGAGTTGACAGGTGTCACGGCCGTCTGCAAAACAGCAGAAGGTACCTCAAAGATGTCATTCTCTGGGTTTTGGATGTGTGAGGTAGTGGTGAGCTCTGTCCAAAATGGGACGTTGCTCCATGGCCTCCACATCCGGTCATGTGGATCGTCTGGGTACCTGTTTTCTTCAACAGAGAATTAGACATAATTTCTTTTGTAATTTTTGTTTGGATATTATTCAAAGTACATCTTGAGGCATACTGAATTATTGATATCCTAAGTCCTAGCCTTTTTTTTTTTTTTTTTGTAATTTTCCATTTTTCTTATTTATTTTGTCTTTTCAGTTTATGATTGCTCTTTTGATCTGGCAGATTGAAGCACATGTAATTGCTAGATTAACATATTAAATTAAAATAATCTGCATCTAATGTTGACTGTTGTGACTGCTTTGTCTACAATCTACATACCTTATGAATGTTGTATCTGTCGGCCCTGCGTTTAGCCGGCTTGCAAGCGACAGAGACTGACTTGAATTTGCGGAAGGGTATAAACTTCTCTTCATCGGCCTTAAATCCAATGAAGAAATGAATGGCGTTCCACGGCCGGTATTCACTAAACAAACTTGGATATAATCGACAGGAGTAACAAACATTACTTCGGCGATAACTAATTTTTCAGGATCAGAGGTATTAACAGTTTTCCAGTAGTTGACTCCAATGTGAAGGTCAAATATGGGACCGTTATTAAACCTGTCATAGTTTCCATACATGAATGTTGCTCTCACCAAGTACTTGAGCTTCGCCTCCAAGGATTTTATGGTATAGCAATTTCGAATCCCGGTATCAAAGCTTCTGACGTTCAAATAATGTGGCGAGAGTGTTGGCGTTATGTACTCCGTGGATATGTTATAATTAGTGCCAGTATCGATGTATTGTGCATCGGAGCTGTAGGTGAGCGTGCTGCTAACATCTTTGTAAGTAAAGTTTCCAGGTAACCCACAGTCAATGCTGACAAATCCTGCAAAAAGTAAAAGAAAAGAGCAATTTACAATTATTAGTTGAGATATTTGCTGTAATGAACCAGCTTAAGGAAGTGCTGAATTACTTAATGGCATGACAGCATAACAATCCAGCAGATTGAAAGAAAGAAGAAGTCAGAGAATAAGGAAGCCATTGAAGAGGATGAAAATGAATCAATTACAAATTTTAAAATGCTTACCAGTATTATCGGCCTGGCCGCTCACTAAGGAATTATTCAGGAAAAAGGAAGCAAGAAATACAATCCAAAGTGCCATTTCAGACTCTTTTTTGAAAAAAAAAAAATCCCTTAATCAGTTAATCATGTATATGTACTAAATTATTACATAGATAGCTCTGGCCATGATTTTTCTGAGATAGAAGCTCTTGCCCATGGTTGAAACTTGAAACCAATAGAATGGCTTCTAACATATAAATAGTAATATATCACAAACGCTAAAGTTTCATCATTCATGCGTCTTAGGTGCCACGTGAGCAATGAATATTCTATTACTGGCTGGAAGTTCATCCAATCTCATTGCTACTTTGCCAGCTAGTACAGCTAGTTTCAGGAGAAATAGTGGATGTTGTCTTGTCTCCAGTAAAAAAAAAACGGAGATCTCCATTTTTCTCACCTTTTCAAGAATTCTCCTGAAAGGCTATGCGAATAATTTCTTTTGCCAAATGCAAACAAGTATGGGGTAGGGAGGAAACCAATTTTTGTATTAATAGGAAAATAAAAAAAAAATGTCGACAACAGAGAACGTTTCTATAGAAATTCGGAATCTAAGAAGAACGTTATGATTTATAATGTTCAAAGAAAATTTGAAATCTAAGAGGCCAAGAGAAGACTTTGACTTGGAATAATAATACTAAATTAATAATATACTTGACCATTATCTTCTTCCGAACTTTGCAATCAATTTGTTCACAAAAATTATATCTTATTACCACTTGTTTATATTAACCAATTTATTTTCCCTTCATGTGAGTGGATTTGTTAGTTTATCATAAAATTAAACCAATTTTAATTTCTTGGCGGAGTAGAAAACTGTTATTTTGTTTTTCCCGACCAAACGACGTGCATTAATTGTTCATGTAAAATGAACAATTATTAATTTATCATTCCCAAAACAATACTAATTAACATAGCTAACTGTTACATAGGTACAACAGTCTATCACGTATATTTATTAAAATATATATATATAACAATAAATTTTTTATATGCATATCAATAACACCGATATATTTTTGTCACATTGTAAAATATTTACAAGATTTCAATATTCAAACTTTTATGTGGTCATATTGTTAGATATATCATAAAATCATATATCTGAAATATATTAACAAACTTGAAAACCCACAAAGAAAAACCGGGTAAGAAATAATAAGATTATTTTTCAGTGCAAAATTCATTTTTAAGGAAATTCATATCCAAAATTAAATTTTAAATTTGAGAGAAATTTATATCCCGATTTAAATACACACAATCTAATATTAACAGTTCAATTCATATAGTAATAAATGCAACTACTCAATATATAGCAGTGTTCTAAATAGCGCGCTATAGCGTTTTTGGACCCCAAACGCTACGCTACGACATCAAAATGCGCTACGGCCGCTATAGCGGCCGCTACAGCGCTATTTGCGCTATACAATATGGGTTTTTATTTTTTTTATTTTTAAGAAATTTATATGGGTTTTAAATAAAGGTAAAAAAAATCTCAAACTGAAATTGAATTTGTTGCTACTTGCTACAAATAAATCAATTTGAAATTGGGAATAGAAATTGAAATTTGAATAGAAAAAAAGTCCAAACCGGAATTAAAATTTGAATAGAAAAAAAAATAGATTATGTCATGAATCATGATACTTAAGATATTTTTAATAAGAAAAATCGATAGTTTATGATATTACTATGGATATTTTGAACCGCAATTTGGACTTTGTACGGGTTCAATATGAATATTATAATTTCTTAATTACTTTGGTGTTATTTATTGTTCTATGAGACCTTAGATAATGTTGATATTTAGTACAAATATTGAATATACGAAATGTAAAAAAAAAAACGCTATTTGGAATAGCTTCCGCTATAGCGACGCTATTCGCTATAGCTTTTTTTTTAGCCTTCCCGCTACGACGCTATAAACGCTATTTAGAACCTTGATATATAGCAATATTTAAGTGAATCTCAACATACGATATTTCAAACGATATTAACCAGAGATATGGTTGACTTAAACTTTATAAAGTATGGTAACACAAAGAAATGATCCACCAATTTTATCATACAAATGATCATGCAAAAACTCACTTCCCAGTAACCGTATAGTATCCTCCAAATTACCCTCATCCTATAAGGATTGTTCGGTAACACCTCTTAATCTGTACTAGGATTAATTCTTAAGGAGACTTAAGAAACCGATGTTTGGTTGTCTTAATCCGTAAGTGATAGCTAAGGAAACTAAAGGAAGGGGTAGAGGTGTCTTAAGACCCGGGCAAAAGATTAAAAGTTAGGTGAAAACTTAATCGATAAATCGATTTGTGAGAAAATTTTAATTAGCCTCTCTCCCAAGTATAATTATATTGCGGTCATTATTGAAAAAACCAAAAATCTCTCTACTCTTAGTGTACAAGACCTAATGGGTTCTCTTGAAATACAACAAAAGTTAAATAGACCTAGTGACTCTTCTCTAGAAAGTGTTTTCCAATCAAAGGTAATTTAAAAGAGTCATCTAACCAAAATGTGACCAAAGGAGCTATGTTCCATGGTGGTAGAAGTGGAGAAACTCGAACTTACAATTTTTGTAATAAACCGGGTCATGTAGAAAAGAATTGTTGTAATAAGGGAAAGCCTCAATGTTACCATTGTAAGAAATTTGGCTATGTTGAGAAGAATTGTAGGTTGAAAAATAAAGAGAATGAAAATTATATAGAGGAGCAAAATAGTGATAAAGAAGGTGTTGAAAGCACATTTTATGCATACCAATCGATAATTGAAAAAAGAAGATGTGTGGTATGTTGATAGCGGGTGTAGCAATCACATGAACCGGAGACAAGTCGATATTTCACAAGCTTGATACGACCGCCACTACTCAAATTATAATGGATAATGGTGCGGTTGTGAAGTCGAAGGGAAAAGCACGATTGACGTTGCTTCAAATAAAGGAAAAATGTTAATTCATGATGTGTTACTTGTCCTAGATTTAACACAAAATTTACCTCCAGAAGAAGATGAAAAACAAACAGTAGAAGATGAAAAATAACTTTTAGAACAAAAAAAATAACTAAAAGAAAATAAAAAACAACTAGTAGAAGATAAAAGTCAACTAGAAAAAAATGAAATACAATAAGTAGTAGATGAAAGACAACCAGTACAAGATGAAAGACAACCTGTAGAACATGAATGACATCAAGTAGAATATGGAAGACAACTAGTACAAAATGAAAGACAACTAGAAAAATATGAAAAACAACCTGTAGAACATGAATGACATCACGTAGATATAGAAGACAACTAGTACAAGATAAAAGACAACTAGAGAAGATGAAAAACATCTAAAAGAAAATGACGTAAAATTAGAACCAGTAGTAGATGAAAGACAACGAGTAGAACATGAAAGACAACCAATAGAACATGAAAGACAACTAGTACTAGATGACAAACAACAAGAAGAAGATGAAACACAACTAGTAGAAAATTAAAAAAATAATAGAAGAGGAAAGACAACTACAAGAAGATGAAAGACAAACAAGTAGAACAAGAAATACCACCAGTTGAACACGAAAGACAACCTATACAAGTTGAAAGACAACTAGAAGAAAATGAAAAACAACTAGAAAGACTAGTAGAATAAGAAAGACAACTAGTACAAGACGAAAGACAACATGTAGAACATTAATGACAATGAGTAAAACATAAAAGACAACTAGTACAAGATGAGAGACAACATGTAGAACATGAATGGCAATCAGTTCAAGATCACAGACAACATGTAGAACATGAAAGACAACCAGTACAAGATGAAAGATAACCAGAAGAAGATGAAACACAACAAGTAGAGATGAAAAATAACAAGTAGAAGAGGAAAGAGAACTACAAGAAGATGGAAAACAACTAGTAGAATATGGAATACAACTAGAAGATAATGAAATACAACCAATAGTAGATGAAAGACAACTAGTAGAACATTGAAAACAACCAGTAGAACAGGAAAAATAACTAGTACAAGATTAAAGACAACTAGAAGAAGATGAAATACAACTAGAAGAACATGAAATACGACTAGTAGAACACGAAAAATAACAACAAGTAGAAGATGAAAAACAACTAGAAAAAGACAAAACATAACCAGAAGAAGATGAAAAACAACCAGTACAAGATGTAAAACAACTTGTAGAACATGAATGACAACCATAAGAAGACGAAGGACAATAAGAAAAAGATGAGAGACAACAAGAAGAAGATGAAAGACAATTAGTTGAAGATGAAAAACAACTAGAAAAAAAGGAAAGACAACTACAAGAATATGAAAAACAACTAGAAGAACATGAAATACAACCAGTATTAGACGAAAGACAACTTGTAGAGCATGAATGACAACCAATAACACAGGAAAGACGATCAGTACAAGATAAAAAAACAACTTATAGAAGAGGAAAGACAACTAGAAGACCATGAAAGACCACTAGTAGAACACGAAAGACAACAAGTACAAGATGAAAGAAAACTAGAAGATGATGAAATACAACCAGTAGTAGATGAAAGACAACTAGTAGAACATGAAAGACAACCAATACAAGATGAAAGACAACCTGTAGAGCATGAATGACAAGTAGTAGAACATGAAAGACAACCAGTATAAGTAGAAAGACATCCAGAAGAAGATGAAACACAACTAGTAGAAGATGAAATAAAACTAGTAGAAGAGGAAACACAACAGCAAGAAGATGAATGACAAACAAGTAGAACATGGAAGACCACCAGTAGAACACGGAAGATAACCTATAAGAGTTTAAGGACAACCTACAAGAAGATGTAAAACAAGTAGTAGAAGATGGAAGACAACTTGTATGACATGAACGACAACAAGTAGAACATGAAATACAACTAGTAGAATATGAAAAAAACTAGTAGAACATGAAAGACAACTACAAAAAATGAAAAACAACTAGTAGAAAATAAAAGACAACTAAAATAAGATGGAGGACAACATGTAAAACATGAATGACAACCAGAAGTACATAAAAAACAACCAGTACAAGATGAAAGACAACATGTAGAACATAAATGACAACCGGTAGAACATTAAAGACAACTAGTACAAGATGAAAGACAACTACAAGAAGATGAAAGACCAACAAGTAGAAGATGAAAAACTACTAGTAGAAGGGGAAAGACAACTAGAAGAAAATAAAAGACAAACAAGTTGAACAAGAAAGACCACCAGTAGAACACGAAAGACAACCAATACAAGTTGTAACACAACTAGAAAAATATGAAAAACAACTAGTAGAAGATGAACGACAATAATACAACTAATAGTGGATGAAAGACAATTACTAGAACATGAAAGACAACCAGCATAAGATGAAAGACAATATGTATATCGTGAATGACAACCAATAGATCATGAAAGACAACCAGTACAGGATAAACACAACCAGAAGAAGATGAAACACAACCAGTAAAAGATGAAAACCAATTAGTCGAAGAGGAAACACCACTACAAAAAGATGAAATACAACCAGTAGTAGATGAAAGACAACTACAAGAAGATGAAATATAACTAGAAGAAAAAAAAATGCAACTAGAAGAATATGAAATACAACCAGTTGTAAATGAAAGACTGCAAGTAGAACATAAAAAACAAACAGTAGGACATAAAAGACAACCAATACAAGATGAAACACAACCAGAAGAAGATAAAAACAACCAATATAAGAGTAAAGACAACTAGAAGTAGATGAAAGACAACAACAAGAAGATGAAAAACAACCAGTAAAATATGAAAAAAGCTTGTAGAAGAGGAAAGGCAGAAGAAGATGAAAGACAACTAAAAGAAAATGAAAGACCACCAGTAGAATCGAAAGACAACAAGTACGAGATGAAAGACAACCCGAAGAAGATGATAGACAAACTAGTTGAAGATGAAAACCAACTAGTAAAAGATAAGAAGATGAATAACAATTAGTAGAAGATGAAAGACAAATAGAAGATGATGAAAGACAACTAGTAGAACATGAAAAATAAACAGGACGAGATGAAAGACAACTATAAGAAGATGTAATACAACCAGTAGTAAATGAAAGAAGATGAAAGACAACCAGAAGAAGATGAAACACAACCAGTAGAAGAGGAAAAACAATTAGTAGAAGAGGAAAGGCAACAACTAGAAGATGAAAGACAAACAAGTAGAACATGAAAGACCATCAGTCGAACACGAAAGACAACCAAAATAAGTTAAAAGAAAACTAGAAGAAAGAAATAGTAGAGGATGGAAGACAAATAGAAGATGATGTAATAACATCTAGTAGTAGATGAAAGATAACTAAGAGAACATGAAACACAACCAATAGAAGTTGAAAGACAACTAGAACAACAAGTAAAATAAGATGAAAAACAACTAGAAGATGATGAAAAACAAACTAGTAGAACATGAAAATAACCAGTACAAGATGAAATACAACATGTATAACAAGAATGCCAACTAGTAGAACATGAAAGACAACTAGTAAAATATGAAAGACAACAAGTAAACACAACAAGTAGAATATGAAAAACAACTAGTAGAAGAGGAAAGACAATCAGAAGAACATGAAAGACAACTAGTAGAACATGAAAGACCACTAGAATAATACGAAAGACAACCAATACAAGTTGAAAAACAACTAGAAGAAAATGAAAAACAACTTGTTGAAGATGAAAGACAACTAGAATAAGATAAAATACAAACAATAGTAGCTGAAAGACAACTAGTAGAACAAGAAAAACAACCAGTACAAGATGTAAGAAAACATGTAGAACATGAATGACAACCAGTAGAAAATGAAAGACAACCAGTTCAAGATGAAAGACAACATGTAGAACATGAATGACAACCAGTAAAACATGAAAGACAACCAGCAAAAGAAGAAGGACAACCAGAAGTAGATGAAAGACTAACAAGTAGAACATGAAAGACCACCGGTGGAACACAAAAGACAACAAGTACAAGACGAAAGGCAACCAGAAGAATAGGAACGACAACGAGGATAAAAAGAAAAACAACAAGTAGAATATGAAAAACAACATGTAAAAAAGGAAAAACAACTAGAAAAACATGAAAGACAACTAGATGAACATGAAAGACCACTAGTAGAACACGAAAGACATCAAGTACGAGATGAAAAACAACTAGAAAAAGATGAAAGACAACTAGTTGAAGATGAAGACCAACTACTGGAAGAGGAAAAACAACTATAAGAAGATGAAAGACAACCAGAAGATGATGAAATACAACCAGTAGTGAACGAAAGACTACTAGTAGAACATGAAAGATAGCTAGTACAAGATGAAAGACAACATGTAGAACATGAATGACAACCAGTAGAACAAGAAAGACAACTAATAGAACATGAAAGACAATCAATATAAGTTGAAGGACAACTAGAAGAACAACAACTAGTAGAAGATGAAAGACAACTAGAATATAATGAAATACAACCAGTAGTAGATGAAAGACAACTAGTAGAACATGAAAGACAACCAGTATAAGATGAAAACAACCTGTATAACATGAATGACAACTCGTAGAACATGAAAGACAACTAGTAAAGGATGAAAGCCAACAATACAAAGATGAAACACAACTGGTGGAAGATAAAAAAAACTAGTAGAAGATTAAAGACAACAACAATAAGATGAAAGACAAACAAGTAGAGCATGAAGCACCACTCGAAGAACACGAAAGACAACTAATACAAGTTGAAAGACAACTAGAAGAAGATGAAAAACTAGTAGAAGATGAAAGACAACTAGAATAAGATGAAATAAAACTAGTAGTAGCTGAGAGACAACTAGTAGAACAAAGACAACCAGTACAAGATGTAAGACAACATGTAGGACATGAATGACAACAAGTAGAACATGAAAGACAACCAGTACATGATGAAAGACAACTAGAAGAAGATGAAAGACAAACAAGTAGAACATGAAAGACCACTGATGGAACACGAAAGACAACAAGTACAAGATGAAAAACTAGTAGAAGTGGAATGACAACTTGAATAAGATGAAAAACAAATAGAAGAAAATGAAAGACAACAAGTAGAAGATGAAAAACAACTTGTAGAAAAGGAAAGAAAACTTGAAGAACATGAAAGACAACTAGAAGAACATGAAAGACCACTAGTAGAACACGAAAGACAACAAGTACGAGATGAAAGACAACAAGTTGAAGATGAAAACTAACAAATAGAAGAGGAAGGACAACTACAAAAAGATGAATAACAATTTGTAGAAGATGATGAAATACAACCAGTAGTAGATGAAAGACAACTAGTACAACATGAAAGATAACCAGCACAAGATGAAAGATAACTTGTAGAACATGAATAACAACCCGTACAAGAAGAAAAATAACCAGAAGAAGATGAAACACAACAAGTAGAATATGAAAAACAACTAGTAGAAGAGAAAAGCCAACAACAAGAAGATGAAAGTCAAACAAGTAGAGAATGAAAGGCCACCAGAAGAACACGAAAGACAACCAATACGAGTTGAAAGACTACTAGAAAAAGATGAAAAACAACTTGTTGAAGATGAAAGACAACTAGAATAAGGTAGAAAAAAGATATCCAGTACAAGATGTAAGACAACATGTAGAACATGAATGACAACTGGTAGAAAATGAAAGACAACTAGTTCAAGATGAAAAACAACATTTAGAACATGAATGACAACCAGTAGAATATGAAAAACAGCCAGTAAAAGATGAAAGACAACCAGAAGAAGATGAAAGATAAACAAGTAGAACATGAAAGACCATCGGTGGAACACGAAAGACAACAAGTACAAGATGAAAGACAACCAGAAGAAGATGAAACACAACCAATAGAAGATGAAAAACAACTAGTAGAAGATGAAAGACAACAACAACAAGATGAAAGACAATCAAGTTGAAAAAGGAAAAACCACTAGTAGAACACGAAAGACAACTAAGACAACTTAAAAGACAAATAGAAGATGATAAAATACAACCCGTAGTAGATGAAAAACAACTAGTAGAACATGAAAGACAACTAGTAGAGCATGAAATGCAACTTGAAAAAGATGAAAGACAACTTGTATAAAATGATAGACAACCAGAACTAGATGAAATACAACCAGTAGAAGATGAAATACAAGACAACCAATTGAACATGAAAGACAATCAATACAAGTTGAAAGACAACTAGAAGAACAACTAGTAGAAGATGAAAGACAACTAGAAGATGATGAAATACAACCAGTAGTAGATGAAAGGCAACTAAAACATGAATGACAACAAGTACAAGATGAAACACAACCTGTAAAACATGAATGACAACTCGTAGAACATGAAAGACAACCAGTAAAAGATGAAAGCAACAAGGAAAAGATGAAACACAACCGGTAGAAGATAAAAAAAAACTAGTAGAAGAAAGACAACAATAAGAAGATGAAAGACAAACAAGTAGACCATGAATGACAACAAGTAGAACACGAAAGATAACCAATACATGATGAAAGACAACCAGAAGAAGATGAAAGACAAACGAGTAGAACATGAAAGACCACCGGTGGAACACGAAAGACAACAAGTACAAGATGAAAAACAACTATTGAAAGAAGATGAAAAATAACTAGTTGATTTTGAAAAGACAATTAGTAGAACATGAAAGACAACCTGTTAAACAAGAATGACAACTAGTAGAACATGAATGACAACCAGAAGAAGATGAAACACAACAGTTGAAGATGAAAAATAACTAGCAGAAGAGGAAAGATGATGAAATACAACCAGTAGTGATGAAAGAATACTAGTAGAACATGAAAGATAACCAGTGCAAGATGAAAGACAACATATAGAACATTAATGACAACCAGTAAAACATAAAAGACAACCAGTACAAGAGGAAAGACAACATGTATAACATGAATGACAACCAGTAGAAGATGATGAAACACAACCAGCAGAAGATGAAAAACTAGTAGAAGAGGAAAGACAACTACAAGAAGTTGAAAGACAACAATAAGATGATGAAATACAATCAGTACTAAATAAAAGACAACTAGTATAAAATAAAATACAAACAGTAAAACTTCAAGGACAACCTGGACAAGATGAAAGACAACTAGAAGAAGATGAAATGCAACTATAAGAAGCAGAATGCAATAAAAAGAATATGAAATACAACCAGCAGTGGATGAAAGACAACGAGCAAAACTTGAAAGACAACTAGTAGAACATGAAAGACAACCAGTACAAAATGAAAGATAATCAGAAGAAGATGAAAAACAACCAGCAAAAGAGGAAAGACAAGTAGAAGAAGATGAAAAAGAACTAGTAGAGAATGGAAGACAAATAGAAGACGATGAAATACAACTAGTAGTAGATGAAAGACAACTAGAAGAACATGAAAGACAACCAGTAGAACATGAAAGATAATCAATACAAGTTGAAAGACAACTAGAAGAACAACTAGTAGAAGATGAAAGACAACTACAAGAAGATGAAATACACTAGTAGTTGTCAGCAACTAGTAGAACAAGAAAGACAAACAGTACAAGATGTAATACAACCTGTATAACATTAATGACAACCAGTAGAACATGACAGACAAACATTAGAAGATGAAAGACAACTGTAGAACACGAATGACAACCAATAAAACAAGAAAGACAACTAGTACAGGATGAAAGACAACCAGAAGAAGATAAAAGACAAACAAGTAGAACACGAAAGACCACAAGTACAAGATGAAAAACAACTAGCAGAAGAGGAACGGCAACTAGAATAAGATGAAAAACAACCAGAAGAAAATGAAAAACAACAAGTAGAATATGAAAAACAACTTGTAGAAAAGGAAAAACAACTTGTAGAAAAGGAAAGATAACTTGAAGAACGTGAAAGACCACTAGTAGACACGAAAGACAACAAGTACGAAATGAAAGACAACTAGTTGAAGAGGAAGGACAACTACAAGAAGATGAATAACAAGTAGTAGAAGATGAAAGACAAATAGAAGATGACGAAATACAACCAGTAGTAGATGAAAGACAACCTAGTACAACATGAAAGATAACAGCACAAGATGAAAGATAACTTGTGGAACATGAATGACAACCAGTAGAAGTTGAAAAATGACTACTAGAAGAGGAAAGACAACAACAAGAAGATGAAATGCAAACAAGTTGAACATGAAAGACCACCAATAGAATACGAAAGTCAACCAATACTTGTTGAAAGACAACTAGAAGAAGATGAAAAAGAACTAGTAGAACATGGAAGACAATAGAAGATGATGAAACACAACCAGTAGTAGATGAAAGACAACTATTAGAACATGAAAGACAACAAGTAGAACATTAAAGACAATCAGTAGAACATGAAAGACAACTTGAAGAAGATGAAACACAACTTTTAACATAGAAGATATGAAATACAACTAGTAGTAGATAGAAGACAACCCAGTAGGAAATGAAAGACAACAACTAAAAGATGAAATACAACTAGTAAAACATGAAAGACAACCAGCACAAATAACCAGAAGAACATGAATGCAACCAGTAAAGATGAAAAACTACTAGTATAAGATGAAAGACAACTAGTAGAAGTTTAAAAACAACTTGTAGAAAAGTAAAGACAACTATAAGAACATGAAAGACAACTAGAAGAACTTGAAAGACAACTAGAAGAACATGAAAGACCACTAGTAAAACACGAAAGACAAAAACCAACTAGTAGAAGACGTAGGACAACTATAAAAAGATGAATAACAAGTAGCAGAAGATGAAAGACAACTAGAAGATGATGAAATTCAACTAGTAGTAGACGAAAGACAACCAATACAACATGAAAGACAAGCAGTACAAGATGAAAGACAATATGTAGAACATGAATGATAACCAGTAGAACTTGAAAGACAAACAGTACAAGATTAAAGACAACCAGAAGAAGATGAAACACAACAACTAAAAGTTGAAAAATAACTAGTAGAAGAGGAAAGACAACAACAAGGTGATGAAAGACAAACAAGTAGAAATGAAAGACCACAACACGAAAGGAAAACAGTACTAGTTGAAAGACAACCAGAAGAAGATGAAAAATAACTAGTAGAAGATAGAAGACATGTAGAAGATGATGAAATACAACCAGTGGTAGATGAAAAAGAATTAGTAGAACAGAAAGACAACTTTAAGAAGATGAAATGCAACTTGTATAAGATTAAAGACAACTAGAATAAAATTAAAGACAACTAGAAGAAGATGTAATACAACTAGTAGTAGATGAAAGACAACCAGTAGAACAAGAAAGACAACAAGTAAAAGATAAAATACAACCAGTAGAACATGAAAGACAATCAACACAAGATGATATACAACCAGAAGAACATGAAAGACAAACAGTAAAGATGAAAAACTACTAGTACAAGATGAAAGACAACTTGTAGAAGATGAAATACAATATGTAGATCATCAAAACAAACAGTAGCACATGAAAGGAAACCTGTAGAATATGAAAACAACCAGTAAAAATATGAAAGACAATCAAAGATGAAAGAGAAATAGAAGAAAATGAAAAACAACTAGAAAAATATGAAAAACAACTAATAGAAGGCGAAAGACAACTAGGAAAAGATGAAATATAGCCAGTAATAGAAGAAATACAACTAGTAAAATATGAGCGACCACTAGTAGAACATTAAAGACAACTAGTACAAGATTACATACAACTAGATAAAGAAGAAATAAACCAGTAGAACATGAAAGACAACAAGTAGAACATGAAAGACAACCAGTAGAACCTAAAAGACAATCAATACAAGTTGAAAGACAACTAGAAAATGATGAAATACAATTAGTAGTAGATGAAAGACAACTAGTAGAACATGAAAAACAACTAAGACAAAATGAAAGACAACCTGTAGAACATGAATGACAGCTAGTAGAACATGAATGACAACCAGAAGAAGATGAAACACAACCAGTACAACATTAAAAATAACTAGCAGAAGAGGAAAGACAACTACAAGAAGATGAAAAACAACTAGTATAAGATGGAAAAATCCTAGAAGATGATGAAATACAACCATTAATAGAACATGAAAGACAACAAGTGAAGCATCAAAGACAACCAGTAGAACATGAAAGAGAACCAGTACAGGAGGAAAGACAACTCGAATAACATGAAAGACAAACAAGTAGAGCATGAAAGACCACTAGTAGAACACGAAAGACAACCAATACAAGTTGAAAGACAACTAGATGAAGATGAAAATAACTAATAGAAGATGAAAGAAAACTACAAGAAGATGAAATACAACAAATAATAGCTGAAAGACAACTAGTAGAATAAGAAAGAAGTACAAGATGAAAGACAATATATAGAACATTAATGACAACCAGTAAAACATAAAAGACAACCAATACAAGATGAAAGACAACATGTAGAACATGAATGACAACCAGTAGAACATGAAAGAAAACCAGTACAAGATTAAAGACAAAAGAAGAAGATGAAACACAACCAATAGAAGAGGAAAGACAACTACAAGAAGATGAAAACAACTAGTAGAAGATGAAAGACAACAATAAGATGATGAAATACAACTAGTAGTAGATGAAAGACAACTAGCAGAAAATGATATACAACCAGTAGAACCTCAAGGACAACCTAGATAAGATGAAAAACAACTAGAAGGAGATGAAATACAACTATAAGAAGCAGAAATGTAACAAAAAGAATATGAAATACAACCAGCAGTGGATGAAAGACAGCAAGCAAAACTTGAAAGACAACTAGTAGAACATGAAAGACAACTAGTACAAAATGAAAGACAACCAGAAGATGATGAAAAACAACCAGTAGAAGAGGAAAGACAACTAGAAGAAGATGAAAAAGAACTAGTAGAGGATGGAAGACAAATAGTTGATGATGAAATACAACTAGTAGTAGATGAGAGACAACTAGAAGAACATGAAAGACAACCAGTAGAACATGAAAGATAATCAATACAAGTTGAAAGACAACTAGTAGAAAATGAAAGACAACTACAAGAAGATGAAATACAACCAGTAGTTGCTGAAAGACAACTGGTAGAACAAGAAAGACAAACAGTACAAGATATAATACATGACAACCAGTAGAACATAAAAGACAAACAGTAGAAGATGAAAAACAACATGTATAACATAAATGACAACCAGTAGAACAGGAAAGACAACCAGTACAGGAGAAAAAAACAACTAGAATAACAAGAAAGACAAACAAGTAGAGCATGAAAGACCACTAGTAGTAGAAAATGAAAGACAACTAGTACAGAAGAAAAGACAACTAGAATAACATGAAAGACAAACAAGTAGAGCATGAAAGACCACCAGTAGAACACGAAAGACAACCAATAAAAGTTGAAAGCCAACTAATAGAAGATGAAAGAAAACTAGAAAAAGATGAAATACAACAAATAGTAGCTGAAAGACAACTATTAGAACAAGAAAGACAACCAGTACAAGAAGAAAGACAACATATAAAACATTAATGACAACCAATAAAACATAAAAGATAACCAGTAAAAGATGAAAGACAACATGTAGAATATGAAAGACAACAAGAAGAATATGAAACACAACCAGTAGAACAGGAAAGACAACTACAAGAAGATGAAAAAGAACTAGTAGAAGACCAAAGACAACAATAAGATGATGAAATACAACCAGTAGTAGATGAAAGACAAGTAGTAGAAAATGAAATACAACCAGTAGAACCTCAAGGACAACCTGGACAAGATGAAATACAACTAGAAGAAAAATGAAATACAAATATAAGAAACATAAATGCAACAAAAAGAAAATGAAATACAACCAGCAGTGGATGAAAGACAACGAGCAAAACTAGAAAGACAACTAGTAGAACATGAAAGACAACATATACAATGTGAAAGACAACCAGAAGATGATGAAAAACAACCTGTAGACGAGGAAATACAACTAGAAGAAGATGAAAAAGAACTAGTAGAGGATGGAGGACAAATATGATGTATATAGTAGTAGATGATGACAACTAGAAGAACATGAAAAACAACTAGTAGAACATGAAAGATAATCAATACAAGTTGAAAGACAACTAGAAGAACAACTAGTAGAAAATGAAAGACAACTATAAGAAGATGAAATACAACCAGTAGTTGCTGAAAGACAACTAGTAGAACATGACAGACAAACAGTAGAAGATCAAAGACAACATGTAGAACATGAATGACAACCAGTAGAACATGAAAGACAACCAGTACAAGATGAAAAACAACTAGAAGAAAATAAAAGACAAACTAGTAGAACATGAATGACCACAGGTGAAACACGAAAGACAACAAGTACAAGATGAAAAACAACTAGTAGAGGAGGAAGGACAACTAGAATAAGATGAAAAACAACCAGAAGAAAATGAAAAACAACAAGTAGAATATGAAAAACAACTTGTAGAAAAGGAAAGACAACTTGAAGAACATGAAAGACAACTAGAAGAACGTGAAAGACCACTAGTAGAACACGAAAGACAACAAGTACGAAATGAAAGACAACTAGTTGAAGACGAAAACCATCTAGTAGAAGAGGGAGGACAACTACAAAAAGATGAATAACAACTAGTAGAAGATGATGAAATACAATCAGTAGTAGATGAAAGACAACCAGTACAACATGAAAGAGAACTAGCACAAGATGAAAGATAACTTGTAGAACATGAATGACATCCAGTAGAACATGAAAGACAACTGGTACAAGAAGAATGACAACCAGAAGAAGATGAAACACAACAAGTAGAAGTTGAAAAACGACTATTAGAAGAGGAAAAACAACAACAAGAAGATGAAATACAAACAAGAAGAACATGAAAGACCACTCGTAGAACAGGAAAGATAACCAATACTACTTGAAAGACAACTAGAATAAGATGAAATAGAACAAATAGAAGATAGAAGACAAATAAAAGATGATGAAGCACAACCAGTAGTAGATGAAAGACAACTAGTAGAACATGAAAGACATTCATGTTCTTAGAAGAGAAAAGACATTCATGTTCTTAGAAGATGGAAAAACAACTAGTATAACATGAAAAAAATCCTAGAGATGATGAAATACAACCCGTAGTAGAACATGAAAGACAACCAGTAGAACATGAAAGATAACCAGTACAGGAGAAAAGACAAACAAGTAGAGCATGAAATACCACCAGTAGAACACGAAAGACAACCAATACAAGTTGAAAGACAACTAGATAAATATGAAAAATAACTAATAAAAGATGAAAGAAAACTACAAGAAGATGAAATACAACCAATAGTAGCTTAAAGACAACAAGTAGAACGACAAAGACAATCAGTATAAGATGAAAGACAACATATAACATTAATGACAACCAGTAAAACATAAAAGACAACCAGTACAAGATGAAAGACAACATGTAGAACATGAATGACAACCAGTAGAACATGAAAGAAAATCAGTACAAGATTAAAGATAGTAAGAAGAAGATGAAACACAACCAGTAGTAGATGAGGAAAGACAACTACAACATGATGAAAAACAACTAGTAGAAGATGAAAGACCACTCGTAGAACACGAAAAACAACTAATACTACTTGAAAGACAACTAGAAGAAGATGAAAAGAACAAGTAGAAGATGGAAGACAAATAAAAGATGATGAAACACCAGTAGTAGATGAAAGCAACTAGTAGAACATGAAAGACATTCATGTACTTAGAAGAGAAAAGACATTCATGTTCTTAGAAGATGGAAAAAACAACTAGTATAAGATAAAAAAAATCCTAGAAGATGATGAACTACAACCCGTAGTAGAACATGAAAGACAACCAGTACAGGAGGAAAGACAAACAAGTAGAGCATGAAAGACCACCAGTAGAACACGAAAGACAACCAATACAAGTTGAAAGACAATTAGATAAAGATGAAAAATAACTAATAGAAAGATGAAAAAAAACTACAAGAAGATGAAATACAATCAATAGTAGCTTAAAGACAACTAGTAGAACGAGAAAGACAATCAGTACAAGATGAAAGACAACATAAAACATTAATGACAACCAGTAAAACATAAAAGACAATCAGTACAAGATGAAAGACAACATGTAGAACATGAATGACAACCAGTAGAACATAAAAGAAAACCAGTACAATATTAAAGACAATAAGAAGAAGATGAAACACAACCAGTAGTAGATGAGGAAAGACAACTACAACAAGATGAAAAACAACTAGTAGAAGATGAAAGACCACAATAAGATGATGAAATACAACCAGTAGTAGAAAATGAAATACATCTAGTATCCTCAAGGACAACCTGGACAAGATTTAAGACAACTAGAAGAAGATGAAATACAAATATAAGAAACAGAAATGCAACAAAAATAATATGAAATACAACCAGCAATTGATGAAGGACAACAAGCAAAACTTGAAAGACAACTAGTAGAACATGAAAGACAACCAGTACAAAATGAAAGACAACCAGAAGAAGATGAAAAACAAACAGTAGAAGAGAAAAGATAACTAGAATAAGATGAAAAAAACTAGTAGAGGATGGAAGACAAATAGAAGATGATGAATTACAACTAGTAGTAGATGAAAGACAACTAGAAGAACATGAAAGACAACCGGTAGAACATGAAAGATAATCAATACAAGTTGAAAGACAACTAGTAGAAAATGAAAGACAACTACAAGAAGATAAAATACAACCAGTAGTTGCTGAAAGACAACTAGTAGAACAAGAAAGACAAACAGTACAAGATGTAATACAACCTGTATAACATGAATGACAACCAATAGAACATGAAAGACAAATAGTAGAAGATGAAGGACAACATGTAAAACATGAATGACAACCAGTAATACAGGAAATACAACAAGTACAAGATGAAAGACAACCAGAAGAAGATAAAAGACAAACAAGTAGAACATGAAAGACCACAGGTGGAACACGAAAGATAACAAGTACAAGATGAAAAACAACTAGTAGAACGACAACTAGAATAAAATGAAAACAACCAGAAGAAAATGAAAAACAACAAGTAGAATATGAAAAACGACTTGTAGAAAAGGAAAGACAACTTGAAGAACATGAAAGACAACTAGAAAAACATGAAAGACCACTAGTAGAACACAAAAGACAACAAGTACGAAATGAAAGACAACTAGTTGAAGATGAAAACCAACTAGTAGAAGAGGAAGGACAACTACAAAAAGATGAATAACAAGTAGTAGAAGATGAAAGACAAAGAGAAGATGACGAAATACAACCAGTAGTAGATGAAGGAAAACCAGTACAACATGAAAGATAACCAGCACAAGATTAAAGATAATTTTAGAACATGAATGACAATTAGTAGAACATGAAAGAAAACCGGTACAAGAAGAAAGACAACCAGAGGAAGATGAAACACAACAAGTAGAAGTTAAAAAACGACTAGTAGAAGAGGAAAGACAACAACAAGAAAGACAACCAATACTAGTTGAAAGACAACTTGTCGAACATGAATGACAACCAGTAGAACATGAATGACAACCATAAGAAGATGAAACACAACCAGTAGTAGATGAAAGACAACTAGTAGAACATGAAAGATATAGAAGAAGATGAAAGACAACTTGTATAAGATGAAAGACATAGAAGAAGACGAAATACAACTAGTAGTAGATAGAAGATAACCAGTAGAAAATGAAAGACAACCAGCACAAGATGATATACACCAGAAGAACATGAAAGACAACCAATAAAGATGAAAAACTAAGATGAAAAACAACTTGTAGAAGAGAAAAAACAACTAGAAGAAGACGAAAGACAACTAAAATAAGATGAAAAACAACTTGAAGAACATAAGACCACTAGTAGAACACAGAATACAATAACTATAAGATGAAATACAACCACTAGAAGATGAAAGACAACCAGTACAAAATGAAAGATAATAAATAGAACATGAAAGACAACTAGCAGAAGATGAAATACAACATGTAGATCATGAAAGACAACCAGTACAAGTTGAAAGAAAACTAGAAGAAGATGAAAAACAACAAATAGAACATAAAAGACAACTAGAGAAAGATGAAATGCAACCTGTAGTAGTTAGACAACCAGTAGTAGATGAAAGACAACTAATAGAACATGAAATACAACTAGTAGAACATGAAAGACTACTTGTAGAACATGAATGACAACAAGTACAATATGAAAGTGAACCAGTACAAGATGAAAGACAACTTGAAGAAGATGAAAGACAACTTGTAGAATATGGAATACAACAAGTAGTAGATGAAAGAAAACCAATGGAACATGAAATACGTAAACATGAAAGATGAAAGACAACCAGAGGAAGATTAAAAACAACAAAGTAGATGATGAAAAAAAAAATAGTAGAAAGGAAGGACCATTAAAAGAGGATGAAAGACAACCAGTAGAACATGAAAGACCAATAGAACAAGAAAGACAACAAGTACAAGATGAAAGACAACCAGAAGAAGATGAAAAACAACTAGTAGAAGTGGAAAAACATTTAGAAGAAGATGAATGACACAAGTACAAGGTTAAAGACAACTAGAAAAAGATGAAATACAATGAGAAGAAGATAAAATACAATACGTAGTGAATGAAAACATTCAGTATAACATGAAAAACAACTAGTAGGACATTATGTTACCCCGATATTTCATCTAAGGCTCCGTACCCTATCGGGTGCGTATTGGACACAGATACGCACCCGATACAGCCCTGATATGTGTCAGATACGCCAGCTGGCATATCGAATGATGTGGTGTATCTCTAACCATCTGATACGGTCTCTAATACGTCTCTTTTTGTCTGGATATGGATCGACACGTTGATACGTCTTATAGATCACGCATTAATCGGTAGACCGCATCATGAGGGCTGGTCTACCGTGAGCACCGTGAGCAGCACTATACTCTAGTGCCCAAAATTATTACTTTCCTGTGAGAGGTAGGGTTCGAAACCATGACCTTTTGGTTGTCAACAAAGCTATTTACCACCATACTAGTTGTTCTTTGTTATTTAGTTATATAACTATTGGTATAATACAAGTGTTGAATTAATAATATAATTAAAATAATAAAAAATAATAAATATAATAGACGTATCGTATCGTAGATTTTTTAAAATTGCCGTATTGCCATATCCGTATCGTATCCGATACAATATCCATATCTGTATCCATGCAACATAGATGGTATCTCAAATTCTGAGGGACCTCAAGCCATCTGTTTTTACTTGTTCTGAGCAGCTTACAAAAGAAAAAGAAATGTTTGCTATGTTCTAAGCCATCCATTTTTACTTAGTCTCAAGCCATCCTTTTTGCTATGTTCTGAGCAGCTTACAAAATGTTTGGCTTCACATCTATGTTACCCCGATACTCCACTTAGGGTCCCGTAACCGTGCGAATACACCACGCACCGCACCGTGTGGTCCACCGTGCACCGCGTCAAAACCAAATTTTTATAGCTGCTGCCGATAATCGAAGTGGGGATCTGAGGCTTAACACCCATGACCTTCTACCACTATACCACTTTAAATTTGTTGTTATAACAAAGTACTTATTATATTTAATATGTATATTTCACTATAGTATTGTATTGTGATATTTAATTTATATAATACATGTGTTTAATTAATAATAAAATAAAAATAATAATAAATATTATATATAATAGGCGTATCGTATCCTTTATTTTTGAAAATTACCATATCGCCGTATCCGTATCGTATCCAATACGATATCCATACTCGTATCCGTGCAACATAGTTTCACATCGATCCCTGTGAATTGACGGTGGGTTACAACCCGTGTGTAGGCTAACTGTTATATCCCGTAAATTTAAGTAATTAAATTACCTAATAATTTAAGAGATTACGGCTAATCAAAATCAATTAGATAACGAAATCAATTAGACATCTAAGAAACAGAAATTTTAAATTTTAAAATTCAAATTTTGCTACACCATTGGCTACACCAGATCGGATTTGAAAACTTAGAGCCAAATTGAATTTTCTGTTTCGGATCCGTGCCCCCTCCCTATAACCTTTTCTCTCTCTCTTCTCTGCTGGAGACCGACCCCCACCCCTTCACATTTTCCCTCCTCTTTCGCCTCTCCATTTCCCCGCTCTCTCTCGCTGACCCCGCACCCTACCACCTCCCACCTTTCGACCTTTCTCTCTGTACTAGAAAATACAAATCCCTCTCTCTCCCGCGCCCTGTACCACTGTGACGTTTGAAATTCCTTGGTGGCTGAACTCGTAGCGAGTTGGTGAGTTGCGCTGTGGCGCGATCTGTGCCGAGAACCGGGTGAGGAGGTTATGCGTGTACTGGCTCTGACTTGTGAGCACCGCTGATTTTGAGAAGGTCCTTGCTGATTTTGACGGTCGGAGGCGAGACGAGGTTCCTCGGAACCGACCGAGAGACTTAGGCCGTGCGGTTTTGCTCTTCACCCGGTAATCTTGACCCTTTTTCTTTTGTTGTTGGATTTTTGCCTTGTGGCTGTTGCCTTGACCTGTGGCCTTCGTGCCTTCTTGCTCTGACCTGTGGCCGTGTGCCTTCTTTTGTGTGGTGGCTGTGCCTTGATCTGTGGCCTTTGAGCCTTTCTTTGTCTGTCGGCCTTTGTGCCTTTGCTTTGCTGGGTTGTCTGTGCTGGTTTATTTCTTTGAGTGCTTTGTGGTGCCTTGCTTGATTTCCTGGCTGTGTCGGGTTTAGCACTGACTTGCTTGTTTCAGTGGTATGGGGTGTGCTTTGCTTTTGTTCTCTTGTTGCTGGCACTGGCATTTATCTCTGTTTGCACTTGATTCTGGTACCGAGCTGGTACTGGCCAGTATATTGATGGCTAATCGGTCTGATTCTGGAAATACTAGCCTTTTTGAATTGACAGGGACCAAATTGTAATTTGAGAAGAATTATGGGCCATAGAGAAATATTGAGGCCTTTGATGCAATATTGATAAGTTACAAGGGCTGAAATGCAAAAATTTGGTTTACTTATGTGCTGGCCGAAAATAAGGAAGAAAATAAAAGTGGGCTTTTGAGATAATTAGGTGAAATAAAATCGGATTAAATTCTTCGGGTCTCGAGCCTCCTGGTTGGCTCGATCCGAAGTTTTCACTTAAAGCTCGGGAAATGATTAGACTAGCCCTGGATACAGTTGCCTCATAATATAATTTGAGCAGATACAATGATCCGAATATGGGCACCGTATGATCCCGAAACACACCAAAATTAAAAGTTTCAACAATAGTTAATTAGAATAAACACATTTAAGTTAGAATTAATTTATTATTTAATTTAATTAAGTAATTTAAGTATCTATTTTACTTAGTAATAAAATTTGTTATAATAATATAAGTAATTTAAGTTCGTAAATAAATAGGATTTCTTTTAAATACTTAGGGAATTTAGTTAAGACAATTATTTTCAAGTTAAAAGTTTTATAAATAATAAAATAAGGGTAGCAAGGGTTACGAAAATTAGCTTCGATCCTAATTAGGTTACACTACGAATTTCAGGACATCCGACTTATCCTGATCCCGACCCGTGGGCTGATACCGCGGGCGACGGTACTGGAGCAGGAGTGGACCCTGCAGACTACGCCGGTGTTTAGCGCACACACGTCTTCAGCTTGCCCTACAGGTGTGGGATATCTGAATTACTTTTTCGTGGCGTACTCTAACCAGTCGACCACTTGACCTGTCATACGCACTTTAAATTTGTAGTTGCATTAGAGCATGTTTATCCTTTCAGAACTGTAATTAGAAATTGCATAACCCCTTCAAATTGATAAATTACTGCTTTTAAATAGGAGTAGAGTAATTTAATTATAGGTTTAAAATTTATAGATATTAGGCTATTATTTGTCCTCTTCTCGTAGAGGACAATAGTATTAGCATTTAAACGATCATATGCATTGGTGAGAGCTGAGAAGAAGACTGAGTGACTGCGCTCCGGCTTGTTGGGATGGAACGAGTCGGGTCCGCAGCCATTGAGCTGAGGGATCACTTGATCCCTTAGATGGTCTTTTTAGGGTTTATTATATGTATTAAAGTTGGAAATATATATATATTCGTTCATTTTACATTTACGTACACCGGAGGCTGCGGTCGCTGGGTACGAAACGATTCGAGCTTGGTCTCCCTTACATTAGGAGCTACTCGCCATATACGGATTTTGAGGCTGCGTGTCTCAGTGTGTGTTATGAGACTGCGTGTCTCGAGACTGCGTGTCTCAGGTGTGTGATATGGGGCTGCGTGTCCCAGGTTTTTATACGAGACTGCGTGTCTCTCTGGATTGTCCCATTGGTCTGGCCAGGCGGTGGAGTTCCGTCGTCTGCTCATGAGGAGACGGATTAACTAGACTTACGACTTGCTTGTAGATTTCTCCTATTTGTATATGTAAGTTGAAGGATCGTTTTAGAGTAAGGAAAACACACGAATTTTTGGATATAACCATCGGCGAGCGTGCAATGACATGTGGGGCAATGCTCGATGTCACTAGGCATCGGGTATCATTGCACCCCTTGATCGCGGTCCTTGGATTATGTCATGTTGAATTACACTATGTGTACCTTTCAAATTCAATTTACACGGCACGGGGTGATATTTTATTCGTATTATTATTATACATTGGATTTGACACACAATACTGCGGTATTGGACTCCGAGTTGAATACTTATATTCTATTCTCCTTGTATTTTATTTCGGGAAATTTTGCATGCTGTCATGATAGGATAATCGCATCATGTCATCTATTATATGTATTTTCTTTTAATAGATAATATAATAGGTTGTCATATTTAAATCATGTGCATTCTAAAGTTACGAATTACCGACTTTTACATAGATTACCATTAAATGTGTTTTGATCAAAGAGGATCCCTGAAGGGGTAATTCTGGGTCACATACTGGGCGATTAGTCGCTCACCCACCTTTTGATGTGGGATTTTTAGGTACAGAGACTGGTGTTCCGCAGCAGGAGATGCCAGGAGCTGTCCCTGAGGGCCACGCCGCTTGATGTAGGATTTATAGGACTTTTGTTAGGGTTTTAGAGTCCCGAGACTTTTGTTTTTATCTCGGGACCGTAGCTTATGTATTCCCTTTCAGTAGATCATGTTTTGTTATCCGTGGGTTGTATGGACTGATAGATTTATGTTTATGTTTATTTGTGGATTGTATGACTGTTGCTTCACTTTGTATATATGTTTCCGTTTCCGCTGTGCATTTATGTTGTTATTGTATTATTTAGCCTTGCGTGTTTTAATGGTAATTAAACACGGGGCGAGGACTGATCACACCTTAATCTGGAAATTCCGGTTTGGGGTGTGACACTAACCCTACAGATCGTTATTTCAATTTAGTGAGAAATTACAATGGTTTCAAAAATAATTCCATGATTATATTCTGAACCCTTCAATGCACTCGTGCTACATTCGCAAAAAGAAACTTTTATGGACATGTTCATATGTTCTTCAACACTAGTACAATTTTCTATTTTTCATGAAATTTTCAGTTTTTTTTCCCGTCAATACTTCATACTCTTATTTTCCTTTTTGATTTATCTAAATTCTTTTAATTTCACCAATGACAAAGATCTAATTTGAATCCAATCCATTTAATTATCAACTGTAGCAAAGGGGTCCATTGACCCATTTGACCAATTCTGGATCTACCAAGTACAAGAGCCCCTTGCTCTGGCCTATAGATCGATGCTTAAGCCCGAAATGAAATAACTAAAGAGAGAAGAAAGTGTTAGATTCATTGAATATAGACATTGTATAGGATTTAGTCAAAGGCTTTATCTTAGTCAAAGCTGTAATAGTTAGTTACATTTCTGTTCAGCTTTACTGTTGCCTATATATATGTGGGAACATTCTGTAATTGAGATTAATCAATACAATATCATTTCAAGTTCTATCTCTCTCTCTCTTCCTATTCTCTATCTCTAATATGGTATCAAGATAGGTTCTTGCTTGGCTGGCTCCGATCCTCCATTTCTGAGGGTGTTCTCTCGCAATATGTGGCGTGCCAATCTGCTCGTGATCTCTGGCTCTCGCTTCATCAGATCTACTCGGCGATCTCCACTGCTCGCGTCATGGAATTGCGTCGATCTCTTCAGACTACGAAGCGCGGCACTCAGAAATGTGGTGCCTTCTTTGAGCAGATGCGCTCGATTGCGGATCAACTAGCTTCTGCCGGTGAGCCCGTCTCTGACTCTGACCTAGTTCGGTCTATTCTGAGTGGCCTTGGTTCGGAGTTCAACTCCTTTGTGGTTGCGATCACAACCAGATCGACTCCCGTCTCCTTGATTGAACTTCATTCTTTCCTCCTGTCTCACGAATCCCTCCTGTTTTCTCAATCTCCTGCTTCCTTTTCTGATGGATCCGATCCGGTTGCGCTTTACTCTTCTACTGGGAGAGGTCGGGGCAGAGGGAGAAAGGGCAGAGGCTCTAATTCGGGCCCAGCAGGCCGTGGTTCTCAAGGTCCGGGCCCAGCAGGCCGTGGCACTATGCAGTCCTCCTCAGCAGGCCGTGGCACCTCTATTTTAGGCCCAGGACAGGTTGCAAGTACTACTTCTCAGTCTAACCGAGCCTATGCTAATTCTGAGCATTCCTATTCAGCTAGTGATCGCCCACAGTGCCAAATTTGCAAGAAGAAAGGTCATGAGGCTCTTGAATGTTGGTACCGGTTTGACAATGAAGCTTATCCCTCTCCTCCTCAAATTCAAGCTTTCTTCAACACCACCACATCTTCTCCAAATGAGGGTTGGTTTCTCGATTCGGGAGCGACTCATCATGTCACCTCCGACATAAACAACCTCTCTACCTTCACTCCCTATGGTGGCAATGATCGTCTCCAAGTTGGTAATGGATCTAATCTCTCTATTCAAAATCTTGGATCTTGCTCTCTATCTACTTCTTCTAGGTCCTTGAAATTGAATAGTGTCTTACATGTTCCGCAAATTACCAAAAACCTTGTGAGCATTTCTCAATTCACTAAAGAAAATGATGTTTTTCTAGAGTTTCACCCTTCTTTTTGTGTGATCAAGGACCTCCACACGAAGCTTCCTCTTCTTCGAGCTTCTCTCATTAATGGACTTTACAAGCTCCCATTGTCACCTCAAGCTTTGGTTGGAGAGCGTGTATCCGCTTCTATGTGGCATGCAAGATTCGGGCATACGTCTCCTTCCACTACCAATTTTCTAATAAAAGCACATAGTTTACCTATTACTACAAATAAATTGGGAATTTGTGATGCTTGTTGCAAAGCTAAGGCTCATGCTTTACCTTTTAGTTCTTCTACTTCCCTTGCACTTTCTCCATTACATGTTATTCACTCGGATTTGTGGGGTCCTTCCCCAATTATTTCAAAGAATGGATTTCGGTATTATGTGCATTTTATTGATGAATTTTCCCGGTTTTCGTGGATATATTTTCTTCGCTCTAAAGGCGAACTTGTGGATGTGTTTACCAAATTTAAGTTGCAAGTGGAAAATCTTTTCAATTCCACTATTAAAATCCTTCAATCGGATGGTGGCTCCGAATACAAACCCCTCTCTCGCCTCTTTCCTCAAATTGTTCACCAAACATCTTGCCCTTATACCCCCGAGCAAAATGGTCTTGCCGAGCGAAAACACCGTCACATTGTGGAACTAAGTCTTGCTATTATGTCTCATGCCGCTATCCCTCTACATTTTTGGGATCATATTTTCCAAAGTGTAGTATTTCTTATCAACCGCATCCCTCCCTCTACACCCCCTTACACTCCACCTTATACTATTCTTTTTCACCAAAATCCCGATTACAAATTCTTTAGAATTATTGGTTGCCTTTGCTACCCTTTAATTCGTCCTTATAACTCCCACAAACTACAATTTCGTGCTCTCCCTTGTGTGTTTTTGGGTTATTGTCAAACTCAAAAAGGATATAAATGCTTACATATTCCTACTAATAAGATTTATGTGAGTAGACATGTTCGTTTCGACGAGTCTCGATTTCCCTTTCACAGCTCAGATTTACAATCTGTTGAGCCACCAATTCCTCCTTCTCTGGACATACACACTTGGCTACCTATCTTGCCTTCACCTGATGGCTCCTGTGGTTTACCGCATCCCTCTGCCACAGCTGATCCTGCACCTACCTCTTTACCTCCTTGTGGTGAATCTCAACCTCACACTCAACAGTGCCTTCCATCTGCTCCATTCACAGAAATTTCGGGTCCTTCTCCTGCCGCAGCTGCTCCCTCTTCTCCTTCGCTGTTGATTGGCTCTATTCCCCTTTCGGTTCCTTCTAGGGCTGCACCGGATCCCCTCCTCACCTACTCCAGGCGCTGCACACTTCCCAGCTCTAGTGCGCGTTCTACCCAAGTTGCAGCGGATCCGACTTCAATTCAAATGAAGCGCGCGCCTACCCTGCACACTTCCCCTCCAGTCCCGCCTACCCTGCCTTCCTCCATTCCAACTGGGCTGCCTCAATCCGAGCATCACCAAACTGGCTCTCTTACCCCCATCACTGCTCCAGAACCGTGCCAGAGAGCAGAGTCCTCTCATCCTATGACCACTCGACATCGTGACAACACTCGACGCTCAAAAAAATTTCCCGATCATGTCACTTTTATCACCACCAATCATCCCCTTCCTCCTTCATCTTCTTCCCTTGATGAACCTTCTTCCTTCACACAAGCCAATAAGCATCCCGAGTGGCGTCAAGCAATGGCTCAAGAACTCGATGCACTAGCTAAGAATGGTACATGGGTTCTAGTTCCTTCTCGTTCCGACTTACATGTAATCGGGTGCAAATGGATTTTTAAAATCAAGAAGAAAGCCGATGGGTCAATTGAAAGATACAAAGCGCGTCTTGTCGCCAAGGGCTATAATCAAGAGGAGGGGATTGATTTTCATGAGACCTTTAGCCCGGTTGTCAAACCTACCACGATTCGGGTTGTTCTCTCTCTTGCCGTTTCACATCATTGGTCAATTCGCCAACTTGATGTGAATAATGCTTTTCTTCATGGTGATCTCGAAGAAGAGGTCTACATGTCACAACCTCCGGGCTATGTTGACTCGTCATATCCAAACCATGTATGTCTTCTTAAGAAAGCATTGTATGGTCTCAAACAAGCACCTCGCGCGTGGTTTCACAAACTTGCATCGGTTCTTGTTAAACTTGGTTTTAAGGCTTCTCAATCCGATTCTTCGCTTTTTATTCGAGGTGATTCCACATCCATTACCCTAGTGTTGATCTATGTGGATGATATTATCATCACCGGCTCTCATGCGACCCTTGTGACTTCCCTCATCTCTTCTCTAGCTTCTCAATTCTCACTAAAGGATCTTGGAGCACTTCACTATTTCTTAGGGATCCAAGTCACACCCACCTCCAAGGGGATTACACTTGCACAACCGCAATATATTCGAAATCTTCTCATTCGTTCCAAAATGGATGGCTCCAAGCCTTGTGCTACTCCTTTCTCCAAGGGTGATCCACTCTCTAAATTCCAAGGGAGCCCTATGGCCGATCCTCATCTTTATAGGAGCATTGTTGGGGCACTCCAATACGCCACGATTACTCGTCCCGACATCTCCTATTCCGTCAACAAAGCTTCGCAATTCATGCACGCTCCGACCGATGCTCATTGGAATGCCGTCAAATGCATCCTAAGATACCTTAAAGGTACTCTAAATTTCGGCCTTACCATTAGTGCTCACTCCTCTCTCGAATTACATGCCTACTCCGATGCGGATTGGGCGGGTTGCCCGGATGATAGACGCTCCACATCGGGTTTTTGTGTGTTTCTTGGATCCAATCTCCTTTCTTGGGGTTCCAAGAAACAAACAACCGTCTCTCGGTCTACCACGGAGGCCGAGTATCGCAGTATGGCTGGTGCGTGTGCTGAAATCGTGTGGTTAAAGCAATTACTCCAAGAACTTCACGTACCGATCAAGTCGAACCCGGTGTTATGGTGTGACAACTTGGGTGCGACCTTCTTGGCCTCCAACCCAGTTTTTCATGCCCGAACGAAGCACATCGAGATAGATTTTCATTTTGTACGTGAGAAAGTTGCTAAGAAGGAGTTAGATGTGAGATTTATTGCCTCTACCGATCAGCTCGCTGACATTTTCACAAAAGCGCTCCCCTCTGTCAGGTTGGCATTCTTGCGTTCCAAGCTCACACTGGAGGATACCCCAGCTCAGCTTGCGGGGGGCTGTTAGATTCATTGAATATAGACATTGTATAGGATTTAGTCAAAGGCTTTATCTTAGTCAAAGCTGTAATAGTTAGTTACATTTCTGTTCAGCTTTACTGTTGCCTATATATATGTGGGAACATTCTGTAATTGAGATTGATCAATACAATATCATTTCAAGTTCTATCTCTCTCTCTCTTCCTATTCTCTATCTCTAATAGAAAGAGCATAAATAAATAAATAAATAAGTTCCCCTATCCAATTAAGATCAAGGATTTCAACCTTGTAATTATCATACGCTCTCTGTACTGCTCTGGCAGAACCAGCATTGTACCGAATGTAAAACCCGAGATAATTAGAAGTTTTATTTTAGCCAGGAATTTACACATGAATATGACTACTTTCATATATACCAATAATATATTGTTTACTGGGCTCTCTCTAAGAAAAAAGTAATGTTACTGGGCCTAATCAATTTATTGTCATGCAAGATAAAATCAAATAATTGATACAGATGACTATATTATCTTTTATGTAAAACATAAATGTATAACTTTATCCTATCGATCATTAACATTTGCATTTATATTTCGGTATGCCGTCTCAAGTGCAATTAACGTCAAGCATGAATTCACAAAAAAGAAGGAAAACAATTACACACATGGAGTTATAAACAAGAATCAAACTGGAAATATGAGAAATTATCTCGCTACCGGGCCGCTACCCATTGAAACCCTCCCAACGCGCTGTTCCATCTCTTGTGTGCTGTTTAGGCTAACATTCTCATTTGCATATCCATTGCTACTATTCCCGGAATTAATGTTGGCATTATAATTTCTCCCTGTTGCTGACTCCAGCTCCATGCATTCCTTGAGCTGTATTACAACCTCAGTCATGGTCGGCCTCTGAGCCGCACTCTCTCCTGTGCACTTGAGCGCCACATCAGCAGCTTTCCATATAGAGTTGATGTCATATTCTCCTTGCATTCTTGCATCCACCACGCTCTCTATGTTTCCCCTAGCGAGCCTCTGCCGCACCCATTGAATTATGTTCATGTTCATGCTCCCGCTTTCATTCTCAGGCCCGGATCCTTGTATAATTGCTGATTGACCCGTTACTATCTGTAGTAGGACTACCCCAAAGCTATATACATCACTTTTTTCGGTCAGCTGCATTGTCATGTGGTACCTGTACATTGAAAGATATTCACAGATTACTTACAATTTAGTACATTTTTTGTTGTCTCCTTTTTATCTCATATGCGAGGCATGACATGTGACTTACTCGGGGTCGATATATCCATATGTACCAACCAAATTATTCGTCGATACATGTGTGTTGTTGGTACTGCTGAATGCTTTCGACATGCCAAAATCAGCTATTTTGGCCTCTAATTTCGAATTTAGGAGAATGTTGTTTGGCTTCACATCCCTGTGAATTAACGGTGGATTACAACCCTTGTGTAGGTACTCTAACCCTGCACATGATCGTTCAATTTAGTGAGAAATTACAATGCGTTTGACTATGTTCTGAACCGTTCAAGTCCTAATTTAAGTTTCTACTCTATTTATATTAGCACCTTGTGCAGACTCAAGTGCAATTCTGATCCTATCTCTCCATGTCAAAGGCCAAGTACCTCCAGCTCTACCTGTTAAATAGAAAATTATCCTTATCTCCTATTATTTGCATAGAAAAAAATTGAAAATGACAATGTAAGATGATCAACTGAATAAACCAAAAGACCTCTTAAGTGATCATGTAAACTTCCTTCGGACATGTATTCGAGGACAAGAGCCAAATTTTCTTCATCCTTGCAATAGCCAATAAGTGACACCAGGTTTTTATGATGAATCCTTGTCAAATGATGTGCCTACAAAAAAATCATTAATTAATTATCATAAGGTCTCGAATCCAGATCTATAATGTAGAGGAAAAAGGGTATATTTTGAATCAGAGCAACTTTGAAATTATTTATGTTGTACTAGAATTTAAGACTAGTTCTTACTTCCCTTTTCTATGCCTACAGGCCTGAGGTTTTCCCAAACATCTAATTAATCTCTATAATTATTATAACGGAACTTGTTTATGCATAATGGGTGTGTGTTTTTATTTTTGCTTTTGATAAAAGTGGGAATAAATCCAACCAATTATATTACACATGAAACTATACATCACAAGAGACCTGGTACGAAGCCACTGGTACCAGTCTCTAAAGTCTAAAATACTATAATTCCATACCTCCAACATGAATTCCTTAACCCCGTGTGTTGATGTCTGGGTTCGCAATTTAACCGCAACTTGAGTTCCATCGATCATGAACCCACTATACACTGCTCCAAATCCGCCTCTGCCGATCTCTCGTTGGAAATTATTTGTGATCTCCTCTAATTCCTTATATGTGAATTGGCGGTTCTCTAACTGTATAGAAGTATCCACGGTACTGGTTCCATCTGGGTATCCTGTATTTTGTGGATTTATGGTAGTATTCATGGATGAACCTTTTAAAAAAATTATATGTTGTTAGCAATGGGATTTCATCATTGGTGATTCAGTAAAGCAAATGCTTTTGATTGGCTAACATGCATGCGCTAGTAAATGTTCGGATTATTGTTCGGTCAGATAGTTTCAATGAACCAATTAAATAAAACGGTAAAAAAGAAGAAGAAAAAGCAATTATATCTATAACCACATTCATATAGTAAGAATGAGAATGATTATTTTTCTGTACCTGACCGTCTTTTAAGTTTGTAAATGATGAAAGTGGCTACTGCTGCTAAGATCGCCACCACAACAATTGGAACTATAATTGCAATGGTTTTTTTAGAACTGTTGCTCTTCTTTTCGGACATATTGCATGAGGTCCCGTCAGAACAAAGTTTTGCATTATCTCCAACTCTATTGAAGAATTAATGAAATATTTCAAACAAAAGATGTAGAATAAAAGTTGGTTATTGAGTTTAAAAGGTTTGAAACAAACCGTAAGGTAAGTGAACCATCTTGTGACTTCTTTAGGAGACCAGATGGAATTGAACCACTGAGTTGGTTGCCCGTTAAATCTCTAATTAAAAAAAAAAAGCAACTTGGATTATGTCGTGAAATTTCAAGTAAAATAAAAATGGTGGCTTGAGTTTCCAAAAAAAGAAAAGAAAAAAGAACTTACAACAGAGTAAGTGATGATAATTGAGACAGAACATCAGGAATTGACCCGGTCAAATTATTATGAGACAAGTCCCTGAAAAGATGTTACCAGAATTTATATAAACTTGTTATAACTTGTAAGATACCAGTCAGTATTATCTAATAGAACTCCGATCAGCAATGTACGGATATGATTTGTACGTACAAGGTCTGGAGCTCCTTTAGGTTGGCAAATTCATTTGTTATTTCACCAGTCAATCCACTTGATGGAAGATTCCTGTAAATGTAGTAAAAGAAAAAATTAAAAACCATTACCACCAAATTATGTTGATTCCTAGACCCACATATTTTTTCTCTTAAAAAAATAAAATAAAAGGAACTTACAGAATTGTGATTCTTGGAGAGCCAGAGATAACATCACTACAATTCAATCCATCCCATGCATAGGTCTTGGGAGCACATGGATCACCATTCCAATTTCTCTTTATCCCATAATTTGATTTAATTGCATTTATTGCACTTACTGATGTTCATAGGAAAAAAAGCACATGTATTATTCAATACTTTCTTTCAGAAAAAATGGAAATGGAATTGTTAAGAAAGTAAGAACCTTACCATCCACACTACCAGTTGGAGCGTCAGAAACTGGCAGCACAATGAACAACTCGACCGCATTGAGGATCGGCGGCAAAGTAGAGTTCTCAGTAGCTGTGAGCATTAAATTATACTGCTGGGAGCCATGGATTGGATTGTCCACGTAAACTACATTCGCGTGTCCATAGTCTGGAGAGAACGGTGAATTTAACAACTTGACATTGTTCAGTGTAATGTTAATCTCTCGTTTTGCATTTGTGACGTTCATGAGCTCAGAGAAGTGGAGATTGATCAAGTAGCCAGGGTTATTATCAAGTGGGTCGACTTCCCAGAAAAGCTGTAGCATCGAGGAGTTGACAGGTGTCACGGCCGTCTGCAAAACAGCAGAAGGTACCTCAAAGATGTCATTCTCTGGGTTTTGGATGTGTGAGGTAGTGGTGAGCTCTGTCCAAAATGGGACGTTGCTCCATGGCCTCCACATCCGGTCATGTGGATCGTGTGGGTACCTGTTTTCTTCAACAGAGAATTAGACATAATTTCTTTTGTAATTTTTGTTTGGATATTATTCAAAGTACATCTTGAGGCATACTGAATTATTGATATCCTAAGTCCTAACCTTTTTTTTTTTTTTTTTTTGTAATTTTCCATTTTTCTTATTTATTTTGTCTTTTCAGTTTATGATTGCTCTTTTGATCTGGCAGATTGAAGCACATGTAATTGCTAGATTAACATATTAAATTAAAATAATCTGCATCTAATGTTGACTGTTATGACTGCTTTGTCTACAATCTACATACCTTATGAATGTTGTATCTGTCGGCCCTGCGTTTAGCCGGCTTGCAAGCGACAGAGACTGACTTGAATTTGCGGAAGGGTATAAACTTCTCTTCATCGGCCTTAAATCCAATGAAGAAATGAATGGCGTTCCACGACCGGTATTCACTAAACAAACTTGGATATAATCGACAGGAGTAACAAACATTACTTCGGCGATAACTAATTTTTCAGGATCAGAGGTTTTAACAGTTTTCCAGTAGTTAACTCCAATGTGAAGGTCAAATATGGGACCGTTATTAAACCTGTCATAGTTTCCATACATGAATGTTGCTCTCACCAAGTACTTGAGCTTCGCCTCCAAGGATTTTATGGTATAGCAATTTCGAATCTCGGTATCAAAGCTTCTGACGTTCAAATAATGTGGCGAGAGTGTTGGAGTTATGTACTCTGTGGATATGTTATAATTAGTTCCAGTATCGATGTATTGTGCATCGGAGCTGTAGGTGAGCGTGCTGCTAACATCTTTGTAAGTAAAGTTTCCCGATAACCCACAGTCAATGCTCACAAATCCTACAAAAAGTAAAAGAAAAGAGCAATTTACAATTATTAGTTGAGAACTTGAGATATTTGCTGTAATGAACCAGCTTAAGGAAGTGCTGAATTACTTAATGTCATGACAGCATAACAATCCAGCAGATTGAAAGAAAGAAGAAGTCAGAGAATGAGGAAGCCATTGAAGAGGATGAAAATGAATCAATTACAAATTTTAAAATGCTTACCAGTATTATCGGCCTGGCCGCTCACTAAGGAATTATTCAGGAAAAAGGAAGCAAGAAATACAATCCAAAGCGCCATTTCAGACTCTTTTTTGAAAAAAATCCCTTAATCAGTTAATCATGTATATGTACTAAATTATCACATAGATAGCTCTGGCCATGATTTTTCTGAGATAGAAGCTCTTGCCCATGGTTGAAACTTGAAACCAATAGAATGGCTTCTAACATATAAATAGTAATATATCACAAACGCTAAAGTTTCATCATTCATGCGTCTTAGGTGCCACGTGAGCAATGAATATTCTATTACTGGCTGGAAGTTCATCCAATCTCATTGCTACTTTGCCAACTAGTACAGCTAGTTTCAGGAGAAATAGTGGATGTTGTCTTGTCTCCAGTAAAAATAAAGCGGAGATCTCCATTTTTCTCACCTTTTCAAGTATTCTCCTGAAAGGCTATATAAGAATGCGAATAATTTCTTTTGCCAAATGCAAACAAGTTTGGGATAGGGAGGAAACCAATTTTTGTATTAATAGGAAAATAAAAAAAAATATCGACAACAAAGAGCGTTTCTATAGAAATTCGGAATCTAAGAAGAACGTTATGATTTATAACGTTCAAAGAAAATTTGAAATCTAAGAGGCCAAGAGAAGACTTTGACTTGGAATAATAATAATAAATTAATAATATACTTGAGCAATATCTTCTTCCGAACTTTACAATCAATTTGTTCACAAAAATTATATCTTATTACACTTGTTTATATTAACCAATTTATTTTCCCTTCGTGTGAGTGGATTTGTTAGTTTATCATAAAATTAAACCAATTTTAATTTCTTGGCGGAGTAGAAAACTGTTATTTTGTTTGTCCCGACCAAACGACGTGCATTGTTCATGTAAAATGAACAATTATTAATTTATCATTCCCAAAACAATACTAATTAACATAGCTAACTGTTACATAGGTACAACAGTCTATCATGTATATTTATTAAAAAATATATATATAACAATAGATTTTTTATATGCTTATCAATAACACCGATATATTTTTGTCACATTGTAAAATATTTACAAGAATTATCTGACAGATGCTGACAATTAATGTGAAGAGATGTTCTCCGCACTCCTCCGTAGTTACAAGATTTCAATATTCAAACTTTTATGTGGTCATATTGTTAGATATATCATAAAATCATATCTCTGCAATATATTAACAAACTTGAAAACCCACAAAGAAAAAACGGGTAAGAAATAATAAGATTATTTTCCAGTGCAAAATTCATTTTGAATGAAATTCATATCCAAAATTAAATTTTAAATTTGAGAGAAATTTATATCCCGATTTAAATACACACAATCTAATATTAACAGTTCAATTCATATAGTAATAAATGCAACTACTCAATATATAGCAATATTTAAGTGAATCTCAACATACGAAATTTCAAACGATATTAACCAGAGATATGGTTGACTTAAACTTTATAAAGTATGGTAACACAAACAAATGATCCACCAATTTTATCATACAAATGATCATGCAAAAACTCACTTCCCAGTAGTATAGTATCCTCCAAATTACCCTCATCTTATAAGGATTGTTCGGCAACACCTCTTAATCCTTACTAGGATTAATTCTTAAGGAGATTTGTTTGGTTGTCTTAATCCGTAAGTAATAGCTAAGGAAACTAAATGAAGGGGTAGAGGTGTCTTAAGACCCGGGCAAAAAATTAAAAGTTGGGTGAAAACTTAACCGATAAATCGATTTGTGAGAAAATTTTAATTAGCCTCTCTCCCAAGTATAATTATATTGCGGTCATTATTAAAAAAACCAAAAATCTCTCTACTCTTAGTGTACAAGACCTAATGGGTTATCTTGAAATACAGCAAATATTAAATAGACCTAGTGACTCTTCTCTAGAAAGTGTTTTCCAATCAAAGGTAATTTAAAAAAGTCATCTAACCAAAATGTGAACAAAGGGGCTATGTTCCATGGTGGTAGAAGTGGAGAAACTCGAACTTACAATTTTTGTAATAAACCTGGTCATGTAGAAAAGAATTGTTGTAATAAGGGAAATCCATGTTACCATTGTAAGAAATTTGGCTATGTTGAGAAGAATTGTAGGTTGCAAAATAAAGAGAATGAAAATTATATAGAGGAGCAAAACCACTAAAGAAGGTGTTGAAAGCACATTTTATGCATATCGACAATTGAAAAAAGAAGATGTGTGGTATGTTGATAGCGGGTGTAGCAATTACATGAACCGGAGACAAGTCGATATTTCACAAGCTTGATATGACCACCACTACTCAAATTATAATGGATAATGGTGCGGTTGTGAAGTCGAAGGGAAAAGCACGATTGACGTTGCTTCAAATAAAGGAAAAATGTTAATTCATGATGTGTTACTTGTCCTAGATTTAACACAAAATTTACCTCCAGAAGAAGATGAAAAACAATCAGTAGAAGATGAAAAATAACTTTTAGAACAGAAAAAATAACTAAAATAAAATGAAAAACAACTAGTAGAAGATAAAAGTCAACTAGAAAAAAATGAAATACAATAAGTAGTAGATGAAAGACAACCAGTACAAGATGAAAGACAACCTGTAGAACATGAATGACATCAAGTAGAACATGGAAGACAACTAGTACAAAATGAAAGACAACTAGAAAAATATGAAAAACAACCTGTAGAACATGAATGACATCACGTAGACATAGAAGACAACTAGTACAAGATAAAAGACAACTAGAGAAGATGAAAAATATCTAAAAGAAAATGACGCAAAATTAGAACCAGTAGTAGATGAAAGACAACGAGTAGAACATGAAAGACAACTAATAGAACATAAAAGACAACTAGTACTAGATGACAAACAACAAGAAGAAGATGAAACACAACTAGTAGAAGATTAAAAAAATAATAGAAGAGGAAAGACAACTACAAGAAGATGAAAGACAAACAAGTAGAACAATAAATACCACCAGTTGAACACGAAAGACAACCTATACAAGTTGAAAGACAACTAGAAGAAGATGAAAAACAACTAGAAAGACAACTAGTAGAATAAGAAAGACAACTAGTACAAGACGAAAGACAACATGTAGAACATTAATGACAACGAGTAAAACATGTAGAACATGAATGACAACTAGTACAAGATGAGAGACAACATGTAGAACATGAATGACAATCAGTTCAAGATCACAGACAACATGTAGAACATGAAAGACAACCAGTACAAGATGAAAGATAACCAGAAGAAGATGAAACACAACAAGTAGAGATGAAAAATAACAAGTAGAAGAGGAAAGAGAACTACAAGAAGATGGAAAACAACTAGTAGAATATAGAAGACAACTAGAAGATAATGAAATACAACCAATAGTAAATGAAAGACAACTAGTAGAGCATTGAAAAACAACCAGTAGAACAGAAAAAATAACTAGTACAAGATTAAAGATAACTAGAAGAAGATGAAATACAACTAGAAGAACATGAAATATGACTAGTAGTAGATGAATGACAACGAGTAGAAAATGAAAGACAACCAGTAGATCATGAAAGACAACAAGTACAAGATGAAAGACAACCATAAGCAAATAAATAACAACAAGTAGAAGATGAAAAACAAGTAGAAGAAGACAAAAGATAACCAGAAGAAGATGAAAAACAACCAGTACAAGATGTAAAACAACTTGTAGAACATGAATGACAACTATAAGAAGACGAAGGACAACAAGAAAAAGATGAGAGACAATAAGAAGAAGATGAAAGATAACTAGAAAAAAAAGAAAGACAACTACAAGAATATGAAAAACAACTAGAAGAACATGAAATACAACCAGTAATAGACGAAAGACAACTTGTAGAGCATGAATGACAACCAATAAAATAGGAAAGACGAAAGATAACAAGTAGAAGATAAAAAACAACTTATAGAAGAGGAAAGACAACAAGTAGAAGATGAAAGACAACTAGAACAAGATGAAAGACAACTAGAAGACCATGAAAGACCACTAGTAGAACACGAAAGACAACAAGTACAAGATGAAAGAAAACTAGAAGATGATGAAATACAACCAGTAGTAGATGAAAGACAACTAGTAGAACATGAAAGACAACCAATACAAGATGAAAGACAACCTGTAGAGCATGAATGACAAGCAGTAGAACATGAAAAACAACAAGTATAAGTAGAAAGACATCCAGAAGAAGATGAAACACAACTAGTAGAAGATGAAATAAAAACTAATAGAAGAGGAAACACACAACAAAAAGATGAATGACAAACAAGTAGAACATGGAAGACCACCAGTAGAACACGGAAGAGAACCTATAAGAGTTTAAGGATATGAACAAAACTAGTAAAACATGAAAGACAACTAGTAGAATATGAAAAAACTAGTAGAACATGAAAGACAACTACAAAAAATGAAAAACAACTAGTAGAAAATAAAAGACAACTAAAATAAGATGGAGGACAACATGTAAAACATGAATGACAACCATAAGTACATAAAAAACAACCAGTACAAGATGAAAGACAACATGTAGAACATAAATGACAACCGGTAGAACATTAAAGACAACTAGTACAAGATGAAAGACAACTACAAGAATATGAAAGACCACCAGTAGAAGATGAAAGACCACTAGTAGAAGATGAAAAACTACTAGTAGAAGAGGAAAGACAACTAGAAGAAAATGAAAGACAAACAAGTTGAACAAGAAAGACCACCAGTAGAACACGAAAGACAACCAATACAAGTTGTAACACAACTAGAAAAATATGAAAAACAACTAGTAGAAGATGAACGACAACTAGAAGATGATGAAATACAACCAATAGTGGATGAAAGACAATTACTAGAACATGAAAGACAACCAGCATAAGATGAAAGACAATATGTATATCGTGAATGACAACCAATAGATCATGAAAGACAACCAGTACAGGATAAAACACAACCAGAAGAAGATGAAACACAACCAGTAAAAGATGAAAACTAATTAGTCGAAGAGGATACACTACTACAAAAAGATGAAATACAACCAGTAGTAGATGAAAGACAACTACAAGAAGATGAAATATAACTAGAAGAAAAAAAATGCAACTAGAAGAATATGAAATACAACCAGTTGTAAATGAAAGACTGTAAGTAGAACATAAAAAACAAACAGTAGGACATAAAAGACAACCAATACAAGATGAAACACAACCAGAAGAAGATAAAAACAACCAATATAAGAGTAAAGACAACTAGAAGTAGATGAAAGACAACAACAAGAAGATGAAAAACAACCAGTAAAAGATGAAAAAAGCTTGTAAAAGAGGAAAGACAACAAGAAGAAGATGAAAGACAACTAAAAGAAAATGAAAGACCACTAGTAGAATCAAAAGACAACAAGTACAAGATGAAAGACAACCCGAAGAAGATGATAGACAACTAGTTGAAGATGAAAACCAACTAGTAAAAGACAAGAAGATGAATAACAATTAGTAGAAGATGAAAGACAAATAGAAGATGATGAAAGACAACTAGTAGAACATGAAAAATAAACAGGACGAGATGAAAGACAACTATAAGAAGATGTAATACACCAGTAGTAAATGAAAGAAGATGAAAGACAACCAGAAGAAGATGAAACACAACCAGTAGAAGAGGAAAAACAATTAGTAGAAGAGGAAAGGCAACAACTAGAAGATGAAAGACAAACAAGTAGAACATGAAAGACCATCAGTCGAACAAGAAAGACAACCAAAATAAGTTAAAAGAAAACTAGAAGAAAGAAATAGTAGAGGATGGAAGACAAATAGAAGATGATGTAATAACATCTAGTAGTAGATGAATGATAACTAAGAGAACATGAAACACAACCAATAGAAGTTGAAAGACAACTAGAACAACAAGTAAAATAAGATGAAAGACAACAAGAAGATGATGAAATACCATCAGTAGTAGTAGATGAAAAACAACTTGTAGAACATGAAAATAACCAGTACAAGACGAAATACATGTATAACAAGAATGCCAACTAGTAGAACATGAAAGACAACTAGTAAAATATGAAAGACAACAAGTAGAATATGAAAAACAACTAGTAGAATAGGAAATACAATCAGAAGAACATGAAAGACAACAAGTAGAACATGAAAGACCACTAGAATAATACGAAAGACAACCAATAAAAGTTGAAAAACAACTAGAAGAAAATGAAAACAACTTGTTGAAGATGAAAGACAACTAGAATAAGATAAAATACAATCAAGTAGCTGAAAGACAACTAGTAGAACAAGAAAAACAACCAGTACAAGATGTAAGAAAACATGTAGAACATGAATGACAACCAGTAGAAAATGAAAGACAACCAGTTCAAGATGAAAGACAACATGTAGAACATGAATGACAACCAGTAAAACATGAAAGACAACCAGCAAAAGAAGAAGAACAACCAGAAGTAGATGAAAGACTAACAAGTAGAACATGAAAGACCACCAGTGGAACACAAAAAAGACAACAAGTACAAGACGAAAGGCAACCAGAAGAATAGGAACGACAACGAGGATAAAAAGAAAAACAACAAGTAGAATATGAAAAAAACATGTAAAAAAGGAAAAACAACTAGAAAAACATGAAAGACAACTAGATGAACATGAAATACCACTAGTAGAACACGAAAGACATCAAGTACGAGATGAAAAATAACTAGAAAAAGATGAAAGACAACTAGTTGAAGATGAAGACCAACTACTGGAAGAGGAAATAAAACTATAAGAAGATGAAAGACAACTAGAAGATGATGAAATACAACCAGTAGTGAACGAAAGACTACTAGTAGAACATGAAAGATAACTAGTACAAGATGAAAGACAACATGTAAAACATGAATGACAACCAGTAGAACAAGAAAGACAACCAATAGAACATGAAAGACAATCAATATAAGTTGAAGGACAACTAGAAGAACAACAACTAGTAGAAGATGAAAGACAACTAGAATATGATGAAATACAACCAGTAGTAGATGAGACAACTAGTAGAAATTAAAGACAACCAGTATAAGATGAAAACAACCTGTATAACATGAATGACAACTCGTAGAACATGAAAGACAACTAGTAAAGGATGAAAGCCAACAATACAAAGATGAAACACAACTGGTGGAAGATAAAAAAACAACTAGTAGAAGATTAAAGACAACAACAATAAGATGAAAGACAAACAAGTAGAGCATGAAGCACCACTCGAAGAACACGAAAGACAACTAGAAGAAGATGAAAAACAACTAGTAGAAGATGAAAGACAACTATAATAAGATGAAATAAAACTAGTAGTAGCTGAGAGACAACTAGTAGAACAAGAAAGACAACCAGTACAAGATGTAAGACAACGTGTAGGACATGAATGACAACAAGTAGAACATGAAAGACAACCAGTACATGATGAAAGACAACTAGAAGAAGATGAAAGACAAACAAGTAGAACATGAAAGACCACTGATGGAACACGAAAGACAACAAGTACAAGATTAAAAACTAGTAGAAGTGGAATGACAACTTGAATAAGATGAAAAACAAACAGAAGAAAATGAAAAACAACAAGTAGAAGATGAAAAACAACTTGTACAAAAGGAAAGAAAACTTGAAGAACATGAAAGATGTCACACCCCGAGACAACCCGCCACGTATTGCTACGTAAGGCGTATGCACATCACATACATTATCAATAGCAATATATAAAGCCACATTTATTTCATAATCAAAAGAGTTTAACAACCGATCATGACAGACATGGCTAGTAACACACCACTGCCATGCCTGCTCAATGTATCAATTATTGAATCATGGAAATAAAACTAAACAACATGTGGCAATTATTTAATCATAAACCTTCCCGCTTGGTCTCACTCTTGTACTTGCTCGAATCCTTCATCTTCGTTACCTGGAACCCACATAAAAGTGGAACGGGTGAGAGATCGAACCTTCTCTCAGTGCGGGATTTAGTTCCAGCCCAGAGCTTATAAAGCCTTTACTTTTTCTCACAAATATGAACATACATATTTAAAATGCGTATGCTTCTTCTAATGCAATGCATATCCTATCATTACCTACTACTTTCAATTACTTTCAAAATTCTGTTAATCTATTTCGTTTGCCTCACTAGACGGTGAATTCATATGCCGCTAGGTCTTGGCGGTGATAGGACCGCTTCCGCCTACAATCACGACCGTGACAGGACCGCTTGCGCCTACAATCACGTCCGTGAAGGGACCGCGTCAGCCTACAATCACATCCGTGACAGGACCGCTTTCGCCTACAGTCACGTTAACGAGGGGTCCAGTCGAACACTAGACCCAATGTATACATCCCAATATGCAAGCATATCGGCCCCTGTTCAGTTTCCTTAGTCATTCATTTCAAATACATTTATTCAATCACACAATCCATGCCATGCTCAATACATCATTTTCATGCAAGTCCATTGGTCAATATGAATTCTATCATTTCATGCAATCTATTCATGTTCTACTCAAGTCATACGAATGGTTCGAAAACAACATGCACAAATTCAACTAATGCCATGATAATAAACAGTTGAATGACAACAAACAAGTAAGATAGTTTTATAAAGTCTAGGAAACCCGCACCTGTTACCGTAGGAGATTTCTAGTCGATCTTCTTGTCTTCTAGTATTTTGAAATTCAAACCTAAATCACGTAAATACTACTTCTAATTAATATCGTTTGATGACAGTACTTGTCCGTATTTCCTAAAGAACTTCCTAAAGTTCTTTAATACTATTTATCATAATAGTCACATGTTATTAGATCTATCTTCTAAACTTTAACTAGTTTAATCCTTTGATATTATAGTACTTATTATGTCAAGACACATAATTAAAAGAAAGAAAACAACCGAAGCAAATTTGAAACTTTATGTCCCGAACCATTCTGATATTCACTTATTATATGTTTTTGAGAATTAGAAATAAATTAATCAAATCAATATAAACTTTAATAAGAATCCGAAACTTATTTACTTATTTTATAAGAATCCAAAAACTTTGATTGAGGGAACATGTAATAAATTAATTTCCAAACTTTGATCATCTAGCAAGAGAAATAAAAATAATAATAATCGTATCCTATACTAGTGAAAAATAAATAAATAAAATATTAAAGTCTTTGATATATTACAATTAAAATATTGCAGCATCAATTAAAGGAAATCCAAAATTTTTGCAAGGTGTGTATTACGCATTTCTATAATGAAGGAAATATAAATATAATTTATGGAAAGAATTCCTCTTACTCATTCTTTTTTTTTTCTCTGTTGAAACGTAATTCTAAGATTTAAAGATATGAAAATATAAACTTTGTTATGATGATATATCGATACGTATATAAAACAAATTAAGTATCTTGTTAAATATTTATTATTTGCTAGCCAAACTTATTAATAATAATAGCACAGTAAATTCTAATAGAAATAAATTTCACATTTCTTATTAAAAGAACCATCAGGAAATAAAATCTATGCATTGCTGAAATCCATTTAATCAAATAATGAAATAAATTTACTCTAAATAAATTAAGCTTGAATATAAAATCTATGACCGTACAAGATTTGAAATGATAAAAGAAGAACAGAGAAGAACAGAAAATAAAGAAAGAAATTAAAGAATTGTACACATATAATAAACTACAATTTATTCATGATTACCTAATTATTATTCATCTAGATCATTATTTTAGTGATGATCAAATTACTACACTAATTTAAATATTTGAATATAATTAATTAGCGGTCTTGGGTTACCTCGGAAGCTCATGACACACAAGAAATAGGGTGGTGGTTGCGGTCATGTCCATTGGGGCAGCGCATGACGGTCGAAGCACATGGTTGCGGTGGCTGCCGGAACGGCGGTGGGCTGCTTCCTTAGTTAAGGGTGGCTGTCACAATCTTTATGATCTTTATTTATTTTTGTTTTAATAGAGATAGAGGCGCTAGGGTATTTTAATGGGCAGCATTCTGTGTATGGTTTATTTATAAGAAATATTACATGGTCCGTCTGGTTGTGTAATTGGCCAAATTCAATCAGAGAAATTATGGAAGTTAATAGAAATCAAGGAGTAATTTGTGGCATGCTTTCATTCTTTATTTTAAATGGAAATCTGATCATTTTGAAAAGGCCTTCCATATATATATATATATATATATATATATATATATATATATATATTCGTATCATAGATTATATCAAATGACCATCTAGAAAGTTTCCATTCTTGATTAATTGACATCAATGTACTTCCATGTCCGAAATCCAATGATTCTCATGTTCTATATATTTCTTTATATATTAAACTTATTTTATTTTAGGTGAGTTTATTTGGTACCTACATATATGTGGAGCTTATACGTTCATATTTTAAGAAAGCTCAAAATATATGTTCGAGGTCTCGTAATTATTACATTTATGTGGAATTAACATAAGAATTGTGCGTAAGAATCTTTAATACACAGATCATATTAACTTCTAATAAATTAGCTGGACATAGTTATAGAATTTGTTGCATGAATCAAAGATTTAATTACGGCTAGTGTTGCATAGACAATTTATGAAAATATGTAATCAAATTATTATTTATTCATTACGTTCAATATTATTCGTTCTTAAGTTTATCGATAAATAAAAAAAAACATATTTGACATGACGGAGTATTACATCCCTCCCCTCTTAAAATCCTTGTTCAGTCCCCTGAACAAGATTCTCTCCAAATGTCTCGGACAATATTGCACCCTCCAGCCTCCTAGTGGCTTCCTTGACCAAACGCCTCTCCCTTGTTACACGAATATGTCAAATTGTCTTGATCCTGGGCTAACTTCATATGTGTTTAAGGCTCGTACGTGTTGGTATTTCATATGCTCAAGAACGTCCATATGTGACCTCGAGTGGTCAACTAGGTGTGACTGGTTTCAGAAGCATTGTTGAAATCGTGAGATGTAAAAGGCCTGGTGTAATTTTTTTTTTTCTATATGACGGTGATGCTAGTTTGTAGGCCAATGGTCAATGCGGTGCTAAGATTAAATTTTGTATTCATTAACAGCTTCTTCAGTTATATGAACCGTGACTCCCAATTACGGGGTCATTGACTTGGAATAAACATATGAATTGGTATAGGAAAGATAGCTTGCTTAGTTCGTCCTGAATTTTTTTGTTTGTTTGTTAGGGGGTACAAAATGGGCTATTATCGTTAGAAGGTCGAGAATGACCTAATCGGATTCATATCTTCTTATAAGTTTGGTGTGCTCTAGTGATGAAACGAAATTTTTGGCACTCTTCTTTGCTCATGATTTTAATGAAGCATCCAGATATGATTGTACTGCAGGAGTAGCTAGTGTTACCCCACTCATCCTTGCACATGTCACTTACCAGTCCCCTTGTGGGTTTAAGGTTTTTCATTGTCATTTTGTTCAATTCTCCATAGTGCATAGTCTTAATATGCCTGTGATTCCTAGTTGATGATGACTTGATCTTAGACTTACCTTGGGGTACACAGTAGCGCCCTGTAGTCGGTGGGGGTGATCCTCTACGTACTCGAGTCATGGAATAATGATTCATTGTCGTTACCTTGTTTAACTCCTTGTAATCACTGCACAGTCTCTCGATACCATACGATACAATGCTTTTGAGATGAGAGCCACTCAAAAATTGAGGCTGACAAGAAGTTTTATCATCTGTTCATGAGGTATTCCAAGACGGCCTTGGGGATGCATCGATGTACTTGGATATTGCGGGTATTATGGAAATCTCTGGTGCAGTTTTCAAACGTAGTGAAGTAATTATTTTTAGTTTTATATCTAGACAATAATTGGTAATGCAATGTTTTATGGATCATCAGGATCGATGTGTAACTAATTTGGGAGAATAATAATAAGCATGGAAATTAAATATTTTGTTAAAACATGTCAGTGATTGTTTGATCTGATTATAAATATTGCGCATAAATATCATTTATTATATATCAGTGGATGTAATTAACCATTAAACTTAATAATTTTTTTTTTTAGAAATCAGTTGGTAGCATGTGTGATTAATTACTTTGTTGACTATCTTAGTACATAGTTGCTGATATTGATAATAACAAAAATGAATCATAATAAATACAGTTGGATTAATAAATAAATAATCAGATCAAATTTTGAAAATGTAAATTGTAATTACTTTTACTATTTGAAATGAAATGTTACATTCTTCCCTTCTTCAAAAAGAATTTTGTCCTCAAAATTCAAAACATAAAATTATAAATACTTCCGCTGCGCTACTCTGATTAATATTGAATTTGTTTTCCAAAAGTAAATTAAATGAAACATTGACCATAAGTTTCAGGAGACCGATAATAAATGAGGATTTAATCAAACTCAGAAGTGGTCAGATTAGATATAGATGAGGTTAAATGAAGATTACCAACTTCAAGGTCAGATTTTGTTACAATAATGAGTTTAAATATGATTTTTTTTTTTTTTTTTTTAGTTGCCACTAAGATAACTTGGTTTTATCATTTCTTATAATACGATTGTGGAAGTGACTGATGATAGTCCTACAACATCCAACGGAACTTATCAAATATAAATTTGAAATAAAAATCTAGTAAGAATGATGCAACTATATTAATCAACATCCTATTTGATCTTATCTAAACCAAAAGTTTGGTTGTTCCCGTCGAGTCATCTAGAAGGATAAACTCATATTGGAAAGTTTTTATATGTAGATTTCTAAAGACAAGACCTTAACGTTTTCGCTTTCTTCACGGGAAGTTATTTATTGATATTGTATGTGCTGGCTCTGATACCAACTTTAGTTGTCACACCCCGAGACAACCCGCCACGTATTGCTACGTAAGGCGTATGCACATCACATACATTATCAATAGCAATATAGATAAAGCCACATTTATTTCATAATCAAAAGAGTTTAACAACCGATCATGACAGACATGGCTAGTAACACACCACTGCCATGCCTGCTCAATGTATCAATTATTGAATCATGGAAATAAAACTAAACAACATGTGGCAATTATTTAATCATAAACCTTCCCGCTTGGTCTCACTCTTGTACTTGCTCGAATCCTTCATCTTCGTTACCTGGAACCCACATAAAAGTGGAACGGGTGAGAGATCGAACCTTCTCTCAGTGCGGGATTTAGTTCCAGCCCAGAGCTTATAAAGCCTTTACTTTTTCTCACAAATATGAACATACATATTTAAAATGCGTATGCTTCTTCTAATGCAATGCATATCCTATCATTACCTACTACTTTCAATTACTTTCAAAATTCTGTTAATCTATTTCGTTTGCCTCACTAGACGGTGAATTCATATGCCGCTAGGTCTTGGCGGTGATAGGACCGCTTCCGCCTACAATCACGACCGTGACAGGACCGCTTGCGCCTACAATCACGTCCGTGAAGGGACCGCGTCAGCCTACAATCACATCCGTGACAGGACCGCTTTCGCCTACAGTCACGTTAACGAGGGGTCCAGTCGAACACTAGACCCAATGTATACATCCCAATATGCAAGCATATCGGCCCCTGTTCAGTTTCCTTAGTCATTCATTTCAAATACATTTATTCAATCACACAATCCATGCCATGCTCAATACATCATTTTCATGCAAGTCCATTGGTCAATATGAATTCTATCATTTCATGCAATCTATTCATGTTCTACTCAAGTCATACGAATGGTTCGAAAACAACATGCACAAATTCAACTAATGCCATGATAATAAACAGTTGAATGACAACAAACAAGTAAGATAGTTTTATAAAGTCTAGGAAACCCGCACCTGTTACCGTAGGAGATTTCTAGTCGATCTTCTTGTCTTCTAGTATTTTGAAATTCAAACCTAAATCACGTAAATACTACTTCTAATTAATATCGTTTGATGACAGTACTTGTCCGTATTTCCTAAAGAACTTCCTAAAGTTCTTTAATACTATTTATCATAATAGTCACATGTTATTAGATCTATCTTCTAAACTTTAACTAGTTTAATCCTTTGATATTATAGTACTTATTATGTCAAGACACATAATTAAAAGAAAGAAAACAACCGAAGCAAATTTGAAACTTTATGTCCCGAACCATTCTGATATTCACTTATTATATGTTTTTGAGAATTAGAAATAAATTAATCAAATCAATATAAACTTTAATAAGAATCCGAAACTTATTTACTTATTTTATAAGAATCCAAAAACTTTGATTGAGGGAACATGTAATAAATAATTTCCAAACTTTGATCATCTAGCAAGAGAAATAAAAATAATAATAATCGTATCCTATACTAGTGAAAAATAAATAAATAAAATATTAAAGTCTTTGATATATTACAATTAAAATATTGCAGCATCAATTAAAGGAAATCCAAAATTTTTGCAAGGTGTGTATTACGCATTTCTATAATGAAGGAAATATAAATATAATTTATGGAAAGAATTCCTCTTACTCATTCTTTTTTTTTTCTCTGTTGAAACGTAATTCTAAGATTTAAAGATATGAAAATATAAACTTTGTTATGATGATATATCGATACGTATATAAAACAAATTAAGTATCTTGTTAAATATTTATTATTTGCTAGCCAAACTTATTAATAATAATAGCACAGTAAATTCTAATAGAAATAAATTTCACATTTCTTATTAAAAGAACCATCAGGAAATAAAATCTATGCATTGCTGAAATCCATTTAATCAAATAATGAAATAAATTTACTCTAAATAAATTAAGCTTGAATATAAAATCTATGACCGTACAAGATTTGAAATGATAAAAGAAGAACAGAGAAGAACAGAAAATAAAGAAAGAAATTAAAGAATTGTACACATATAATAAACTACAATTTATTCATGATTACCTAATTATTATTCATCTAGATCATTATTTTAGTGATGATCAAATTACTACACTAATTTAAATATTTGAATATAATTAATTAGCGGTCTTGGGTTACCTCGGAAGCTCATGACACACAAGAAATAGGGTGGTGGTTGCGGTCATGTCCATTGGGGCAGCGCATGACGGTCGAAGCACATGGTTGCGGTGGCTGCCGGAACGGCGGTGGGCTGCTTCCTTAGTTAAGGGTGGCTGTCACAATCTTTATGATCTTTATTTATTTTTGTTTTAATAGAGATAGAGGCGCTAGGGTATTTTAATGGGCAGCATTCTGTGTATGGTTTATTTATAAGAAATATTACATGGTCCGTCTGGTTGTGTAATTGGCCAAATTCAATCAGAGAAATTATGGAAGTTAATAGAAATCAAGGAGTAATTTGTGGCATGCTTTCATTCTTTATTTTAAATGGAAATCTGATCATTTTGAAAAGGCCTTCCATATATATATATATATATATATATATATATATATATATATATATATATATTCGTATCATAGATTATATCAAATGACCATCTAGAAAGTTTCCATTCTTGATTAATTGACATCAATGTACTTCCATGTCCGAAATCCAATGATTCTCATGTTCTATATATTTCTTTATATATTAAACTTATTTTATTTTAGGTGAGTTTATTTGGTACCTACATATATGTGGAGCTTATACATTCATATTTTAAGAAAGCTCAAAATATATGTTCGAGGTCTCGTAATTATTACATTTATGTGGAATTAACATAAGAATTGTGCGTAAGAATCTTTAATACACAGATCATATTAACTTCTAATAAATTAGCTGGACATAGTTATAGAATTTGTTGCATGAATCAAAGATTTAATTACGGCTAGTGTTGCATAGACAATTTATGAAAATATGTAATCAAATTATTATTTATTCATTACGTTCAATATTATTCGTTCTTAAGTTTATCGATAAATAAAAAAAAACATATTTGACATGACGGAGTATTACAAAAGACAACTAGAAGAACATGAAAGACTACTAGTAGAACACGAAAGACAACAAGTTGAAGATGAAAACCAACAAATAGAAGATGAAGGACAACTACAAAAAGATGAATAACAATTTGTAGAAGATGAAAAACAAATAGAAGATGATGAAATACAACCAGTAGTAGGTGAAAGACAACTAGTACAACATGAAAGATAACCAGCACAAGATGAAAGATAACTTGTAGAACATGAATAACAACCCGTACAAGAAGAAAAACAACAAGAAGAAGATGAAACACAACAAGTAGAATATGAAAAACAACTAGTAGAAGAGAAAAGACAACAACAAGAAGATGAAAGTCAAACAAGTAGAGAATGAAAGGCCACCAGAAGAACACGAAAGACAACCAATACGAGTTGAAAGACTACTAGAAAAAGATGAAAAGCAACTTGTTGAAGATGAAAGACAACTAGAATAAGGTAAAATACAACTAGTAGTAGTTGAAAGATAACTAGTAGAAGAAAAAGATATCCAGTACAAGATGTAAGACAACATGTAGAACATGAATGACAACTGGTAGAAAATGAAAGACAAGTTTAAGATGAAAGACAACATTTAGAACATGAATGACAACCAGTAGAATATGAAAAATAGTCAGTAAAAGATGAAAGACAACCAGAAGAAGATGAAAGATAAACAAGTAGAACATGAAAGACCACCGGTGGAACACGAAAGACAACAAGTACAAGATGAAAGACAACCAGAAGAAGAGGAACAACAACGAGAATAAGAAGAAAAACAACTAGAAGAAGATGAAAAACAACAAGTAGAAGGTGAAAAACAACATGTAGAAAAGGAAAAACAACTAGAAAAACATGAAAGACAACTAGAAGAACATGAAAGACCACTAGTAGAACACGAAAGACAACAAGTATGAGATGAAATATAACCAGAAGAAAAAGATGAAAGACAACTAGTTGAAGATAAATACCAACTATTAGAAGAGGAAAGACAACTACAAGAAGATAAATAACAACAAGTAGATATTGAAAGACAACTAGAAGATGATGAAATACAACTAGTAGTGAATGAAAGACATCCAGTACAAGATGAAAGACAACATGTAGAACATGAATGACAACCACTAGGACATGAAAAACTAGTACAAGATGAAAGACAACCAGAAGAAGATGAAACACAACCAATAGAAGATGAAAAACAACTAGTAGAAGATGAAAGACAACAACAACAAGATGAACGACAATCAAGTTGAAAAAGGAAAAACCACTAGTAGAACACGAAAGACAACTAATACAACTTAAAAGACAAATAGAAGATAAAATACAACCTGTAGTAGATGAAAAACAACTAATAGAACATGAAAGACAACTAGTAGAGCATGAAATGCAACTTGAAAAAGATGAACAACTTGTATAAAATGATAGACAACCAGAACAAGATGAAATACAACCAGTAGAACATGAACAATCAGTAGAACATGAAAGACGACCAATTGAACATGAAAGATAATCAATACAAGTTGAAAGACAACTAGTAGAAGATGAAAGACAACTAGAAGATGATGAAATACAACCAGTAGTAGATGAAAGGCAACTAGAACATGAATGACAACCAGTACAAGATGAAACACAACCTGTAAAACATGAATGACAACTCGTAGAACATGAAAGACAACCAGTACAAGATGAAAGCAACAAGGAAAAGATGAAACACAACCGGTAGAAGATAAAAAAAAACTAGTAGAAGAAAGACAACAATAAGAAGATGAAAGACAAACAAGTAGACCATGAAAGACCACTAGAAGAACACGAAAGACAACCAATACATGTTGAAAGACAACTAGAAGAAGATAAAAAACAACTAGTTAAACAAGAAAAACAACCAGTACAATATGTAAGACAACATGTCGGACATGAATGACAACAAGTAGAACACGAAAGATAACCAATACATGATGAAAGACAACCAGAAGAAGATGAAAGACAAACGAGTAGAACATGAAAGACCACCGGTGGAACACGAAAGACAACAAGTACAAGATGAAAAACAACTATTGAAAGAAGATGAAAAATAACTAGTTGATTTTGAAAAGACAATTAGTAGAACATGAAAGACAACCTGTTAAACAAGAATGACAACTAGTAGAACATGAATGACAACCAGAAGAAGATGAAACACAACAGTTGAAGATGAAAAATAACTAGCAGAAGAGAAAAGATGATGAAATACAACCAGTAGTGATGAAAGAATACTAGTAGAACATGAAAGATAACCAGTACAAGATGAAAGACAACATATAGAACATTAATGACAACCAGTAAAATATAAAAGACAACCAGTACAAGAGGAAAGACAACATGTATAACATGAATGACAACCAGTAGAGGATGATGAAACACAACCAGCAGAAGATGAAAAACTAGTAGAAGAGGAAATACAACTACAAGAAGTTGAAAGACAACAATAAGATGATGAAATAGTACTAAATAAAAGACAACTAGTATAAAATAAAATACAACCAGTAGAACTTCAAGGACAATCTGAACAAGATGAAAGACAACTAGAAGAAAATGAAATGCAACTATAAGAAGCAGAATGCAATAAAAAGAATATGAAATACAACCAGCAGTGGATGAAAGACAACGAGCAAAACTTGAAAGACAACTAGTAGAACATGAAAGACAACCAGTACAAAATGAAAGACAATCAGAAGAAGATGAAAAACAACCAGCAAAAGAGGAAAGACAAGTAGAAGAAGATGAAAAAGAACTAGTAGAGGATGGAAGACAAATAGAAGACGATGAAATACAACTAGTAGTAGATGAAAGACAACTAGAAGAACATGAAAGACAACCAGTAGAACATGAAAGATAATCAATACAAGTTGAAAGACAACTAGAAGAACAACTAGTAGAAGATGAAAGACAACTACAAGAAGATGAAATACAACTAGTAGTTGCTGAAAGACAACTAGTAGAACAAGAAAGACAAACAGTACAAGATGTAATACAACCTGTATAACATTAATGACAACCAGTAGAACATGACAGACAAACATTAGAAGATGAAAGACAACTGTAGAACACGAATGACAACCAATAAAACAAGAAAGACAACTAGTACAGGATGAAAGACAACCAGAAGAAGATAAAAGACAAACAAGTAGAACACGAAAGACCACAGGTGGAACACGAAAGACCACAAGTACAAGATGAAAAACAACTAGCAGAAGAGGAACGACAACTAGAATAAGATGAAAAACAACCAGAAGAAAATGAAAAACAACAAGTAGAATATGAAAAACAACTTGTAGAAAAGGAAAGATAACTTGAAGAACGTGAAAGACCACTAGTAGACACGAAAGACAACAAGTACGAAATGAAAGACAACTAGTTGAAGAGGAATGACAAATACAAGAAGATGAATAACAAGTAGTAGAAGATGAAAGACAAATAGAAGATGACGAAATACAACCAGTAGTAGATGAAAGACAACCTAGTACAACATGAAAGATAACAACACAAGATGAAAGATAACTTGTGGAACATGAATGACAACCAGTAGAAGTTGAAAAATGACTACTAGAAGAGGAAAGACAACAACAAGAAGATGAAATGCAAACAAGTTGAACATGAAAGACCACCAATAGAATACGGAAGTCAACCAATACTTGTTGAAAGACAACTAGAAGAAGATGAAAAAGAACTAGTAGAACATGGAAGACAAATAGAAGATGATGAAACACAACCAGTAGTAGATGAAAGACAACTATTAGAACATGAAAGACAACAAGTAGAACATTAAAGACAATCAGTAGAACATGAAAGACAACTTGAAGAAGATGAAACACAACTTTTAACATAGAAGAATATGAAATACAACTAGTAGTAGGAAATGAAAGATGATGTACAACCAGTAAAACATGAAAGACAACCAGCACAAGATGATATATAACCAGAAGAACATGAATGCAACCAGTAAAGATGAAAAACTACTAGTATAAGATGAAAGACAACTAGTAGAAGTTTAAAAACAACTTGTAGAAAAGTAAAGACAACTATAAGAACATGAAAGACAACTAGAAGAACTTGAAAGACAACTAGAAGAACATGAAAGACCACTAGTAAAACACGAAAGACAAAAACCAACTAGTAGAAGACGTAGGACAACTATAAAAAGATGAATAACAAGTAGCAGAATATGAAAGACAACTAGAAGATGATGAAATTCAACTAGTAGTAGACGAAAGACAACCAGTACAACATGAAAGACAAGCAGTACAAGATGAAAGACAAGCAGTACAAGATGAAAGACAATGAACATGAATGATAACCAGTAGAACTTGAAAGACAAACAGTACAAGATTAAAGACAACCAGAAGAAGATGAAACACAACAACTAGAAGTTGAAAAATAACTAGTAGAAGAGGAAAGACAACAGCAAGGTGATGAAAGACAAACAAGTAGAAATGAAAGACCACAACACGAAAGGAAAACAGTACTAGTTGAAAGACAACCAGAAGAAGATGAAAAATAACTAGTAGAAGATAGAAGACATGTAGAAGATGATGAAATACAACCAGTGGTAGATGAAAAACAATTAGTAGAACAGAAAGACAACTTTAAGAAGATGAAAGGCAACTTGTATAAGATTAAAGACAACTAGAAGAAGATGTAATACAACTAAACTAGTAGTAGATGAAAGACAACCAGTAGAACAAGAAAGACAACAAGTAAAAGATAAAATACAACCAGTAGAACATGAAAGACAATCAGCACAAGATGATATACAACTAGAAGAACATGAAAGACAAACAGTAGAACATGAAAGACAACCAGTAAAGATGAAAAACTACTAGTACAAGATGAAAGACAACTTGTAGAAGATGAAATACAACATGTAGATCATCAAAACAAACAGTAGCACATGAAAGGAAACCTGTAGAATATGAAAACAACCAGTAAAATATGAAAGACAATCAATATAAGATGAAAGAGAACTAGAAGAAAATGAAAAACAACTAGAAAAATATGAAAAACAACTAATAGAAGGCGAAAGACAACTAGGAAAAGATGAAATATAGCCAGTAATAGAAGAAATACAACCAGTAGAATATGAACGACCACTAGTAGAACATTAAAGACAACTAGTACAAGATTACATACAACTAGATAAAGAAGAAATAAACCAGTAGAACATGAAAGACAACAAGTAGAACATGAAAAGACAACCAATAGAACCTAAAAGACAATCAATACAAGTTGAAAGACAACTAGAAAATGATGAAATACAATTAGTAGTAGATGAAAGACAACTAGTAGAACATGAAAAACAACCAAGACAAAATGAAAGATAACCTGTAGAACATGAATGGCAGCCAGTAGAACATGAATGACAACCAGAAGAAGATGAAACAACCAGTAGAACATTAAAAATAATTAGCAGAAGAGGAAAGACAACTACAAGAAGATGAAAAACAACTAGTATAAGATGGAAAAATCCTAGAAGATGATGAAATACAACCATTAGTAGAACATGAAAGACAACAAGTGAAGCATCAAAGACAACCAGTAGAACATGAAAGACAACCAGTACAGGAGGAAGATGTAACACAACAAGTAGAAGTTGAAAAACGACTAGTCAAAGAGGAAAAACAACAAGAAGATGAAATACAAACAAGAAGAACATGAAAGACCACTCGTAGAACAGGAAAGATAACCAATACTACTTGAAAGACAACTAGAAGAAGATGAAATAGAACAAGTAGAAGATAGAAGACAAATAAAAGATGATGAAGCACAACCAGTAGTAGATGAAAGACAACTAGTAGAACATGAAAGACATTCATGTTCTTAGAAGATGGAAAAATAACTAGTATAACATGAAAAAATCCTAGAAGATGATGATACAACCCGTAGTAGAACATGAAAGACAACTAGTAGAACATGAAAGATAACCAGTACAGGAGGAAAGACAAACAAGTAGAGCATGAAATACCACCAGTAGAACACGAAAGACAACCAATACAAGTTGAAAGACAACTAGATAAATATGAAAAATAACTAATAAAAGATGAAAGAAAACTACAAGAAGATGAAATACAACAATAGTAGCTTAAAGACAACAAGTAGAACGACAAAGACAATCAGTACAAGATGAAAGACAACATATAAAACATTAATGACAACCAGTAAAACATAAAAGACAACCAATACAAGATGAAAGACAACATGTAGAACATGAATGACAACCAGTAGAACATGAAAGAAAACCAGTACAAGATTAAAGATAATAAGAAGAAGATGAAACACAACCAGTAGTAGATGAGGAAAGACAACTACAACAAGATGAAAAACAACTAGTAGAAGATGAAAGACCACTCGTAGAACACGAAAGACAACTAATACTACTTGAAAGACAACTAGAAGAAGATGAAAAAAAACAAGTAGAAGATGGAAGACAAATAAAAGATGATGAAACACAACCAGTAGTAGATGAAAGCAACTAGTAGAACATGAAAGACATTCATGTACTTAGAAGAGAAAAGACATTCATGTTCTTAGAAGATGGAAAAACAACTAGTATAAGATAAAAAAATCCTAGAAGATGATGAACCCGTAGTAGAACATGAAAGACAACCAGTACAGGAGGAAAGACAAACAAGTAGAGCATGAAAGACAACTAGTAGAACACGAAAGACAACCAATACAAGTTGAAAGACAACTAGATAAAGATGAAAAATAACTAATAGAAGATGAAAAAAAACTACAAGAAGATGAAATACAACCAATAGTAGCTTAAAGACAACTAGTAGAACGACAAAGACAATCAGTACAAGATGAAAGACAACATAAAACATTAATGACAACCAGTAAAACATAAAAGAAAACCAGTACAATATTAAAGACAATAAGAAGAAGATGAAACACAACCAGTAGTAGATGAGGAAAGACAACTACAACAAGATGAAAAACAACTAGTAGAAGATGAAAGACCACAATAAGATGATGAAATACAACCAGTAGTAGAAAATGAAATACATCCAGTATCCTCAAGGACAACCTGGACAAGATTAAAGACAACTAGAAGAAGATGAAATACAACTATAAGAAACAGATATGCAACAAAAATAATATGAAATACAACCAGCAGTTGATGAAGGACATCAAGCAAAACTTGAAAGACAACTAGTAGAACATGAAAGACAACCAGTACAAAATGAAAGACAACCAGAAGAAGATGAAAAACAAACAGTAGAAGAGGAAAGATAACTAGAATAAGATGAAAAAAACTAGTAGAGGATGGAAGACAAATAGAAGATGATGAATTAAAACTAGTAGTAGATGAAAGACAACTAGAAGAACATGAAAGACAACCGGTAGAACATGAAAGATAATCAATACAAGTTGAAAGACAACTAAAAGAACAACTAGTAGAAAATGAAAGACAACTACAAGAAGATGAAATACAACCAGTAGTTGCTGAAAGACAACTAGTAGAACAAGAAAGACAAACAGTATAAGATGTAATACAACCTGTATAACATGAATGACAACTAGTAGAACATGAAAGACAAATAGTAGAAGATGAAGGACAACATGTAAAACGTGAATGACAACTAGTAGAACATGAAAGACAACAAGTACAAGATGAAAGACAACCAGAAGAAGATAAAAGACAAACAAGTAGAACATGAAAGACCACAGGTGGAACACGAAAGATAACAAGTACAAGATGAAAAACAACTAGTAGAACGACAACTAGAATAAAATGAAAATAACCAGAAGAAATGAAAAACAACAAGTAGAATATGAAAAACGACTTGTAGAAAAGGACAGACAACTTGAAGAACATGAAAGACAACTAGAAAAACATGAAAGACCACTAGTAGAACATAAAAGACAACAAGTACGAAATGAAAGACAACTAGTTGAAGATGAAAACCAACTAGTAGAAGAGGAAGGACAACTACAAAAAGATGAATAACAAGTAGTAGAAGATGAAAGACAAAGAGAAGATGACGAAATACAACTAGTAGTAGATGAAGGAAAACCAGTACAACATGAAAGATAACCAGCACAAGATTAAAGATAATTTTAGAACATGAATGACAATTAGTAGAACAGGAAAGAAAACCGGTACAAGAAGAAAGACAACCAGAGGAAGATGAAACACAACAAGTAGAAGTTGAAAAATGACTAGTAGAAGAGGAAAGACAACAACAAGAAAGACAACCAATACTAGTTGAAAGACAACTTGTCGAACATGAATGACAACCAGTAGAACATGAATGACAACCATAAGAAGATGAAACACAACCAGTAGTAGATGAAAGACAACTAGTAGAACATGAAAGATATAGAAGAAGATGAAAGACATAGAAGAAGACGAAATACAACTAGTAGTAGATAGAAGATAACCAGTAGAAAATGAAAGACAACCAGCACAAGATGATATACACCAGAAGAACATGAAAGACAACCAATAAAGATGAAAAACAATTTGTAGAAGAGAAAAAATAACTAGAAGAAGACGAAAGACAACTAAAATAAGATGAAAAACAACTTGAAGAACATAAGACCACTAGTAGAACACAGAATACAATAACTATAAGATGAAATACAACCACTAGAAGATGAAAGACAACCAGTACAAGATGAAAGATAATCAATAGAACATGAAAGACAACTAGCAGAAGATGAAATACAACCTGTAGATCATGAAAGACAACCAGTACAAGTTGAAAGAAAACTAGAAGAAGATGAAAAACAACAAATAGAACATAAAAGACAACTAGAGAAAGATGAAATGCAACCTGTAGTAGTTGATAGACAACCAGTAGTAGATGAAAGACAACTAATAGAACATGAAATACAACTAGTAGAACATGAAAGACTACTTGTAGAACATGAATGACAACAAGTACAAGATGAAAGTGAACCAGTACAAGATGAAAGACAACTTGAAGAAGATGAAAGACAACTTGTAGAATATGGAATACAACAAGTAGTAGATGAAAGAAAACCAATGGAACATGAAATACAACTAGTCAACATGAAAGATGAAAGACAACTAGAGGAAGATTAAAAACAACAAGTAGATGATGAAAAAAATATAGTAGAAAGGAAGGACCATTAAAAGAGGATGAAAAACAACCAGTAGAACATGAAAGACCAATATAACAAGAAAGACAACAAGTACAAGATGAAAGACAACCAGAAGAAGATAAAAAACAACTAGTAGAAGTGGAAAAACATCTAGAAGAAGATGAATGACACAAGTACAAGGTTAAAGACAATTAGAAAAAGATGATTTACAATGAGAAGAAGATAAAATACAATACGTAGTGAATGAAAAACATTCAGTATAACATGAAAAATAACTAGTAGGACATTATGTTACCCCGAATTTCATCTAAGGCTCCGTACCCTATCGGGTGCGTATTGGACACAAGTACGCACCCGATACAGCCCTGATACGTGTCAGATACGCCAGCTGGCATATCGGATGATGTGGTGTATCTCTAACCATCTGATACGGTCTCTAATACGTCTCTTTTTGTCTGGATATGCACCGACACGTTGATACGTCTTATAGATCACGCATTAATCGGTAGACCGCATCATGAGGGCTGGTCTACCGTGAGCACCGTGAGCAGCGCTATACTCTAGTGCCCAAAATTATTACTTTCCTGTGAGAGGTAGGGTTCGAAACCATGACCTTTTGGTTGTCAACAAAGCTATTTACCACCACACTAGTTGTTCTTTGTTATTTAATTATATAACTATTGGTATAATACAAGTGTTGAATTAATAATATAATTAAAATAATAAAAAATAATAAATATAATAGACGTATCGCATCCTAAATTTTTTAAAATTACCGTATTGCCATATCCGTATCGTATCCGATACAATATCCATATCTGTATCCATGCAACATAGATGGTATCTCAAATTCTGAGGGACCTCAAGCCATCCGTTTTTACTTGTTCTGAGCAGCTTACAAAAGAAAAAGAAATGTTTGCTATGTTCTAAGCCATCCTTTTTTACTTAGTCTCAAGCCATCCTTTTTTGCTATGTTCTGAGCAGCTTCCAAAATGTTTGGCTTCACATCTATGTTACCCTGATACTCCACTTAGGGTCCCGTAACCGTGCGAATACGCCACGCACCGCACCGTGTGGTCCACCGTGCATCGCGTCAAAACCAAATTTTTATAGCTGCTGCCGATAATCGAAGTGGGGATCTGAGGCTTAACACCCATGACCTTCTACCACTATACCACTTTAAATTTGTTGTTATAACAAAGTACTTATTATATTTAATGTATATTTCACTATAGTATTGTATTGTGATATTTAATTTATATAATACATGTGTTTAATTAATAATATAATTAAAATAATAAAAAATATTATATATAATAGGCGTATCGTATCCTTTATTTTTGAAAATTACCATATCCCCGTATCTGTATCATATCCAATACGATATCCATACTCGTATCTGTGCAACATAGTTTCACATCGATCCCTGTGAATTGACGGTGGGTTACAACCCGTGTGTAGGCTAACCCTACAGATCGTTATTTCAATTTAGTGAGAAATTACAATGGTTTCAAAAATAATTCCATGATTATATTCTGAACCCTTCAATGCACTCGTGCTACATTCGCAAAAAGAAACTTTTATGGACATGTTCATATGTTTTTCAACACTAGTACAATTTTCTATTTTTCATGAAATTTTCAGTTTTTTTTCCCGTCAATACTTCATACTCTTATTTTCCTTTTTGATTTATCTAAATTCTTTTAATTTCACCAATGACAAAGATATAATTTGAATCCAATCCATTTAATTATCAACTGTAGCAAAGGGTCCATTGACCCATTTGATAAATTCTGGATCTACCAAGTACAAGAGCCCCTTGCTCCGGCCTATAGATCGATGCTTAAGCCCGAAATGAAATAACTAAAGAGAGAAGAAAGAGCATAAATAAATAAATAAATTCCCCTATCCAATTAAGATCAAGGATTTCAACCTTGTAATTATCATACGCTCTCTGTACTGCTCTGGCAGAACCAGCATTGTACCGAATGTAAAACCCGAGATAATTAGAAGTTTTATTTTAACCAGGAATTAACACATGAATATGAGTTTCATACCAATTATATAATATTTACTGGGCTCTCTCTAAGAAAAAAGTAATGTTACTGGGCCTAATCAATTTATTGTCATGCAAGATAAAATCAAATAATTGATACAGATGACTATATTATCTTTTATGTAAAACATAAATGTATAACTTTATCCTATCGATCATTAACATTTGCATTTATATTTCGGTATGCCGTCTCAAGTGCAATTAACGTCAAGCATGAATTGACAAAAAAGAAGGAAAACAATTACACACATGGAGTTATAAACAAGAATCAAATTGTAAATATGAGAAATTATCTCGCTACCGGGCCGCTACCCATTGAAACCCTCCCAACGCGCTGTTCCATCTCTTGTGTGCTGTTTAGGCTAACATTCTCATTTGCATATCCATTGCTACTATTCCCGGAATTAATGTTGGCATTATAATTTCTCCCTGTTGCTGACTCCAGCTCCATGCATTCCTTGAGCTGTATTACAACCTCAGTCATGGTTGGCCTCTGAGCCGCACTCTCTCCTGTGCACTTGAGCGCCACATCAGCAGCTTTCCATATAGAGTTGATGTCATATTCTCCTTGCATTCTTGCATCCACCACGCTCTCTATGTTTCCCCTAGCGAGCCTCTGCCGCACCCATTGAATTATGTTCATGTTCATGCTCCCGCTTTCATTCTCAGGCCCGGATCCTTGTATAATTGCTGATTGACCCGTTACTATCTGTAGTAGGACTACCCCAAAGCTATATACATCACTTTTTTCGGTCAGCTGCATTGTCATGTGGTACCTGTACATTGAAAGATATTCACAGATTACTTACAAGTACATTTTTTGTTGTCTCCTTTTTTTCTCATATGCGAGGCATGACATGTGACTTACTCGGGGTCGATATATCCATATGTACCAACCAAATTATTCGTCGATACATGTGTGTTGTTGGTACTGCTGAATGCTTTCGACATGCCAAAATCAGCTATTTTGGCCTCTAATTTCGAATTTAGGAGAATGTTGTTTGGCTTCACATCCCTGTGAATTAACGGTGGATTACAACCCTTGTGTAGGTACTCTAACCCTGCACATGATCGTTCAATTTAGTGAGAAATTACAATGCGTTTGACTATGTTCTGAACCGTTCAAGTCCTAATTTAAGTTTCTACTCTATTTATATTAGCACCTTGTGCAGACTCAAGTGCAATTCTGATCCTATCTCTCCATGTCAAAGGCCAAGTACCTCCAGCTCTACCTGTTAAATAGAAAATTATCCTTATCTCCTATTATTTGCATAGAAAAAAATTGAAAATGACAATGTAAGATGATCAACTGAATAAACCAAAAGACCTCTTAAGTGATCATGTAAACTTCCTTCGGACATGTATTCGAGGACAAGAGCCAAATTTTCTTCATCCTTGCAATAGCCAATAAGTGACACCAGGTTTTTATGATGAATCCTTGTCAAATGATGTGCCTACAAAACAATCATTAATTAATTATCATAAGGTCTCGAATCGAGATCTATAATGTAGAGGAAAAAAGGGTATATTTCGACTCAGGGCAACTTTGAAATTATTTATCTTGTACTAGAATTTAAGACTAGTTCTTACGTCCCTTTTCTATGCCTACAGGCCTGAGGTTTTCCCAAACATCTAATTAATCTCTATAATTATTATAACGGAACTTATTTATGCATAATGGGTGTGTGTTTTTATTTTTGCTTTTGATAAAAGTGGGAATAAATCCAACCAATTATATTACACATGAAACTATACATCACAAGAGACCTGGTACGAAGCCACTGGTACCAGTCTCTAAAGTCTAAAATACTATAATTCCATACCTCCAACATGAATTCCTTAACCCCGTGTGTTGATGTCTGGGTTCGCAATTTAACCGCAACTTGAGTTCCATCGACCATGAACCCACTATACACTACTCCAAATCCGCCTCTGCCGATCTCTCGTTGGAAATTATTTGTGATCTCCTCTAATTCCTTATATGTGAATTGGCGGTTCTCTAACTGTATAGAAGTATCCACGGTACTGGTTCCATCTGGGTATCCTGTATTTTGTGGATTTATGGTAGTATTCATGGATGAACCTTTTAAAAAAATTATATGTTGTTAGCAATGGGATTTCATCATTGGTGATTCAGTAAAGCAAATGCTTTTGATTGGCTAACATGCATGCGCTAGTAAATGTTCGGAGTATTGTTCGGTCAGATAGTTTCAATGAACCAATTAAATAAAACGGTAAAAAAAAAGAAGAAAAAGCAATTATATGTATAACCACATTCATATAGTAAGGATGAGAATGATTATTTTTCTGTACCTGACCGTCTTTTACGTTTGTAAATGATGAAAGTGGCTACTGCCGCTAAGATCGCCACCACAACAATTGGAACTATAATTGCAATGGTTATTTTAGAACTTTTGCTCTTCTTTTCGGACAGATTGCATGAGGTCCCGTCAGAACAAAGTTTTGCATTATCTCCAACTCTATTGAAGAATTAATGAAATATTTCAAACAAAAGATGTAGAATAAAAGTTGGTTATTGAGTTTAAAAAGTTTGAAACAAACCGTAAGGTAAGTGAACCATCTTGTGACTTCTTTAGGAGACTAGATGGAATTGAACCACTGAGTTGGTTGCCCGTTAAATCTCTAATTAAAAAAAATAAAAAAGCAACTTGGATTATGTCATGAAATTTCAAGTAAAATAAAAATGGTGGCTTGAGTTTCCAAAAAAAAAGAAAAGAAAAGAACTTACAACAGAGTAAGTGATGATAATTGAGACAGAACATCAGGAATTGACCCGGTCAAATTATTATAAGACAAGTTCCTGAAAAGATGTTACCAGAATTTATATATAAATAATAAATAAATAAAAAGGACGCCAGCAATGTTCAGATATGATTTGTACGTACAAGGTCTGGAGCTCCGTTAGGTTGGCAAAATCATTTGTTATTTCACCAGTCAATCCACTTGATGCAAGATTCCTGTAAATGTAGTAAAAGAAAAAAAAAAAAACCATTACCACCAAATTATGTTGATTCCTAGACCCACATATTTTTTCTCTTAAAAAAAAATAAAATAAAAGGAACTTACAGAATTGTGATTATTGGAGAGCCAGAGATAACATAACTACAATTCAACCCATCCCATGCATAGGTCTTAGGAGCACATGGATCACCATTCCAATTTCTCTTTATCCGATAATTTGATTTAATTGCATTAATTGCACTTACTGATGTTCATAGGAAAAATAGCACATGTATTATTCAATACTTTCTTTCAGAAAAAATGGAAATGGAATTGTTAAGAAAGTAAGAACCTTACCATCCACACTACCAGTTGGAGCGTCAGAAACTGACAGCACAATGAACAACTCGACCGCATTGAGGATCGGCGGCAAAGTAGAGTTCTCAGTGGCTGTGATCGTTAAATTATACCGCTGGGAGCCATGGATTGGATTGTCCATGTAAACTGCATTCGCGTGTCCATAGTCTGGAGAGAACGGTGAATTTAACAACTTGACATTGTTCAGTGTAATGTTAAACTCTCGTTTTTCATTTGTGACGTTCATGAGCTCAGAGAAGTGGAGATTGATCAAGTAGCCAGGGTTATTATCAAGTGGGTCGACTTCCCAGAAAAGCTGTAGCATCGAGGAGTTGACAGGTGTCACGGCCGTCTGCAAAACAGCAGAAGGTACCTCAAAGAAGTCATTCTCTGGGTTTTGGATGTGTGAGGTAGTGGTGAGCTCTGTCCAAAATGGGACGTTGCTCCATGGCTTCCACATCCGGTCATGTGGATCGTCTGGGTACCTGTTTTCTTCAACAGAGAATTAGACATAATTTCTTTTGTAATTTTTGTTTGGATATTATTCAAAGTACATCTTGAGGCATACTGAATTACTGATATCCTAAGTCCTAACCTTTTTTTTTTTTTTTTGTAATTTTCCATTTTTCTTATTTATTTTGTCTTTTCAGTTTATGATTGCTCTTTTGATCTGGCAGATTGAAGCACATGTAATTGCTAGATTAACATATTAAATTAAAATTAATTTGCATCTAATGTTGACTGTTATGTTAGCTGCGGAAAAGTTGACTGTTATGAAAGCTTTGTCTACAATCTACATACCTTATGTATGTTGTATCTGTCGGCCCTGCGTTTAGCCGGCTATAAAGCGACAGAGCCTGACTTGAATTCGCAGAAGGGTATAGACTGCTCTTCATCGGCCTTAAATCCAATGAAGAAATGAATGGTGTTCCACGGCCAGTGTTCACCAAACAAACTTGGATATAATCAACAGGAGTAACAAACATTACTTCGGCAATAATTAATTTTTCAGGATCAGAGGTACCGTTAACAGTTCTCCAATAGTTGACCCCGATATGAAGGTCGAATATGGGACCCTTGTTAAGCCCGTCATAGTTTCCGTACATGAATGTTGCTCTCACCAAGTACTTTAGCCTCGCCGCCAAGTTTTTTATGGTATAGCAATTTCGAATCCCAGTATCAAAGCTTCTGACGTTCAAATAATGTGGCGAGAGTGTTGGCGTTTTGTACTCTGCGGATATGTTATAATTAGTTCCAGTATCGATGTATTGTACATCAGAGCTGTAGGTGAGCGTGCTGTTAACATCTTTGTAAGTTGAGTTTCCAGGTAACCCACAGTCAATGCTCACAAATCCTGCAAAAAAAAAGAGCAATTTAAAATTATTTGCTGAGATGTTTGCGGTAATGAACCATCATAAATTAAGGTCATGAAAAAAAGAAGTCGAAGAATGAAGAAGCCATGAATGGAAGAGGATGAAAAGGAAGCAATTATAATTCTCATAATGATTACCAGTATTATCCGCCTGGCCGCTCACTCTGCCATTAATCAGGAAAAAGGAAGCAAGAAATACAAACCAAAGCGCCATTTCTGTCACATTGTAATTCTTCATTGTCACAATTAGCTAACTGTCTTAATTACCACTCAAAAGCTCTTGCCCATGGTTGAAACCTTGAAACCAAGACAATGGATCTTAATATATAGTAATATATCACTAATCTTCAAGTAACATGCGTCGTAAGTGCTACGTCAGCAATGCACATTTGCCCTCTCAGAAGAAAAGGGTGTGTTCTATTTTGTAATGTAAGCGCACGACTCGCAGGGGCGGATCTACACTATGTCCAGGGGGTGCTAAGCCACCTCATGATTTTGAAATTTTTAATCATGTATGTTAGAATTTAATTGATTTTTTTTTATTTCTTTGAAGTTTTTATATAATTTTGCCCTCCTCATAAAGTGTTAGATATGTATTTGAGTCTAGTGGTTAAGACTCTATTTTGTTCTTGGAAGATCTTGGGTTCAAGTTCACTAATTACAAATTAATATTTGTGCATTTTAAGTTTCAGCCCTCTCTAACTAATTTTTTTAGTTCCGCCCCTGACGACTCGCTATATACAAATTAATGGAGCAATTTTCTAGCTAGTTAGTACAACGTACAATCAACCAGAGAGTCATGACTCTCATGATAGCGAATAATAATATTTTTTATTTTTTTCCTCAAATGTTAGGTTTGTTAGCCGAAGCGGTTGAATAATTCTACTACTGGCTGGAAGTTTTCATCTCATTGCCAGCTAGTTTCAGTAAATTTACTGCATGTTGTCTTCTATCCAGTACTCAATAAACGGAGATCTCCATTTTCAATTTCTTTTGCCAAATTTAAACAATTTCTTTTGTATCCATTTTCAATTTCTTTTTTATTTCACTAGTATGTGTGTGTACGTGCGTGTGTGTATTTAATTTTTTTTTGCTATTAATAACTTAATTGATTTCTTTTTTCGAAGGTAACTATTAAATTTAATATTGCGTGGGGCCCTCGGCCCCCCATAGGCCCGAAATTTTTATTAATAGAAAAAAAATATCGAAAAGGGGCGAAACTTCAGCGAGAATTTTAAATATAGTTAGAACGGGACTAACGGTACCGTCCCATGGGACAGGACGTTCCTCCCCGTCCAGGATTAACAATTCACTAACTTTCTCACTCGCTAATCCAGATTGACGGACGGTAATAACCTCCGCGTCCCAGAAAAAAAAACAAAAAAAATTCCGGACGGTAATATGGATCCCGTCCCAGTAAAAAAAAAAAAACTCTTTCTTCTCTGTCTGAGCTACGAGAGAATCAAAGTAACACTCCCCTTCCCTGTCTGAGTTGCGACTAATATTATATAGAGTATGGGACGGCATCAAGCTTACCGTCTGGCTTTTTTATTTTTTTATTATTTTTTTCCTGGGACGGCGATGTTGGTACCGTCCGGCCTTTTATTTTTTTTTCAGGGACGGGGAGGTTAACACCGTCCATGAATCCGGATTAGCGGTGAAGGTGTTTAGCGAAATGTAATCTCGGACGGGGACGATAATCCCGTCCCATGGGACGGTACGGATGATCTCGTTCTAACTATATTTAAAATTATCGCTAAAGTTTCGCCCCTTTTCGATATTTTTTTATTTTTTTTTCGATTAATAAAAATTTCGGTCTGAATTAATTGACTGAAAAAAGAAAAGTCAAATACAAAGATTTTAAATTATTTTTTGTTTTCTGTTTGTCCAACAAATATTTTTTATTATTGGGAAATATGCATACATGCGTAGGCCGAGAGAAGACTTTGACTTGTTATAATAATAATTAATAAATAATAATAGACTGAGCTTATCTTCAGCCGAACTTCACGACAATTTGTTCGCTATCTGTGCATGTATATATATTATATATCTTATTGCCCACAGCCCACTTGTTTATATTAACCAATTTATTTTCCCAACACGTAAGTTGATAAAAAACTAAACCAAAATTTAATTTCTTTTATATGTCCCAACCAAATTACGACGTGCATTTGAGCATGTTAACAATCCCGACATTTTTATTAATACCCCAAGTTAATTAAAGATTATTAAAAATACCCACGGTTCCGGAAAAATTTTAAAAATGCCCATACCGGCCATTTAATGGCCGGTACCGAATAAAATGTCCAACCGGCCATTTAATGGCCGGTACCTAATTAAACCCCAAACCGGCCATTTAATGGCCGGTACCGAATAAATCTCCCAACCGGCCATTAAATGGCCGGTACTGAATTTTTTTTTTTTTTTTTTTTTTTTTTTTTTAGAAAAATAGCTAAAATACTGAAATCTAACACTAAAAAATCGAATTGTTTTGTTAAATATTTGTTAGATTACTTTTTTCATAGCATATTTATACTAAAATACACTATGAATAGGACCGATTTTGTGCTAAAATATGCAAAATCCGAGATTTTTATTTTTACCCAAAACAGAAAATATATATAAAATAGAAAATATATATAAAAGATACATCAAAGACCCTAAAAACTCTGAAATTATAAAGAAATGTTCAAAAGTCCATGAAGGAAGACTCGGATCGCGAATCTGAGCCCGCAAATGGGCGAAACCAATCATAGATGGGTTTCAGATCGGGTTTTGGGCTGTGGAGTTCCTGTCAAAATTTCAGCCCGATCCGACGGACGGATCAAAAGTTACGCTCCTTTTCATGAAGCATGCACAGGCCCATATTGCATCATTTCCGATTAAAATTTTCATTTCTATTCTTCAATATACGTAGCTCAGTAAATTACCGTATTTTAGCATAATTCTACATAATTATTGTAATTTCAGCATTTTAGTAAATTTACTGTATTTTAGCATAATTATTGTAATTTACCGTATTTTAGCACAAAATCGGCTCTATTCGTAACATATTTTCTAACAAATATTTAACAAAACAATTCGATTTTTTAGATTTCAGTATTTTAGCTATCTTTCTAAAAAAAAAAAAAAATTCAGTACCGGCCATTTAATGGCCGGTTGGGAGATTTATTCGGTACCGGCCATTAAATGGCCGGTTTGGGGTTTAATTAGGTACCGGCCATTAAATGGCCGGTTGGACATTTTATTCGGTACCGGCCATTAAATGGCCGGTATGGGCATTTTTAAAATTTTTCCGGAACCGTGGGTATTTTTAATAATCTTTAATTAACTTGGGGTATTAATAAAAATGTCGGTTAACAATCATGCATCAAATTGAGCACAGAACATGCACATAAAAATTCTAAATTAAGTAATATTAATACACGGAGTGGCTTGTTAATGATTGGCCAGATATACGTATTTTATTTTGCTCAACAAACGATAATAATTTGCATGATAAGGAATTTTCTTAAAGAAGCATATAAACAATAAAATGTATAGGTGTACCTCAAAATTAACACTCCTATGTGCTAACTATATTCGCAAAAATTTTTTTTTTTTTTTTGGACAAGTTCATATATTCTTCAATACTTTTACAATTTTTACAATCAAATTAATACAAATGACTATATTATTATTTTAATTTGTAGTCACAAGATCATATATTCATATATACACATTGAAATAAATATTTATAGACAAAAAACAAACTGGATATATGATAAATCATTTTGCTCCATGTAATTAATAATTAATTCTCATTGGTGTAACCAATACTACTATTGACGGAATAGAAGTTTGTATTATAATTTCTCCCTGTTGCTGCATCCAGTAACTCGATGCATTCCTTGAGCTGTACTACAACCTGAGTCATGGTCGGCCTGTGGGCCACACTCTGTGCAGTGCACTTGAACGCCACATCAGTAGCTTTCCATATAGAGTTGATGTCATATTCTCCTTGCATTCTTGCATCCACCACGCTCTCTATGTTTCCCATCACGAGGCTCTGTCGCACCCATTGAATTATGTGCATATTCGTGCTCCCACTCCGGTTCTCGTCTCCGGATCCTTGTATAATTGCTGCTTTACCAGTTACTATCTGTAGTAGGACTACCCCAAAGCTATACACATCGCTTTTTTTAGTTGGCTGCATTGTCATGTGGTACCTGTACATTGAAAGATATTCATAGATTACTAATTAATTAATGAGTATATATATACATTATTGTTGTCATTTGCTAGCTCTCACATGACATGTGACTTACTCGGGGTCAACATATCCAAGTGTACCAACCACATTATTCGTCGATACATATGTGTTATTGGTGCTGCCAAATGCTTTTGACATGCCAAAATCAGCTATTTTGGCCTCTAATTTCGCATTTAGGAGAATGTTGTTTGGCTTCACATCCCTGTGAATCAGCGGAGGGTTACAATCCTTGTGCAGGTACTCTAACCCTGAACATCATTATTCAATTTAGTGAAATATTACAATGCAATTAAAATTAATTTCAGGTCCTTATTTAAGTATTATATTATATTTATCATCGCACCTTGTGCAGACTCAAGTGCGATTCTGATCCTATCTCTCCATGTCAAAAGCCTGGTACCTCCAGCTGTACCTGTTAAGTACCAACTTATCTTTATCTCCTATTATTTTCAAAGAAATTGACAATGATAACATAAGATGAACTGAATAAACTTAAAGACCTCTTAAGTGATCATGTAAACTTCCTTCGGACATGTATTCGAGGACAAGAGCCAAATTTTTTTCATCCTTGCAATAAGTGATACCAGGTTTTTATGATGAATCCTTGTCAAATGTTGTGCCTACAAAAAAAATCATAAATTAATTATCATAAGGTCTCGAATCGAGATCTAAAATGTAGTTATATATTGACTCAGGGCAACCTTGAAATTGTTTATGTTGTACAAGAATCTAACGTACACTAGTTCTTACATCCTTTTCTATTCTTACAGGCCTGAGGTTTTCCCAGGCATCTAATCTCTATTATTATATTGTAACTTATTTATGCATAAAAGGTGTGTATTGTAAAGTTTTATTCAATTTTAAATATACTATAATTTGCCTATAAACAGTAGCGTCAGAAAATTCCATACCTCCACCATGAATTCCTTAACCCCTTGTGTTGATGTCTGAGGCCGAAGTTTAACTGCAACTTGAGTTCCATCGATCATGAACCCCCTATACACTACTCCAAATCCGCCTCTGCCGATCTCTTGTTGGAAATTATTTGTGATCATCTTTAAGTCCTTATATGTGAATTGGCGGTTCTCTAACTGCATAGAAGTATCCACGGTACTGGTTCCAGCTGCGCGTCTTGTATTTTGCGGATTTATGGTAGTTTTCGTAGATGAACCTTTAAAAAAAAAAAAATGATGTTTGTCATTGGATTTCAACATTATCTCTCTGTATCAGAACAAGCCTTTCTCCAGGCTTTTTTCTGGAGTTTGCTCTCTTGTTCCAATACACTTGATAATCTCATACATTAGTCTATGACATTCTAAAACAGTGTGAGTGATAATGTTATTGGCTTTAATTATCCCAAATCCCTTGTTATAGTGGTTTTTGCGTTGCGGTCCCGTACTTTTCTCCCGTAAGAATTTCCATGTAAATGTCTCTCTTTTATTTTCTGTGATAGATTACTTCTTGTTGTTACTTCTCTTGTGTGTTTCATATTTTTTTTCCAATTTATTGAGTATTGGTATATGCCCACAATGTGTTCATGAAATTACTCTTTTAACACTTTTGCGGCAACCGTCCCCCACAACTGGTTTCTCTAATTACATTCATATAGTAAGGATGAGAATGATTTTTTTTTTTTTGTACCTAGCCGTCTTTTAAGTTTGTAAATGATGAAAGTGGCTACTACTGCTAAGATCGCCACCACAACAATGGGAACTATAATAGCAATGGCTATTATAGAATTTTTGCTCTTCTTTTGCGAGAGATTGCATGAGGTCCCGTCAGAACAAATAAGTTTTGCATTATCTCCAACTCTATTGAAGAATGAAATTATATCAAAAAACAAAAGATAATAAAGTTGGTTATGGCCAGAGGTTAAAAGTTTATAACAAACCTCAAGGTAAGTGAACCATGTTGTGATTTTTTGAGGAGACCAGATGGAATTGACCCATTGAGTTGGTTACCCGTTAAATCTCTAATTTAAGAAAAGCAACTTGGATTATGTCATGAAATTTCAAGAAGAAGAAAAAAACATAATGGTGGCTTGAGTTTTCCAAAATATAAAAGAGAAAAAAAGAACTTACAACAGAGTAAGTAATGGTAATTGAGACAGAACATCAGGAATTGATCCGGTCAAATTATTATGAGATAAATCCCTAAAAAGGAAATCAAGATAAGATATTACCAGATATTATATATAAACTTGTTATAAGGTACCAGTAAGAATTACGTAATGCAAGTATCCAATGTACAGATATGATTTGTACTTACAAGTTCTGGAGCTGCTTTAGGTTGGCAAAGGCATTTGTTATTTCACCAGTCAATCCACTTGATGCTAGGCTCCTGTAAATTATATTAAATAATTATTAAAAATAACGAACAACGGTACAGTACCCAGCAATCATATTGATTCCTAGACACAATTTCTTATTTCTTAAACTGATCGAGCAAATATTTGTGAAGTCATTTGTTGAAATCTTTGGGACTTAAAAGCAAGATAATAACATTTAATTGTTTAATATATTAGAAGATTGAAAAAAAAGGAAATGAACTCACAGAATTGTGATTCTTGGAGAGCCAGAGAGAACATAACTACAATTCAAACCATCCCATGCATAAGTACGTCTTGGGAGCACATGGATCACCACTCCAATTTCTTTTTATCCGATAATTTGACTTAATTTCATTTATTGCACTTACTGGTGTTCATAAAAAAAAGCGCATGAATAATTTAATTGTTCTGTCAACAAAATGGAAATCGAATTGTGCACGAAAGTAAGAACCTTACCATCCACACTATCAGTTGGAATGTCAGAAACGGGCAGCACAATAAACAACTCAAAAGCATTGAGGATCGGCGGCAGAGTAGAGTTCTCAGTGCTCGTGAGCATGACATTATACTGCTGGGACCCACTGATTTGTCTTACCCCGTAAACTGCATTGGAGTATAGATAATCTGGAGAGAACGATTTATTCATCCACATGAAATTGTTCAGTTTAATGTTAAACTCGCGTTTTGCATTTTTGGTGAGGTTTATGAGCTCGGAGAAGTGCAGATTGGCCAAGTAGCTAGGGTTTTTGTCAAGCGGGTCGACTTGCCAGGAAAATTGGAGGTCTGAAGAGTTGACAGGTATCACGGCCGTCTGCAAGACAACAGAAGGCACCTCAAAAATGTCGTTAATTATGTTTTGGATGTACGAGGTAGTGGTGATCTCTGTCCAATACGTGATGTTGCTCCATGGCATCCACATCCGGTCATGCGGATCATCTGGGTACCTTTTTTATTTAACAGAGAACTAGACATATTTTATTTTGTAACTTTTGTTTAGATATTATCGAAAATAAATTTTGAGGCATACTGAATTACTGGCATCCTAACTCTTTTTGTAATTGCTCTTTCTTCTTGCAGATGGAATCACATGCAATTGCAAGATTTTTTTTTTTATTAAAGGGCCTCGGTACACCCCAGCATCTGTTAGATGCTATTCTTGAGAATTGAACCTGCGTTTCTCCGAAGAGAGACGAGGACTCGTGCAACTGCACTAAGCCCACAGTTCATGCAATTGCAAGATTAACATATGAAATTAAAATAATCTGCATCTAATGTTGACTATTATGTTAGCTCAAGAAAAGTTGACTGTTATGACTTATGAGAGCTTCGTCTAGATACCTTATGATCGTTGTACCTGTCGGCCCTGCATTTTTCCGGGCAACGAGTGACAGATACTGACTTGAATCCGTCAAAGGGTAGAGACTGCTCTTCATCGGCCTCAAATCCAATGAAGAAATGAAAGGTGTTCCAAGGCCAGTGTTCACCAAACAAACTTGGATATAATCAACAGGAGTAACAAATATTACTTCTGCAATAATTAATATTTCAGGATCAGAGGTATTAACTGTTTTCCAGTAGTTGACCCCGATGTGAAGGTCGAATATGGGACCGTTGTTAAGCCTGTCATAGTTTCCATACATGAATGTTGCTCTCACCAAGTACTTGAGCTTCGCCTCCAAGGATTTTATGGTATAGCAATTTCGAATCCCGGTATCGAAACTTCTGACGTTCAAATAATGTGGTGAGAGTGTTGGCGTTATGTACTCGGCGGATATGTTATAATTAGTTCCAGTATCGATGTATTGCACATCAGAGCTGTAGGTGAGTGTGCTATTAACGTCTTTATAAGTTGAGTTTCCCGGTAATCCGCAGTCGATGCTCACAAATCCTACAAAAAAAAGAAGAAGAACAATTTACAATTTTTTTTCTGACATATTTGCGGTAATGAACCATCATAAATTAATGTCATGTACAGTGTATCCGGCAGATTGAAATAAAAAAGAAGTCAAAGAATGGAGAAACCATGGAAGAGGGTGGGTGCATGAAAAGGAAGCAATTACAATTCTCATAATGCTTACCAGTATTATCAGCCTGGCCGCTCACTCCTGCATTATTAAAGAAAGCAAGAAATATAAACCAAAGCCCCATTTCTGTCACAATATTGTAATTCTTCATTGTCACAATTAGCCAACTGTCTTACGACTCAAAAGCTCTTGCCCATGGTTGAACACTTGAACCTTGAAACCAAGACAGTGGCTCCTAATATATATTATAATAGAGGAGGGATCCAATTACATCTTTTTTGGTGACACATCATGACACCGTTTTTTATATAGGTCAATTTTGCGATTTCAAAATTCAAACAGCCGATCCGAACGGTTCAACATGATCACTATATTAAAATGTGCTTGGAGATCAAATTTTACATTTTTTTGAATTTTTTTACTATTTATTAAGATGGTTACAAAATCGCTATTTTTCAATGGTCTGAAAACAACGATTTTTGTAACCATCTTAATAAATAGCAAAAAAATTCAAAAAAATGTAAAATTTGATCTCCAAGCACATTTTAATATATCCATCATGTTGAACGGTTTAAATCGACTATTTGAACTTTAAAAATAATAGGTGTCAAAGTGTGTCACCAAAAAAGATGTAATTGGATCCTGCCTCGTTATAATATATCACAAACCTTCAAGTTTCAATGTTTCATGCGTCTTCGGTGCCACATCAGCTATATGCACATTTGCCCTCTCGGAAGAAAAGGGTGTGTTCTATTTTGTAAAGCGTGTTCAGTATACATTTAAGAGTAGAACTAAGGTGTTCTTAAGCTCACCAAGCCTCTTTGTGAGCTTAACTCAAAAACCTATTGGATTGATTTCAAATAACGCATCCAAACCATTGAAACCGATCTACTTCATGAGTGATCCGTTTACATGTCAAATTTTAAAATTTTTGAACTAATTTAGTATTAAGTCAACCGGTCAAAAAAAGTTGATTTATAAGTTAATTTTAATGCGTTCATTTTTCAACATTTTTTGACAGCTTGACTTTATACTAAATTAGTTCGAAAAATTATAAATTTGACATGTAAATGCATCACTCGTGAAATATAACGGTTTCAACGGTTTGAATGTGTCATTTGAAATCAATCCGATAAGTTATTAAGTTAAGCTCACAAAGAGACTTGGTGAGCTTAAGAACACCTTAGTTTTACTCTACATTTAAAATATATATATGGTCCACAGTAGCTGACGACTCGTTATACAAACTAATTGAGCAATTTTTTAATTCAACGTACCAGCAAGAGATCATTAAACCAGAGACTCGCACTCGCCGATTTTTGTGGCAGCGAATAATAATATTTTTTTCTCAAATGTTGGCGGAAGTGGTTGAATTCTACCACTGGCTGGAAGTTCTCATCTCATTGCCTGCTAGTTTCAGTAAATTTAGTTGATGTCGTCTTGTATCCAGTAATCAATAAACGGAGACCTCCATTTTTCTCACATTTTCATGTATTATGGAAAATACTTTCTTTTTGCCAGATGTAAATAATTAGGGAGGGACATAATTAAGGATATATATTTTCGGTTTGATGTATATTTACATCTTTTTTTTTAAAAAAGTTACATCCTCGGCGCACGCTTTTTAAATAGCAAGGTACACTGAATTAATTTACTGAAAAGAGAAGTCAATGACCAAGATTTTAAATTATTTTTAATTTTATGTTTGTTCAACAATTATTGTTTATTAGAGTATTGTTGAAATGTCTGATATCTTTCATGTCTCATTCGTACCTTGTGTTTTTATTGTCATTTTCAAAATTCAAACAATTGATTCGAACCGCTTAACATGATATTCATATTATAATATGTTTGAAGATCAAATTTTATATTTTTTGAAAATTGTTTACTATTTCTTTAGAGGTACAAAACCAATGTTTTTAAAAAATTATGAACCATTCAAAAATAGTGATTTTGTACCTAACTAAAAGAAATATAAAATTTAATTGATTATCAAGTATATTTTAATAGGATAAAGATTTTTTTCCCCCATCTCCTATCCCCCATTCATCCCCCAATCATTAATTATCTAGGGGACCACAACTTTAAGCACAAAAAGACAAAAGAAAACGTGTATCAATCATTAATTACATTGGGGACCGCTAATTAACTAGGGGGACCGCTTATATTTGAAAAATTTACAACTGACGCGCACAAGTATTCATATATAATACATCAAGTATTCATATATAATACATTAAGTATTCATATCTAAGATATCAAGCATTTAAAAAAAAACTGGACATATCACTCACACATTTTTTACACGTTTTTAGAGGTGGTTTTTTTTTTTCTCCGTTCATTCTAACCAATATTTCTAACAATCTATGAAGAATTTTGCGAATCTAAAATCACAAACGTCTTCTATGCAATTTTCTCTTTCAAATGAGATCCATGATGAAGTACTTTTGAGTTATCCGTCACGCAAGTATTCATACCTCGTAAAATTATTTATATCTCGTTGTGCAAGTATTCATACCACGTCGAGCAAGTATTCATACCTTGTCGAACAAGTATTCATACCTAAGATATCAAGTAAAAAATGATTGAGTGGTAATGAAATTTCAATCGGTAAAAATGAGTGAATGATGTGTCCAGTTTTTTATTTGTGAAATACTGATGAGGTATGAATACTTGCTTGATGAGGTATGAATACTTGAATGACAATGTATGAATACTTGTGCAACGGACAACTCGAAAGTATGTCATCATGGATCTCATTTGAAAGAGAAAATTGCGTAGAAGACGTTCCTGGTTTTAGATTTGCAAAATTCCTCACAGATTGTCAAAAATATTGGTTAGAGTGAACGGAGAAAAAAAAAACCACCTCTAAAAACGTGTAAAAGATGGATAAGTAATGTGTCCAGTTTTTTTTTAAATACTTAATATCTTAGATATGAATACTTCATGCATTATATATGAATACTTTAGAATGCAACTATGAATACTTCTTTTAATAGTAATGAATATGAAAAAGTAGTATGTTTTTCTTTTCCTTTTCTGTTGCCGAATATTCCAAGTTGGTTATCGGTCCCCACCGGCAGTTAAATGCTAAATAACAGATAATTAGCGGTCCCCCCCAGTTGAAAACGCGTTTTTAATTAGTGGTCCCCGTTAATCAAGCGTTTTTGGTTGTCTTTTAGTGCGGAAATCGTGGTCCCCTCTTAATTACCGTTAAAGAATAATTAACAACCTTATCCGGGGGATGAATGGGGGATAGCAACCCGGGTATTGTTAGTCGGTCCCATTTTAATATGGAGATCATGTTTAGTGGTTCAGATTGGCTGTTTAAATTTTGAAAACTAAGATAAGGACAAGACTAAAAATGAGCATGAATTAAAGACACGAGACATTTAATTAATACTCCTTTTATTATTGGATAATATGACAGAAAATACTATACCGAAGAGAAATTAAATTTTTTTCGTTAAAGAAGAAAATATAAATAATAAATGTATAGGTGTAGCATTTTTTTTTCCTCACACTACTACAAAAAAGGAGATTATACACGGACAAAAATGGCAGAGCTACACGGATTTCCTACCGTGTTTAAATCGAGGGTGTATAAATAGTTCAATAAATACACACAGACATTTGTCCGTGTGCAATTTCAATGATTCTACACGGATAACTACACAAACAGCCGTGTAGAAAGCCCAGAATGTGTCGCTCTCCATGTTACCGAGCTACACTGATATTACCTAAAGAACCGTGTACGATTCTTTTTGTACACTGACTTTTAACAAAAAAACCGTGTAGCTTGACTCTTTCTACATGGACATTTAGTTAAATGTCCGTGTAGCTCTCCTCTTTCTATACGGACATTTAACTAAATATCCGTGTAGCTATCTTATATTCTACACGGACTTTAGTTAAATGTCCGTGTAGAAAGAACATTTTTTTTTTTTGTATTTTTTGTTTTTGGGCTAGCCTCCAATTTTGCTAGCCAGTTTTGTTACAGAACTATTCCAGATTTTGCAGATTTTCTATATTTTCCAGATTTCATATAACAAGAAATCCATATTTTCCAGATTAGCAATAAATCCATATTTTCCAGATTAGCAAGAAATTCATATTTTTCAGATTATCCAGAAATCCATATGCAATAAATTATACAATATTCATATACACCAAATTATACAAAATTATGAAAATCCATGTTGAGCATTGCAAAATTCCATTAGAAACCACCTTGCCCACACACACCTGATATCGTCGATCTGCTCCTTGGTGTAATGCGGTTCCTTTGGCATATTCTACAATTACAATTTGGTATTAGTTAGTAACAAGAAAAGGTAGATGAAATATAGTTGCAAATATCAATTGCTATTATATAGGAACAATTAATATGAATTACATACCGCGGTTGGGAATTCGAATTGTATTCTTTCGACAAAGTCAAACATGAAAATCATCGTGTAATAAGCGCATTCCCAACTCTCCAACTGTTGCGGGCCCTGAAATTTGCATTTAGTGGCCAATGTTAGAATGATAATATTTTTTTGGACAATATATGAAATTATAAATTTATAGTGTGCTCACCAGCAACCACTTCCAACTCAACTTGGTTTTCTTGCTCTTGTTATGCAATCCTCCCTCTTTAACATATTTCGCAAAAGCCCTTACAAAAGACCAAGTGAATGTTTATAGCAATTTTATAATTTGATATAATTGAAAAAAATTCAAACCAATTAAATTATTATTGCTTACTTGTTGACATAAGGGAAGATTTCTTTGCACTTGTTAGCTTGGATATTTCCTTTGGGCTTACAAGAATCAACGATTATGCTCGTATTTAGGTAAGGCACAATGATTATCAGGCACCAGTGCTTGTTGTGGGAGGATAAAAATTAAAGTACTTTAGCATATAAAAGTGACACGAGTGTTTGCTAATATGAACAATACATAAGCTAAGGTTAGAATTAACCTCTGGTGGTACGGCATGATAATGAATTTCTTCTCCTCCTCCATAGCACGATGCAGCGCTGAACACATGTACCCGATACCCTCCTTCGAATAACATCTCAGGTACGTGGCACTCACTCTCTCGGGGTCCAGAAATATGCACAAGTTCTTCCTTTGTACCATCTCATTACAGTTTCGGATTAGCTTCCTGAAAACTCAAAATTTTACATTAGAATATATATTTGAGTTGTATACAATAATGAAAATAATTTTGAGTCACTAACATGAGAAAATGGAGATGAACGACACATCGAGCCATCTATCGGACGACGAGTGGTGGAGAATGTCCTTGAAGTCTTTGAACGACATAGTGATAATACCGCCTTCATGTAAAAACATCCCAGGTGGGACAGGGATGATGATATCCTTCATGCCTTCGGGTGCCGACATCAAGCGGTCGTGGATAAGGAGCAAATCAACGGGCAAACGACTGTATTCTTCTTCGGTGACCATAGGACGGTCTGGTGATCCTGGCGCGTCAGCCCCGACGTCGCAAGCCACAACAGTCCGTACCGGTGACATCATCTCTTGTGCACTGATGACATCATCTCCTCGTGTCTGCATTAAAATTAATATATCTTCTTCAAGCCTTTGAAAAAGAATGATTTGAATGTAACAAAAGAAATGAATTATTTAGAGATTACCTGATGCAAAACAATCTGACTCCTGGGCCATTGGACAAATGACTTGCGGGCATCATCAAGAACAAACATATCGCCGGTAGGGGCAGGAAGAGGTACGCGCCCCCATCCCTCCACGACTGAGTCAATCTGCACGCATGCATAGTCGGGCATGAGCTGAGCATGGTGTACACTTGGGGCTCCTAGAAGTACAACGCCATTGGCAACGATCAGAGGAGAACTACCCTGCCACAGGACGAGTTCGCATGCTCTGGGGTCCTGCAATTATCAAAAAGTTGTTACTTTTTAATTGTGCGATATTGTCTAACAATGTTACAAACAGGTATGAATTACCTTTAGACTATAAAACAGTAGTGATTACCTTTAGATTTTCGAAATCATCTAAGGCCCAAGTCCCGGATGCTTGGCTACTTCGCCGAACTCCCGGCGAAATAGGAGGTGGTTGATCGGATTGCTGCGCAAGAGATGAAAACCGGTTCAACAACCTTGATTCCATCTCAGCCAGCTTTGCATCGTACTCTTGGCTAACCTCCGCGCGTACCTGCGCAACTATCTCGTCTTTGTTTACTTTGGCACGAGGTTTTCTTCGAGGTTTTTGTCCCTCAACTCGGAACACCTCCTTCCAGCCCCTGTAGACCCCTACACCCCTGATCCGGCCCGTGTGTTCTGGATTCTCGAGCGCTGCGGCCAAGGAATCATTTTGTCGTTCGACCGTCCGGGCACCCGAACTGACCTCCTGCTCCACCTCCAACTGTTAATAGAAAAATTAGTTATAGCAAAAGAACAAGTGATGTACATTCGGAGTTATAATTTCGTTTGAATGACACAAAGTTATAACAAAGGACTCTTACCATTCTCTGAGCCACGGGCTGCAATTTCTGTGGGAGTACTATCTTCCCGTCAGCGGTTAACTCGGATCTACCCATGAACCAATCTTGGCCCCTAGGATTTTGGATCCTAACCACGGGTGAGTCAGAATCTTTGTTCTGCTCCAGTACTGTCCTCCACTCTGCCGACTTACCCTCGTAACCACCTGACCCTAAATGGTGCGGATACTTGTTTATGGCAGCGATCCTCCTGCCTTCGGCACTTTTTTTCTTCTCATGTGCAAGAAAATCAATTAGTTTAGATAAATAATTGAAGATCGAGAAAAAACAAACTACTTTGGATAATGTTACATACCTTGAACTCTTCTGTGGATTTCAAAGCTTGAAACTCCTCCCACACCTCTTGTGTTAGCCAAGAATAGTACCCTACCGGATTTCTCCCTCTCCATGAAATCCGTCCTCAGCGTACTCTTGAATTGCTTCTAACCCTCGTTCATGATCCTCAGAGTCTTAGTCTTTGGGGTATCGCTCTCGATGTTCCACTGAGCCTGATTGACACCAAATTCACTGTATTTAATTTCATGTACAACAATGAAAATAAAGTAAAGAGTTGTTCGGTAATTTACCTTCACCATGTTCCACCAGTCGTTCTTCTCCTCTTTATCAAACTTATTCCAACTCTCTACAAGGATACTTGCCTTTCGCTTCACCAAATTGCAACACCAATTTGAGTACGCCATTCGGTTTGGACCTTGCGCACGCCTGTCATCCGTGAACCGGATTTCCCACTGCTTCTTCTCGGACGTGCTTGTGCACATTGTCGGACCTCGTTTCCTTCTTTCTGACGAGGCAGTAGCTTGCTGATGCTCTTCTGCCATCACATCTATGTGCTCACCCTCAGCCGACATGGTTCTGCCATACAAAGAAATATTAAAAGAAATATTATATAAACACCAAATGGAAAGAATTAGTTTATTCTTTTCTGCACATTAAGTTATGCACATTAAGTAATGGACCTATGTGCAAAACAAACACCACAGTAAAATGGAGGGCTTCAAAACACACAAAATGGACCTTAATTTCATATTTTTCTGATTTTGTTTCCATTTTATATGATTTTCCAAAGTTCAACCTCTCAAAATGAAAATTCTGCACCTTTAAACAGCAGATTTTACCATTTGAAAATGTAAACTTTAAAAAATCATATAAAATGGAAAAAAAATCATAAAAATATGAAATTTGTGTCCATTTTGTGTGTTTTGGAGTCCTCTGTCTGTTGGTCAAGTTATAATCTTGTTTTGGTCACGGCATTGATCAATGATCAATGAGCACAGCAAAGGCAGCACAACACAGCAAAATAAGCAAAAAAAACTTACAAATCAGTAGTGAGAACAGCAGGCGGCGACAATGAGCACAGCACAATGAGCACAGCAGAGGCAGAAGAGGCGGTGACAGAGGCGGCAGAGAGGGTGACAGAGGCGGCTAAGAGGGAGGGTGATAGAGGCGGAGTAGTGAAAAGGATTTTGAAAGAGAAGAGAAGGATTTGAAGCGGCTCGTTTTCAGAAAAAAAAATTGGAAGAGAAAGCTTTTGAAAAACATTGTACACCTCTTTCTACACGGACATTTAGTAAAAGTCCGTGTACAAATCCCCGGTTTTTCTACATGGACTATTTAGTAAAAGTCCGTGTGTAATTAGTCTTTCTACACGGGACATTAACTAAACGTCCGTGTACAAATCCCCTTTCTACACGGACTATTAAGTAAAAGTCTGTGTAGCTCTCTGAACCTTTATACACGGTTTTATCGTAAAATCCGTGTACAATGACTATTTATACACGGACTATTAACTAAAAGTCCGTGTGCAAAAAGTTCAAACATATTATATTATGTTTCTTTTTATTTTTTATATTATTTAAACTAATAATAAATTAACTAAAATATATAGTATATCACATCTAATATTTAAAACTTATACTAATATTAACTAATACCCGGTTTTTTTATTATTATTAAAATTTGAACTATAGACATTTAATATTTGTACTAGTAATTAAAAACTAATACTAATATTTTATATTTTATTTTTATTATATAATATCTTAACTAATATTTTGAAAACTAATACTAATATTTGAAATAGAAATTTTGTACCATTATTATAAAAAATGAACTAACATTTGAACCAGAGAGCTACAAATATTTTATTTTTGAACTAATATTTGAACTATAAATTTTTTAATATTATTAAAAAAATGAACTAATATTTGAACTAGAGGAATCTAATATTTGATATTTGAACTACAAATGTTTAATTATTACAAAGTTGTTTCTAATATTTTGTACCATTATTATAAAAAATGAACTAACATTTCAACCAGAGAGCTACAAATATTTTATTTTTGAACTACAAATATTTTATTCGTAATATTTAATATTCATACTAACATTTAAAAACTAATACTAATATTTTATTTTTTATTTCATTATTGCAGAATTCACTAATATTTTAAAAACTAATACTAATATTTGAACTAGAAATTTTTTAATATTATTAAAAAAATGAACTAATATTTGAACTAGAGGAATCTAATATTTGATATTTGAACTACAAATGTTTAATTATTACAAAGTTGTTTCTAAAAAAGAAATATTACAAGTTTAAATTTTAAACAAATAATAAATATTACACATCGGGTTTTTTTTTTCCTTTTTCTCTTTTTTTTCTCCTTTTCAACAGTACTCTCGGCCCATATTCCTTCATTGTGGTCGGATCGCATATAGTTTGCTTCGTCGTTTTCTTCAATTGTTGCTACCTCAGGTTGCATGTCGGCACAAAATGGAGGTATTTCGTCGAACTGGTCATACTCTTCTTCGTCAACGACATTTTCTACCCCGACAATCCTTCTTTTTCCGGATAGGACGACGCTCCACCTATCATCACTCGGGTCAGTGACATAAAAGACTTGGGTGGCTTGCTTGGCGAGTATAAACGGATCATCGACATACCCAACTTTGTTAAAATCAACGAGTGTGAACCCGTCGTTATCAACTTTAACACCCCAGTCTTCGACCCATTGACACCGAAACAAGGGAATGCTCAGGCGAGGATTGTAAACGAGCTCCCAAATTTCTTCAATGACGCCATAATATGACCTCGATGCTATTACAGCCCGGCCATCTCCAGATCTACTGAATTCTTGAGACGTCGCCACCAGCGTCACCCCATTATTTTGCATTGTGCTCTTCTCACTTTGCCGTTTAGTGTAAAAAGTATAACTGTTAATTTCGTATCCTTGAAATGTTTTGACAACAATTTGGGGTCCTTCGCCCAGCAGTCTAACAATTTCAGGTACGGGGTGTGACTTCACTCTTTCTTTCAGCCATCCTATAAAAGAACGATTATGCTCGTTAGTAAGCCACTTCTGACTTCTCGTGTAGTTCTGTTGTTGAAGGATTGTCATGTGCTCATCTATGTAGGGAGCAACATCTGTCATGTGCTGTAGTACAATAAAATGTGTCTTCTGTAGATCATTTATATCAGCAACTACGGCTCTCAACCCAATTGTCCCGACTCCTTGGAGCCTTCCCTCGTATCGAGATTTCGGAACGCCAATAGGATCCACACCGGCCATGTAGTTGGTGCAAAACTCAATCACCTCTTTTGTGGAATATCCTTCTATAATGCTACCTTCGGGCCGATGTCGGTTCCTCACGTACTTTTTCAAGATGCCCATGTATCTCTCGAATGGATACATATACCGCAGGAACACGGGACCACAGATTTGAATTTCTCTCACAAGATGAACAGCAAGGTGAACCATAACATCGAAAAAAGAAGGCGGAAAATACATCTCAAGTTGGCAAAGAGTAACGACGACCTCCTTTTGCAAAGAGTCCAATTTTAGAGGGTCTATCACTTTGGAATTGATTGCATTGAAGAAAGTACAGAACTTCGTAATGGTTTCCCGAACCTCCTTTGGTAAAATTCCCCGAATTGCAACAGGAATCATATGTGTCAGTAAAACATGACAGTCGTGGGATTTCAGACCAAGCAATTTCAGGTCCTTCTTCGACACCATCTTCTTAATATTCGAGGAATACCCCGATGGGACTTTAATACTATGAAGGCACTCACAAAAGCTTGTTTTCTCTTTCTTCGACATTGTGCACAATGCGGGGGGCAGGTACGTGCGCTTCCCTTTCTCATGCGGCGCAAGCTCGGGTCGTATTCCCATTTCTACCATGTCTTTCCGAACTTTAATATCATCTTTAGTCTTTCCCTTAATGTTCAACAGTAAACCAATCAAACTGTCGTAGACATTTTTTTCAACATGCATGACATCTATGCAATGTCTCACTTCTAAAAATTTCCAGTACGGTAGCTCCCAAAATATGGACCTTTTTTTCCAAATATTCTTCGGTGGTGCTTCGGCACATTTTCCAAAATTAACATCAAGGTTTTTTACCCGATTGAAGACACTCTTCCCGTCTAATGGACGACGGGCCACTCCAAGCTCAATTTTTCCGTTAAATGCACTCTTCTTCCTACGGTATGGGTGATTAACAGGAAGAAACCTACGATGCCCCATGAAAACATTCTTCTGACAATTTTTCAGCCTCAACACCTGCGTGTCATCTTCACAGATAGGGCACGCTTTTGCTCCTTTACAAGTGTAACCCGATAAATTCCCGTACGCGGGAAAATCATTTACTGTGCAAAACACCATGGCCCGCATTTGAAATACCTCTTTGCTTACGCATCCCAAACCAAGATGCCATCACGCCATAATTTCTGGAGGTCCTCAATTAATGGTGCGAGATACACATCTATGTCATTTCCGGGTTGCCTGGGTCCTTGGATTAGTAACGACATCATTATATACCTGCGTTTCATGCACAACCAAGGAGGAAGATTGTAGATGCATAAAAGAACTGGTCAAGTACTGTGCCGACTGCTCAAGCTTCCAAACGGACTCATTCAATCTGTGCTCACCACAATCCTAAGGTTTCTCATTTCGGAACCAAATTCTTTGAAGTGTCTATCAATGTTTCTCCACTGAGGAGAATCGGCCGGGTGCCTTAGTTTACCGTCTTTTTTGCGCTCTTCTTCATGCCAACGCAATAATTTTGCATCCTTGGAATTCGCAAACAACCGTTTGAATCTCGGTATTATCGACAAATACCACAACACCTTAGCCGGAGGCCGGCCCTTTTTGTCCTCGTTACAATCATCAGTACTGTCCTGTTCCTTACGTTTATACCGTGAAACACCGCATTTAGGACAGACATGCATGGTCTCGTACTCGTTACGGTACAATACACAGTCATTCGAACATGCATATATTCTTTCGATCTTCAACCCCATTGGACATATCAATTTTTTTGCCTGATATATTGTACCGGGTAACTCGTTGTTATCTGGGAGCATTTCTCGTAAAAGCTGTAATAAGGACGTGAAACTCTTATCGCTCCAACCATTGTCTGCTTTTAAGTTTAATAATTTTAACACAGCTGACAGTTTCGTAAATTTGGCACACCCGGGATACAATTGCTTTTTGGAATCATTAGACAAATTTTGGAATTTATCATAATTTTTATCACTAATTTCATCTTCCGCGTCACGAAACATTTCCTCCAGATTTTCAATAAACTCGTGTTCTACATTTTCACCAGAATTCATCTCCAGCTCATCATCGTCGTTTCCGGGTTCAACATTATCAAAAATTTCGACATCCTCATAATCCTCGTTCCAATCAAGCCCAAAATTATCAGAAATTTCTACATTCTCATCATTCAATTCACAACGATTAAAATCTTTATTGGTACTACTACTTTCACCAAATTTCTCACCGTGCATGATCCAACATGTATATCTCTTCTTAAATCCCCGACAAATTAAATGACCTCTAATTTCTTCGGAGTCCACAAATCTTAAAATATTTTTACAATCTCTACAAGGACACAAAATGTCTTCTTCTCTTTTCTTCACTCTATACCTCTCAGCAAATTTTATAAACTCATCAACGCGAACCAAATATTCTTCACTGTCACGTCGCAATTCATACATCCAACTTCGATCCATTTGTAAATTAAATTATAAAAATGATTTGATCAATTAATCATGCATGGTCAACATATAAATTGTACCAAATTTTGGGCTTACAAAGGGCCGGTTTACAATCCTAACCCACTCTTTGAATATTATGTCCCATATGTGAACACATATTAGCGAGTTTTAATTAGTATTTGAGAAAAATTCGACAGCATTTCCCCTTAACTCCCCAAGTATGCGTACGAACCACATACTCGTAGGAGCAATAAGGGAAAATACTGTCGAACTTTTCTCAAATACTAATTAAAACCCACTAATATGTGTTCACATCCTAAATGAGACACAATATTCAAAAAGCAGTCCCAAAACGGGGACTATCCAAAATTAATCCCTATTGGATTAATTTTGAACGGGCATGGACCTAAAAGCAGATCTATAGGTCGGTTATTGGACCACAATACACTAATTATATATTTACATTATCTAATTAATAATTAAATCAAGCATGCATGAATATATTACACACCTAATTAAATAAGCAATAATAATTAATGAACAGAAAATTAGAGAGGAAAAAGGAAAATATGTATATACTAACCTTCGAAAGTTAGAGAGGAGAAAATTAATAAAGACTTCTAATTCCAGCTGCTAGCCTTTAATTTGCAGAAATCAGATCTCAGTTCAATACAGAGAGAGCGTATTAATTACTTGATCAAAACGGCGCTGGAAGGAGAAGTCTCTGGAAGAGAAGGGGCCCTTTTATACTGAAATAAAACCCTACACGCCTTTTCTACACGGATTTATACTTAACAATCCGTGTAGCTCTCGCACAAGTTATACACGGTTATTTATTAAACAATCCGTCTAGCATTACCCTTTATACACGGATATTTGATAAAAACCCGTGTAGCTCTCTAACTATTCTACACGGACATGTAACTAAAAACCGTGTAGCTCTCTTACTATTTATACACGGTTATTTAATCAAATATCCGTGTAGCTATTCATACACGGATTTTAGTTTAATACCCGTGTAACTCTCTCAATCTTTTCCACACGGTTTCCTTCCACATGGATTTTTGATCCCTAATAAACCGTGTAGCTCTCTCAAACAATTATACACTGATTTATAACTAACTGTCCGTGTATAATTCCCCTATATTTTTTGGCCTTTCAACATTTCATATTTGACACACGGTTTTTATATAAAATTAGAAAAACCGTGTACAATGTGCAGTGTAGAATCTCCTTTTTTGTAGTAGTGTCAAAACACTCGGGATATATTCGGAAAAAAAGAACTTTTATTGGACACCATGTTCATATATATATTCTTCAACAATTCTTCAATTTTTACAATGAAATTACACATGAAATTTGAAAGATGCAACCAAATTGATCCAGATGACTATATTATTATTTTGTAGCCATAACAGATCTCTGGAAATCTGACAAATTATCTCACTACCGGGCCACTAGCCGTTGGAACCCTCCCGACCATCTGTTCTATCTCTTGTGTGCTGTTCTGGCTAACATCACTTTGCTCCATGAAATAATTCTCATTGGTGTAACCATTAATTGCTATTATTCACGGAATAGAAGTTTGTATTATAATTTCTATCTGTTGCCGCCTCTAGCTCAATGCATTCCTTGAGCTGCACTACAACCTCAGTCATGGTCGGCCTTTGAGCCGCACTCTGTGCTGTGCACTTGAGCGCCACATCAGCAGCTTTCCATATAGAGTTGATGTCATATTCTCCTTGCATTCTTGCATCCACCACGCTCTCTATGTTTCCCCTCGCGAGCCTCTGCCGCACCCATTGAATTATGTTCATGTTCATGCTCTCGCTCCCGTTCTCGTGTCCGGATCCTTGTATAATTGCTGGTTGACCAGTTACTATCTGTAGTAGGACTACCCCAAAGCTAAACACATCACTTTTTTCTGTTAGCTGCATTATCATGTGGGACCTGTACATGGAAAGATATTTACAGATCACATCTGAGTACATTTTTTGTTCTTTTTTCTTTATGTGAGACATGACATGTAACTTACTCAGGGTCGACATATCCAATTGTACCAATTATTTGATTCGTCGATACATGTGTGTTGTTGGTATTGCTGAATGCTTTCGACATGCCAAAATCAGCTATTTTGGCCTCTAATTTCGCATTTAGGAGAATGTTGTTTGGCTTCACATCCCTGTGAATCAGCGGTGGGTTACAACCCTTGTGTAGGTACTCTAACCCTGAACAACATTATTCAATTCAGTGAGAAATGCAATGCAATTAAAATTACTTCCATCAATGTGTGTATGTTTGTGATTATATTAAGAACCGTTCAGGTCCTTGTATCCGTATTCTATTCTATTTAATTATCTCTTCACCTTGTGCAGACTCAAGTGCAATTCTGATCCTATCTCTCCAAGTCAAAGGCCTGGTACCTCCAGCTCTACCTGTTAAATAGAAAATTACATATCCTTTTCTCCTAAATTATTTTATAAGAAGGATATTGAAAATTACAACATAAGATTAATTGAATAAAACTTGAACCTCTTAAGTGATCATGTAAACTTCCTTCCGACATATATTCGAGGACAAGAGCCAAACTGTTTTCATCCTTGCAATAACCAATAAGTGATACTAGGCTTTTATGATGAATCCTTGTCAAATGTTGTGCCTGGAAAAAATCATTAATGAATCATCCTAAGATATCACATCAAATGTTTATGGACCAATCAGTGATTTGCAAAAACCCGCCTTTTTAAAGGAGATTAAAGGGATTTCTCAAATGGTGCAATGTCCATGGATTTTAGGTGGTGATTTTAACATGGTGCGATGGTTAACCGATAGGTCGGGAGACATGCGTGGTCTCTCGCTCATGTGTTCTTTTAATGATCTTATTAGAGACATTGAGATGGTGGATGTCGAATTGAAAAACAGGGTTTTCACATATTCGAATAAGAGGCCGGAACCCTCTTTATCAAGGCTGGATAGGGTATTTGTTTCAACAGACATTGCCACTTATTTCCCTGTTGTGTTGTTAGAAGCCCTTGAAATGACGGTGTCAGATCATTCACCTTTATTGTTGTCCTGCTCAAAACCGAAACCATATAAGAGACCCTACAGGTTGGAGCTCTTTTGGCTCAAAAATCATGCAAGCAGAGATATTATCAAGCACATTTGGTCAACTTCGCTTTCCAACAGAGATGAGTTTGTCTCAGTTTTCCAAGCAAAGGTAATTCAAACTCATACTAAATTGCGTGAGTGGCATTGCAAAAAAATTTCTGATTTGGAAAAGCAATTGGATTTTTGTAAAGCCACCATATTGTTTTTTGACCAAATAGAAGAAAAGAGGAATTTAGAGGAGTATGGATTTCGGTTCAGAATATTAGTACGTGAAAGGGCATTCAAATTGGCTTCCATATCGGAAGAAAGATGGAAACAAAGGTCTCGTTGTAACTGGTTGACAAAAGGTGACAAAAATACCCGATTTTTTCATGCATTTGCCTCATCTAGGAAGCATAAAAACAGGGTTTTAAAATTGAATTTTGAAGGGGCCGAACTCTCTGATTCAAGACAGATTTGTAATGCCTTTAGGTTGCACATGATTAGTTTGCTTGGAACGGAAACTAATACTTTAGGTTTCCAACCAGAAACGCTCTATTCAGTAGATGGGGACCTTCATAATTTAGAGGATGTTTTTACAGAAACTGAGATTTTCTATGCTATTAAACAGTTAGCAAGAAATAAGGCATCGGGTCCAGATGGAATCCCGAATGAGTTTGTGCAAAATTTCTGGCCGGAGATGAAAGAATTGGTCCTTTCTATGATCCAAAATTTTTTTTCTAACAATTTAGAGTTGAAGGGAATAAACAGAGCAAATTTGGTGATGATACCGAAAAAAGATGTGCCTGAGGGAGTCGGTGATTTTAGGCCAATTAGTGTAATCAATTTGGTTCCAAAAATTATATCTAAACTCCTAGCAAACAGACTTGGTCATAAGCTCTCAAATCTGATTTCACCCAATCAAACGGCTTTTATCAAGGGTAGGCAAATTTCCGAAAATTTCAACACCACCCGTGAGATCATTCACCATCTGTCCAAGTCAAAGAGGAAAGCGGTTTTTATTAAAATCGATTTTGCAAAAGCTTTTGATTCAGTAAGTTGGGAGTTCTTATTTAATGTGATGAGGGCTAGGGGTTTCCCGCCAAAGTGGTTGAGGTGGATCCGAACCCTACTGGAATCGGCCACATCAAGAGTGGTGGTAAATGATGATGTCTCACAATATTTTGGCCATAGAAGGGGATTGAGGCAAGGAGATCCGCTCTCTCCAATGCTTTTTAATGTGGCTGTGAATGTTCTACAGAGGATGATAGGTAAATTAAATCAAAATTTATCTAAAAATCTATCTTCTAGGTTGAGAGAAGCGGTGATGGCATTACAATATGCCGATGATACGGCGATTATTGCCAATGCGGATGAAGAAACATTGATCTCACTCAAAATCATCCTGAGGATGTTCACGGCAATTTCTGGTTTGCATATAAACTATGATAAGAGTTTGTGGATCCCTATTAATATGCAAGAGGTGGAATGCAACAGAGCAAACTTGATCCTAGGATGTCGCCGTTCAGATTTCCCGACGACATATTTGGGAATGCCACTAACAGTGAGGCGACCGACAAAGGACCTTTTTATGCCGTTAATACAACGGTTTGAAAGTAAGTTAGAAGGATGGAAAGGTAAACTCATTTCCAGAGGTGGTAGGATGCAACTTGTGAACTCGGTTCTTTCTTCTATTCCTATCTATTTTATGGCTTGTTTTCAATTACCTAAATGGGTCATTAAAAGAATGGATAAAATTAGAAGGGGTTTTTTGTGGGGAAAAAATGAGGACAATAAAACGGGTATATCGTTAATTAATTGGGATACGGTTTGTTTGCCTAAAGAATGGGGAGGTATGGGAGTATGCAATTTGAGGTTGAGAAATATTTCCTTACTCTTAAGATGGTGGTGGAGGTTGTATACCAATCTAAATTGTTTATGGACAGAGAAAATTGTGTCTTTAAAACAGAAACCGGGTAATCTAGCAGGGGCGGCACGGTGGGCAAAGGTGGGATCTTTTTTCTGGACCACTCTGCCTGGCATATACACTATCTTTGATTGGTCATGTCTTGGAATGAACACGGCAAATCAGATTATATGGAGGTGGGAGAATAGTGGGCACTACTCGGCCAAGTCAGTGTATTCAGTATTGGTGGGAGGTGGGAAGATAGCTTGGCCATATGTTAAAACCTGGAGATACAAGGTTCCTCCAACAGTTCGCATCTTCATTTTTTTGTTACTGAAGTGTAGATTGCTCACCCACAAGATGATGGTAAGAAGAGGTTTCAATTGTTCCCCAAATTGTGACTCCTGCATGTTAGGTGAGGTAGAGTCCATATTGCACCTGTTCTTTACATGTCCAAAGGCAATCCGATTGTGGGATAGGATGGAATCCATTATAGGAGTTTGTCTCATGACAAGAGAGGAAAGGGTGAAGGATACATGGAAAAAATCGATGAGTAATGCAGCAAGGATGGGGATGGGGCCAAAGCAGTGGTCGGTTTACTTCATATCGACTTGCTGGACGATTTGGAAGCAGAGGAACAGAAAGATCTTTGAACGAAAAGAATTTCCTTTGAAGATGATGGAGGAAGGTGTGTTACAAGATGCAAAGTTGTGGATGCAATACTGCTAGAAGCTGTTTGATCGATATGCAAAGTTGTGGTTGTAATTGTAGTTTTATTTTTCTAGTTTTTACTTTCTGCATTTGTAACTGACAGCCACTGTCAGCATTTTCAAAAAAGATCTAAAATGTAAGAGAAGAAAAAATATATGTATTGAGTCAGGACAACTTTTAAATATATCTAAGACTAGTTCTTGCATCCTTTTTCTATGCTTCCATGCCTGAGGTCTTCCTAAGCATCTAATCTCTATTATAATATCAGAATTTATTTATGCATAATACGTGTGTATTATGAAGTTTCATATAATGTTAAAAGAAACCATAATTTGGTTACAAACAGTAGCATCAGAAAATTCCATACCTCCACCATAAATTCCTTAACCCCTTGTGTTGATGCCTGGGGTCGCAGTTTAACTGCAACTTGAGTTCCATCGATGATTGACCCACTATACACTATGCCAAATCCTCCTCTACCAATCTCTCGTTGGAAATTATTTGTTATCATCTCTAAGTCCTTATATGTGAATTGGCGGTTCTCTAACTGCATAGAAGTATCCACAGTACTGGTTCCAATTGAGTCTTGTGTATTTTGCGGAGTTATCGTAGTATTCATGGACGAACCTTTTGGAAAAAATTAAATAGGGTTAATATTATATTGTATTTTATCATTGGTGATTAAGCCAAACAAAGCTGTAATCACGTAACAGGCACTAGTAAAAGTTGTTACTGAAACATTAGGGGTGCAAACAACACTAATTTTGATTATTGTTCTGCCAAATATCTATAATGATTATTTCTTTTTCTGTACCTGACCGTCTTTTAAGTTTGTAAATGATGAAAGTGGCTACTGCCCCTAAGATCGCCACCACAACAATTGGAACTATAATTGCAATGGCTATTTTAGAACTGTTGCTCTTCTTTTCGGATAGATTGCATGAGGTCCCGTCAGAACAAAGTTTTGCATTATCTCCAACTCTATTGAAGAATTAATGAAATATTTCAAACAAAAGATGTAGAATAAAAGTTGGTTATTGAGTTTAAAAAGTTTGAAACAAACCGTAAGGTAAGTGAACCATCTTGTGACTTCTTTAGGAGACTAGATGGAATTGAACCACTGAGTTGGTTGCCCGTTAAATCTCTAATTAAAAAAAAAAAAGCAACTTGGATATGTCATGAAATTTCAAGTAAAATAAAAATGGTGGCTTGAGTTTCCAAAAAGAAAAAAGAAAAAGAACTTACAACAGAGTAAGTGATGGTAATTGAGACAGACCATCAGGAATGGGCCCGGTCAAATTATTATTAGATAAGTCCCTTATAAAGGAAATCAAGAAAAGTTGTTACCAGAATATTATATATAAAATTGTCATAAGGTACCTGTAATAATTATCCAAAAAAACTCCTATCAAGAAAGGTAAAAATAATTAAATTAATAAAAACATACAAGGTCTGGAGCTCTTTCAGGTTGGCAAAGGCATTTATTATTGTACCGCTCAATCCACTTGATGCTAGGCTCCTGTAAATAAAGTTAACCGAATTATAAAAAACCAAAAATTCTACCAAGTCATATTGATTCCCAGACTCACATTTGTTTTCTTAAACTGAGAAATTATTGGTAAAGTAAGGGAAATTTGACAGTGTAGATTTAATTGCAAAACTTGGTGTATTTTTTTTCATGCCACTGATCAAATCTTTGGTAAGTACAAGCAAGATTATAACATTTATTGTATTACAAGATCGATTGAAAAAGAAGAAAAGGAACTCACAGAATTGTGATCCTTGGGGAGCCAGAGACAACAGAACTACAATTCAAACCATCCCATGCATAGTTCTTGGGAGCACATGGATCACCATTCCAATTTCTCTTTATCCCATAATTTGACTTAATTGCATTTATTGCATTTACTGTCAACAAAAAGGCACGTGAATTATTCAATAGTTCTGTCAACAAAAATGGAAATTGATTGTGAAAGAAATAAAGAACTTTACCATCTACACTATCAGTTGGAACATCAGATACTGGTTGCATAATAAACACCTCAAGCGCATTGAGGATCGGCGGCAGAGTGGAGTTCTCAGTGGCTGCGAGCGTGATAATATACCTCTGGGACCCACTGATTGGCCTCCACCAATAAAGTGCCTCGGTGTATAGATACGCTGGAGAGAACGATTCATTGTAACTCTGGACATTGTTCCGAGAAACGTTAAACTCGCGTTTTGCATTTTTGGGGAGGTTCATGAGCTCGGAAAAGTGAAGATTGGCCAAGTAGCCGGGGTCTTTTTCAAACGGGTCAACATCCCAGAAAAACTGCAGCTCTGAGGAGTTAACAGGTGTTACGGCCGTCTGCATGACAGCAGAAGGTGCCTCAAACAAATCATTTACTAAGTTTTGGACTTGTGAGGTAGTGGTGATCTCTGTCCAATAAGGGACATTGCTCCATGGCTCCCACATCCGGTCATGCGGATCGTCTGGGTACCTGTTTTTTTTTTTTTTTTTTTTGGGCAGAGAATTAGACATATTTTATTTGGTATTTGTTGTTTTGGATGCTACTAAAAGTACATTTTGAGGCATACTAAATTTCCATTTATTTTTATCAAAAAAATAATTATTATTATTTTGTCTTTTCAGTTTATGACTGATCTTTTCTTCTTGCAGATAGAACTACATACAATTGCAATATTAACATATGAACTTAAAATAATGTGCATCTAATTAATTAATGTTGACTGTTATGAGAGCTTTGCCTACATACCTTATGATTTTTGTATCTGTCGGCCCTGCATTTTTCCGGGAAACGAGTGACAGATACTGACTTGAATTCGCCAAAGGGTAGAGACTGCTCTTCATTGGCCTTAAATCCAATGAAGAAATGAATGGTGTTCCACGGCCAGTGTTCACCAAACAAACTTGGATATAATCAACAGGAGTAACAAACATTACTTCAGCAATAATTAATTTTTCAGGATCAGAGGTGTTAACAGTTTTCCAATAGCTGACCCCGATGTGAAGGTCGAATATGGGACCCTTGTTAAGCCCGTCATAGTTTCCATACATGAATGTCGTTCTCACCAAGTACTTCACCGCTGCCTCCAAAGATTTTATGGTATAGCAATTTCGAATCCCAGTATCGAAGCTTCTGGCGTTCAAAGAATGTGGCAAGATTGTTGGCGTAATGTACTCCACGGATATGTTATGATTAGTTCCAGTATCTATGTATTGTGCATCGGAGCTGTAGGTGAGCGTGCTGCTAACATCTTTGTAAGTTGAGTTTCCTGGTAACCCGCAATCAATGCTCACAAATCCTACCAAAAAAAAAAAAAAAAACAAAAACAAAAACCAGCTTAATGAATGTCATGAATAGCATATCCAGCAGATTGAAAGAAAAACAAAAACCTTGCTAGCTAACCTTAAAAAAAAAGAGAGAGAAAGCAAACCAGAAAATGAAGAAGCCATGAAATTAAGTAGATGAAGATAAAGCAATTACAACTTTCAAAATACTTACCGTTATTGTCAGCCTGGCTGCTCACTCCGGCATTATTCAGTAAAAAGGAAGCAAGAAATGCAAACCAAAGCGCCATTTCTGTCACATTGTAATTCTTCATTGTCACAGTTAACCAACTGCCTTCCGACTCAAAAGCCCTTATACATGTGTATCTACTGAAGTCATATCTATAGATAGTTCTTGCCCATGCATGGTTGAAATTTGAAGCCAATAGAATGGCTTCTAATTTATAGTAATATATCACAAACCTTCAAGGTTCATGAGTCTTACATGCCATGTCAGTAGTGCACATTGCCCTCTCAGAAAAAAAAAAAAAGGGTCCATCAGCTCATGACTCGCTATACAAATTATTGGAGATGTTTTCTAGCTGGTACAACTGTACAAGGAAGATATTATAAAACCAGAGAATCGTGCTCGCCGATTTTTGTGGCAGCGAATAATAATATTTTTCTCAAATGGTAGCTGAAATGGTTGAATTCTACTACTGGCTGAAATTCCTCCAATCACAGTGCATCACGCGATTCAAATAGTAAAGGTCAACTGACAACCTGGCCTGAAGAGATATCAAATAGTTCGTGTCAATTATGAATCGTCCATTTTAAATTAAAAAGATAATAAATTAATTAACTTAATGATGGGATATAACTAAACCGCTATCTTACCATATTGCGTGGGAGGACCCACCATATATGCGGATTAATTGACTGAAAAATTGATGTCTAATAATTATTTTTATTATCATTGGGAAATATGCATACAGGCGGAGACCGAGCGACGACCGAATTTTTTATGATAAGAAAATGGAAAAATAAAATATTAAATATAAGAAAACATGTGCGGAAATTTTAAAAATGGAAAGGCGGTCATGAGCCATGGCGTTCCTGCGGGACGCCATGGCACATCTCCACCCTGTAAAAAAAAAAAATTTCAGTTATGGGACGCCATAGCTCTCTCAACTCCGGAAAAGGAAAAAAAAAAAAAAAGGAAAACTGGACCACCACAGCTCTCTCAACCCATGAAACGAAAAAAAAAATGTGGGCCGCCATGGCTCCCACATATTCACAAATTTACCTCTCCCATTTGCTCCGTAACAGCAGAAAAAAAAAGACAATAGCTCCTCAAACAGTGACAAGGAGCGGAAAAAGAAAAGAAAAGGACAACGGAGTCGCTGGTCCCTGCCTGATCTCACTCCACTGGTCCCGTGACGTCCCGGCACTAGTGAAAAATATGGAATCAGGATCGGTTATATATGCATATTAGTATCGGAATACAACCGATCCTGATGAAGGCGATATTGATACTACAATCATCTGAATCGGTTAAATAACTGATCCTAATAGTTACTATCAGGATCAGTTTCAAACAACCGATCCTGATGTTATATTGGATCTAAAAAAAATATTTTTTTATTTGGCCAGCTTCCATATATATTTGCTGGCCAGCATAATTTTTTTTTTATTTACCATTGATTTATTGGAGCTCAAAACCAATTAAGAACACAAAATAAAATTCATGAAACACAAAAAGAAGTACAATAGTTGAAGAAATTTGGTGCAATAGCAAAATAAAATTCAGCCACATGTATGGCACTCCCTCTTTTATCGTCTCCACCAGTGCGAACTTCAAAATCTGAACAAATATTTATATCATTAATTGCTTGCTTGTGCATCTTCGATGCATGTATTATTTAAATTGAAAGACAAGGAAAACCTAGCTAGCATATCTCAAAGTGTACCTCTTCACCGCCGATGGAATAATCTCAAAAAGCCTTGCTCAAATGAAAAAAAAAAAAAAAAAAAATTGAAACCATGAACTGTAATACTGCAATTTAGTGTAAATTAAAAATACAAAAGATGCTCAAATGTACATAAGAGATTTGAGGAAATAAACAGTATGTACCTTAAGTATAATTTAAGGGCATAAGCCGGGGCATCATCCTTCATCTCATTCCATGAACTTGGAAGAGTTGGATGGCACATCCTTGTCAGTTTTCGTCCTCTTCACCTTTTTTTGACATGATCAAGACAGAGAGAGACAGAGATCGCTAAGTTGAGAGGCGCCGGAGACAGAGAGAGAGAGACAGAGGAGTTGAGAGGCGGGTTTGATTTTTGCTAAGTTGAAAATGAGAGGCGCGAAATGAAAATAAGAACCCTAGAAGAGGGAGAGACTGAGACAGAGAGAGAGACGGAGGAGTTGAGAGGCGGGTTTGATTTTCGCTAAGTTGAAAATGAGAGGCGCGGAATGAAAATAAGAACCCTAAGGAGTTATCAGGATCTGTTGTTTCAAACAACCGATCCTGATAACTACTATTAGGATCGGTTGTTTTAAACAACTGATCCTGATAGTAGTAATTAGGATCTGTAAAAAAAAAAAGTATCAGGATCGGTTGTTTTAAACAACCGATCCTGATACTTTTTATTTATTTACAGATCCTAATTACTACTGATTGTAAAAAAAAAAAAAAAAGGTATCAGGATCGGTTGTTTAAAACAACCGATCCTGATACTTTTTTTTTTACAGATCCTAATTACTACTGATTGTAAAAAAAAAAAAAAAGTATCAGGATCGGTTGTCTATGAGGATCGGTTTTTTTAAACAACCAATCCTGATACTTTTCTTTTTCTTTTTTACAGATCCTAATTACTACTATCAGGATCGGTTGTTTGTTAGAACCGATTCTAATAGTATCAAGATCAGTTTTTAGAAACAACCGATCATAATAGTTGATAAATTAGGATCGGTTGATCAAAAAACCCGATCTGATTAGTTTTTAGGATCGATTTTATTAAGAAAACCGATCCAAATAGATATTAGTATCGGTTGTTTGATATAGCCGATCCAGATAGGTCGATCCTGATTCTAGTTTTGCCACTAGTGCGGTCCCGGATTAGCTGGTCCCGTGGCGCCCGGGTCCCGATCTCACTCCGCTGCGCCCCAAACGAAGGCAGCCACTTAAGTAAATGTTTATTTATATTTTTCTAGATTAGTTAAAATTAGGAGGTTATTAAATAAATTAGTTTAGCTTTATATATAGGATTAAAATAGATTTTCGTCTTAATTTTTTGTTGTGAAATAAATTGTTTAGATTAGAATTAAAATAGATTTTCGGTTTTATTAGATTAGAAATTAGGTTAATTATTTTCATTTGAAAACAAATTATGTGAAATAATTTGTTTTTAAAGACAAGATTCTAGTTAATTTTATGTAATACTTTAATAATTTGTTTTTCTATTTTAAATAACTTATCACAATTCAAACAGCTCATTAACTTTAGGCTAAAAGTATATGTTGAACATTTTTTAACAACCTGAAAACTTCATTTGTTGTTTGAACATTCTTAGTCATTAATTTAGAGTTTGGATAATGAAAATGTTATGCATGCAAGATGTCAGCCCCTCGTGCTGAGTATGGTCATCAAAACATTGATGATGCGTTTGACGAAGATGTAGTGCCTCAAACTCAATCATCAAATCATTTTAGTTCGTTATTGTGGATGCCACATCAGCAACACCGGACTTCATTGATTTCTACCGATATAAGTTACCAATTTTTTTGTATAACTTGTACTTATTTTAAATTCATGTTTCATTATTTTTTAAATTATATTTTATAACTATGGCAGCCTAATAATGGAGTGAGGGCTCGAGGCGACAAGTACATTATTCCGTACCATTGGCAATGTGAAGAAATCTTAAAGAATCTCGGCTTATATCAGTGTCTCAAATGAAGGTTGCAAACGTCGATCATTTGCTTCTCAGTGGTCTCTTAGAGCGTTGGCGACCAGACTCATACATTTCATCTTCCTGTAGGTGAGATGACCATTACTTTAGAGTATGTTTCTTGTTTGTGGACTTTGTCAATTAAGGGGATACCGGTGACTGGTGTGTCATATGGTAATTGGGAAGGTTTAGTAAATGAGTGTCTTGGAGTTGGGTCATGGGATGCTTTGATGAAACCAAATAAAAGATCTGGTGACATACAAAAATTTGGGTATGCCATAAACTTAAAAAGTTTGCGAAATCAGTTTAAAGCCATGCCTTCGGGTTCGAGTGAGCCTACACCGGAGCAGATACATCAATATAATAGGGCTTATATACTTGATTTGTTTGGATCTTTACTTTTTTCCTGATTCTTCTGGAGATTTGGTACCAGTGATGTATTTGCAATTTCTCAAGGATCTCAATATGCCTGGGCAATACAATTGGGGTGGGGCTGTTTTAGCATTGCTATACAGGAATCTATGGTGGGGTATCACTTGTAAAGCTAAAATGGTGATAATGCTAGCGGGTCCGGTGGTACTTTTACAACATTGGGCCTGGTCGCAGTTGCAGACCGGACATCCATGTCCATACAAAGGTTGGGCTCCTGATTGGGGGTCACCGGATCCCCAGTCTTGCCCTGTATTTGGAGCTAAGTGGTGTGGTCCCCTCAAATATAAACAACCTCATGGGACAGCTGGAGTTAAATACTTTCATAATCAGTTGCAGGAATTGCGGGAGGGTAACGTAGATTGGGAGCCATACAACCGTTGTGGAGCCATATGCCATCCCGAGTACATCAAGATGTAGAGTTTTTTCGTGCCCGTGTGCCATTGGTATACTTTTGGATTATAGAGCATTACTATCCAGACCGAGTGATGCGCCAGTTTGGGTATCGACAGGCCATCCCAGTACTAGAGACACTCCCAGAGGAGGAGGTACGTAGATTATACAAGTTTGTTCATAGTAGTTTGTGTACTACTAATTGGTCGGTTGAGCATCAAACATATGTGTTTAAGTCATCGCAACACGGTAGCTACGTTGTCGCAGTAGATGGACCTTTTTCTTGCGATCAGATTGAACCATATCAACGGTGGTTCCATAAAAATTGCATGTATAATATCTTCGAGGTACCTTAGGGCCACGATGGTGTTCAGCCCATGGATCTTGACAGAAATGATAACAGTGAATATGGATACATAGCTAACGAGCCAAGGAATACACGTAAGGTACGTATACGTGACTTGACTTTTCAATACAAAATGTATACATATGCTTATGCTTATGCTAATGCTTATGCTTATATTGACTTGTTTAATATTTTCATAGGCATATGCAGCTCTCCAGTTAGCAAAAAATGGTATAAATATGATTAAGAAGGGGATGAAAAAAGCGGGAAAGAAACTCATTAAAGGGATTATTGCTTGTGTTAGAGACAATGGGATGGAACCCTGACTACAGACGATGCTAGTGGAAGCCCACTTGCCGACAAACTATGAGGATATCACATCGGATGAAAGTGAGGATCACTTGGCCGATCATCAAGCAGCCATCAGTCCTCACTTCACGTACCCTGATTATGTCAGTCAGGTATATTTGAAACAACTTGATAGAATATGTCTTGAAACTAGTTAGGGTTTAGGGTTTATGTTGACTTAAATTACATGTTTTTCGTAGGGTTTAGAGTCGCATAATGCGTACCTTAATTTGAGTGGCTCATTGCCACACGCAGAACTGAGCTATGTCAATTAGGTATTTTTGAAATAACTTGAGAGAATATTAATTTGAGGTATATTTCGACCTAGTTAGGGTTTAGGGTTTAGGGTCTAGGTATTATGTTGAATAAATTTACATGTTTTCGTAGGATCTAGAGGCGCAGAATGTGTACCTTAATTTGAGTAACTCATTGCCATACGCAGAACCGAGCTATGTCAATCAAGTATTTCTGAAATAACTTGACAAAATATTAATTGAAGGTATATTTGAACTTAGTTAGGGTTTAGGGTCTAGGTATTATGTTGAATAAAATTACATGTTTTTTGTAGGAACTGGAGTCACAGAATGTGTACCCTAATTTGAGTGGCTTAGCGCCGCATGCAGAACCGAGTTGTGTGAATCATGTACATTTGAAACTAATTAGGGTTAGAGTTTTAATATTTATTGATAAGATAATTTTATTAGAACCTAGTTTCAGGGAATAATGCCAAATAAAACTTCAATTACATGTTTTTCATAGGAATTGGAGTCGCAATATGTGTTTAACAATTGGAGTCACTCGCAGAATGCGTTCGGATGTTTTGCCAGTTAAGTATATTTGAAAAAACTTGAAGGTATAATTGAAAGTGAGGATGAAGGTATATTTGACTTAAATTACATTTTTTTGTAGGAATTGGAGTCGCAGAATATTGAGCTTTGCTGGGATGTGCCAATTAACAGCGCCCATGTTGTTACACAAGCGCCAGTCCCGAACCAATTTGATGACTCATAGTCTTTCTCACATCTATTTGAGACTCCACACCAACAGCCCTCCGACACCTAAATTCAGCCCATGTCGGATGTTGAGGATCACTTGCTCGCTATGAATCCAAGTAGTAGAACGGGTAAAGTCTACAAAAAATGTAAGAGAGTCATTATGAAACCAAACACATATATCTCTGATTAGGTTTGGACTTGTGTGATGTAATTCGAACTTTTTATGTAATTCAGACTTATGCTGTAATTCAGACTTATTATGCTAGACAACTTTATGTTATGTTATGTTCATTTTGACTTGTTATGACTTCTTATGTTTGGACTCTACGGTTTCTGAGTTGATATGTTATTTTTTTGGGGCAGTTGGATTTATGCCACTCAAAAACTTCAAAATTGTATTTTTGCCACTCTGGAGGAATATTCCTTTTGGTTGATGATACAACATCCCCAATTTTGCACCCAGTAGCAAATTTTTTTTTTTTTTTTTTTTTTTTTTTTTTTTTTTTAATCAACCTTTGCTCTTAACTTTGGGGCGATATTTTCTACTGATTCTTGCCTCCCCTCACCTCATCGTGTTTACCCGCAATCTTCCCCACTTCTTAGGGTACTATACGGCAGGATGATTCTTTTGGTTTGACAAGAACTTTTGAAAATCAAGCCCTATAAGCTAATATCCTTGGGTTGAGGATGGTTAAATAAAACTTTTACGCAATATACATCTTTTGTTTTGAACAGTTTTCATGAGTTTTGGCATGATCTCCCCTACTTGCCTTCCTAGAATATAAAGAAACTTAGAAAGCCATTAACAGACCTTGCTCTGATACCAGGGTTGGATCGATCAGAGGCGTCTTCACACTTCAACGGGTTACTGTGAACGCAGGAAGAATGAAAACACACAAGCGGAAATTATATTAAGTGGAATGTTTACAAGAGAGAAGTGGAAAAGAGAGAAGTGAAACTTGCTGGTGCTCAGCTTGTTTCGCAACTCCTAAACAAGCTCTTATATAGAAACTTAGGAATGGAATCTCATTATTACGCCGGGTGCTCATTGGGCCCCATCGCGCGTGAATAAAGGATAGTCCACAATCCTTTGTCTCCCACTAAAGAAAAAGGTGCTAATAATGCACCGAAAGTTGGCCAGGCTATGGCCCACACAAAAATAAAGGAACGGCCTAAACGTTCAGGCCCAAAAAGTAAAACACACAAAAATTAAAGTGATGCCAATAATGCACACCTTTGGCATCTTACTATAGGGTAGATACAATTACGCTTTTTCAGACCCTAAATACCTTGATCTCACAAATCAGCTTCTTGAGTTCTTGGTATTTCTTCTGAAGTCCTGTAAGCGTAAGACGGACTTGGGGCAACCAGTCTCCCCAATAGTTATCCTTTGTAGCGAGCTTAGAACATTGCGCTTCCTTCATTTGCTGAATTTTAATTAAATCCGTAACACCTTCTAACATTCGCGAAATTGCCCGGTTTTCTATTGTCCGGAGCTGGAGCCTAAGCTCCTGTACTCGGCGCATATTATTGGATACGCCATATGTTTGCCGTAATAAATCCCGGTACTGGCAAACGATTGACTGATTTGCAGGATTATGTGGGACATTTTCTCCTGCACCTTCGGGTTGGGCTGCTCCTTGCTCTCCTGGAGAGCCCCTGCTAGATTGTCCAATATGTCCTGAGCCTCCTTGTTGGGCCATCCTGCATCAATCAAGACATTAATTAGTCGGGACAGGGAGTCAGCCAAAAGGTTGTCTCGCCCATCAATGTGTTCAAACTGAACATCTATTCCAAGCCCTGTCACGAAATCCGTGAATGCAACCCATCGCACTCTTGAAGGCTTGTTTATGTTAGATTTGTTGAAGAAACTAATAATCGCTTGACAGTCTGTACGAATTATTAATTCCTTCCTATCGAGGTAGTAAATCTTTAAAGCCTCAAGACTATTCATCACCGCGAAGATCTCAGCATCTATTGTTGATTTTGGCGGGTTGAACTTGCCACTTGCGTATGCGCACGGCTTTTCCGTGTTTTTCGGGTCATATCTCCTTGGTTTCCATTTGCATACCCCGCCCCATCCGTCCATGCATCCGTCTGTTTCAATAACGATAAAGCATTCTTCGGGGGGTACACATAAGTCAGGCAGGTTCTGAACCTGCTGCTTAATCATGCGAATAAGCTCCCAATCCTGTTTATTTAACCGTTTATCACCAGTAGGACTAGTTTTCGCATAGAGAGGGCTTAAGAGTTTTCCAAGATTTGGAATATAACTCCTAGCGTAGTTGAGGATTCCCAACCAGGATCTCATCCCGGATTTTTGGGTGAGGTCATCTTCTTTGTATTCCTCAATCTTCTTGATAATGTTCGGCTGTAGTCGTATAATGCCTTTGCCAATAACTGCCCCTAGGAACTCAATCTGGGGTACAGCTATTTTCATCTTTGTTGGGCTGAGGACGAGCCCGAACTCCTCACATTTTGCCAGCATCTTTTGCAAGTGCTCTGCATGCTCCTTTTCAGTTTGAGAGAACACCAGAATATCATCAATGTACACCGCAATGAAATCTTCGGTGCCCTTAAAACAGTGATCCATTTTGCGTTGGAAGACTGCAGGAGCATTTTTCAGTCCGAACGGCATTACTAGCCATTCATACAATCCATCCGGTACCCAGAACGCAGTCCATTCCACTGAGTCCGGGTGCATTGCCACCTGGTGGAATCCACTCTTTAGGTCGAATTTTGAGTAGATTTTACTATTCGCCACTTTTCTCATGATGGTGTTGATACCCGGAAGACTATATTGGTCTTTCTCCGTAATATCGTTTAACCTCCTATAGTTGAACACCATTCTTTCCCTTCCCTTCTCTTCTTTTCCGGTTTTGGGGTCGATTGTTGTACCGGAATGCACAATTATGGCCGTTGTGCGGTGTCTGCTTTTGCTGGGCCTTATTACTCCTAGTTTTAATAAGGCTTCAACATGCTTCGTAAAGGCCCCTTTCATCTGCGGTGTTACATGTTTCAAGGGCCTATCCTCAATAATGAAATCTGGATTTTTGATATCCAGCTTACAGATTACTTGGTTCTTGGCCCAATGCTGTAGCGGATTTTCACCAATAAATCCTGCTTCCTTCATCCTTCTTAGTATGGGGTCAAATGTTGTTGCAAAGCTCGGGGACGTGTGCCCGAAGTTGTAATGAACCATCTCTTGGAGCTGAATATGCTCCAAGTCCTCTAGGTCTTCCTCTTCAAGCGCTAAAATCTTTGCCTGGGGTTGGGTATTGATGACGGTGAGGTTTTTGTAAAAGGTTATCGTGTCGCCCTCTATCCTCAGGCCTCCATGCATAGAGCGTATAAAGTTACACCCTATGATCATTTGGATTTCTCCGCCCAATTTCATTGGAAATGCGTAGGTGTATGGTATACGGAATTGATTTTCTCCAATAACCATTCTTCCGTATTTTAGTTTCATGTTGGCTGTTTGGGTTGAGTTTACGCCTGTAAATTGTACCACAAAAGTATTTTCTTCAAGAGCTTCCTTTGGTACTGAGCCCTGATCTATACAGCAGGTTGTGGCTCCAGTGTCGAGAATGGCTCTTGCTCTAAACTTCTGGATCCTGGGAATATCGAACTCCACCTCTAGATTATACAGTCTGTTTTTGATAATTCTCCCGGTGGATGGTTCACTGCTGTTTTTGCAGACTGTTTCTCCATGGAGAACGTTAACTCCTTCGTCTGCATTAACCCCCTTTCCCTTTTTGTCACGTGCCAGGTCATCGAAATCCTCCTCAAATTGTTCTTCAAGGAGTTTTTCGTACTTCTCTTTATAATGATTTACTTCTTTCTGTAACCTCTCCATTTCAGCCTCGCACCAAATGATGTAATCTCTCTGTTCTTGAACAAGGGTTCTGAGGTTAATTTGTGCTGGTGCGGTTGTGGGGCTTACTGGCACTTCCTTTTTAAAATAGAATGGGCCACAAAGGTTGCACGCCGTGACTCCACATTCGGGACAATGTATCCTTGCGCGAATGATGGTTTCCCTAGCGCAACAGGAACACTGTGTTTTGAACGGTTGCTCAATCACCTGATTATGCTGCCATTGGTGCTGGCAATTCATCTGTTTCTCAGGTAGTTTTATTCGGGGTCGATAACCCGAATTTTCTTCACCAAGCATGAACAGGGAGTTTAGTTGTAAGGTCTGAACCCCTTGTTGTAAATTCATCTCTCCATCTTCTCCTTCAGAAATACTGAAAATAGCATCACTTTGATTTTCTCCTTCTTGCACCGATATGATATCGCAATCTTCTGGTATGTCCAGTCCTTCAAAGATTGCGGCTCGTTTGATATTTCTTTTATCACTGGGGCATTCTCGTGCAAAATGACCTTCTTGTCCGCATAGGTAGCACTTGCATCTTTTGTTTCTGATCAAATGCTTCCTCTTTTCTATTCTGGCATGGGACTCATGAGGTTTGCCTTTATAGGTTTTTGACATCCGCAGGCCATACCTCTTTTCTGGTTTTCGGTAATAGCCAGGAATAGGGATTTGACTGCAGAAGGAGAGGTCTTTGAGTGACCGTTTGAATGCGGCATCTTTGCATTCATTCTCCAGGTATTTGTATGCGAATAATACCCTTGGGATAACTCCAACCGTGAGGCCAGGGTATCTTTCTTCGAATGCGGTTCTTATCCTGGTTCCCAGATCACCGGGCATTTTTAACCAGAATTTCTCTGAGAGTTCTGGGCTAATATACATTCGTCCAGATTTCGCTGCTAAACGTAAATATTCATTCATGTATTGAATAAGATATTTTACGTTGTCGCATGTCAGTCTCTCCAGATCTCTGTAGGCTTGATCTTGGATTACTGTTGATCCTTGGGCAGGATCCTCCAACGAAAACACCCTTCTCATCTGAGAAAGTATGTTTTGGGTACCTTCTCGACCATCTGCCACTGTTATTAATGCCTCGTATTCAGCGAGGAATTGCATCCTCCACTGAACCCATGTTAGCTTTTCTACCTCGCCTAAGAGGTTTTCCATATATTCAATTTTGTCTCTTGGATCTGTGAATCCTTTTTCCGCTACATGGTTTCGTGTGATAGATTCCCATCTTGAGAATGCATCATGGAATAACCCCAGTTGATCCGGGATTACAAACATGGCACCTTGCTGCTGTTGTGCTGATGGCAGGGTCCACATTTCATTGTTGTAGCCTCCACGAAAGTGTCCTGTTTTGGGCACCCTTTCATCAAACGTGGGGGCTTGCCTTGCCTCATTTGTCGCTCTGGCAGGAGGGTAACTGGGCATATGCATCGATTGGTCCGGCGGTGGTCGGTAGTGTGACATTGCTGAAGAACCAGTTGATGCGAAGGCATGTTCCGTCATTGCCCTTGACAGGTTTCTGAGTTGAGGGTAGTCAAAAAGTCCTTCTGTTTCATTTATCATAAAAATAGTGTTGGCCTTTTCTGTTTCTTTTTCCTTGCCATGTCTGCTGACACTGAGCCCGAAATCATCGAGCTGATTACCCCCTCTAGCTACCGAAAAAGGATTGATCCAATCCTTTTCATCATCAGTATCCCAGATAGGACAGGGGAGTGCTGATTCAGGAGTAGGTGGTTGTGCTGACTGGGTAGCAAGGTATCGTATATACTGCCAGTCATCTTCTTCTTCATCATCATCACTCCCTTCTTCTGTTAGGATCATTATGGTTTCGCTTCCAACTTCATTCTCATCATCATCATCGGGTGTGACATCTGTGTTTTCAGGGGCTGGTACGTAATCTCCAAATGATATAGAGATTCGTCCATCGAGTAGGTTTCTGGTTAATAATTCAGTAGGCATCATAGGGATAGTGACCCTAGTCTGCCTCACTAACCAGTTGTTGCCCTGAGTCTCTTGGGCTGAGTACCTCCTTCCAGGGAGAGCTCGTACTCCCCTGCTCACCAAGTACTCAGATACATTGTTTATCTGATAGGCAAACCCGACATTTGGTGTGTTGGACAACCGTCCGACTAATCCTCTGGTGATTAAGAGGTTGGCTTCGCCATTCTGCCAGTTCTGATATCCTCTTGTTAGGATAGATATCTGGAAATTTCTGTAGAAATCTCCGATTGTCTGCATAGTGTCCGGTATAACGAACACCAACTGGCTGCCTTTTGTTAGATCAATCTCCATGGTTGCAAATATCGACTGATCTCCTTGCCACCTATTGTCTCTAAAGACGATCAAGGCTGAGGTTCCCTCATCTTGTCTGTGCAGAATTTGCACCCTGACTTGTGCGACTCCAATGTGGATAAACTGCATTCCACTCTGTCTGAGGGCCTCGTAGCTCTCAGGCTGTATGAAAGGCCTATCTATCTGCTGGTTATCAACACAGAGAATAGCCTCCTCGGAGAGGTGATTATAGACACGGTGGTTGTTGTCATCTCTTCGAGAGTTGTACAGTACCTCAGCAGGTACTATGGCAGCTCTGTCCCTTAGAGACCTCCTTAGTTGTGCTTCAGGCTCAACTTGCTCTTCTAGGGTCATCTGATATGGATTTCTACCAGTAATGGTTCGTGCCAGATTTCTCAAATTTCTTTGAGTGTTGTATCTCCTTCTTTGCCCTCGCCTGTACTCTCGAACCTGGTCTTCGAATAATGGGCCTCCAGGATTTATGGTTTGAGTTTGGGACACACTGGGCCTGCCTGATGTTTCCATCACTTGAGTTTTTTCCTTTCTTCTTGAAGGATAACAAAGGGGTCCTTAAAGACTTTCAGTACCCCTTTCTTTTCTCTAGGTTTTGAGGGTCCGATTGATAACTTAGCGAGTCTGGCTGATAGCTCGTCAGTTATGTTGGTTGGCAATTGCACGCTCTCGTGCTTCGAGATTTGGTCCTTCAGAACCTTTATCTCTGCCTCAAGGTTTTTGATCTCCTCAAGTATTTGTACAAGCAGCTGGATTTGGGTATTGTTCTGTTTTATTATTGCGGTTGTGCCTGATGTACCACCACGGTTGTCAGCAGGTTTTGCGAAACCTACTGCTGGTGACTCGATCGGGTTGGTTGCTTGAACTGCTTGCTTGTAGAACTGGGAGTTTTGAGTGTTCGTATAATCACTCATGAACTGGCCCACGTTTCCACCTTTTTGAGTATAGCTTCCACCCGGTTTAGTTTCAGGCTTAGGTCCTCAGAGATTTTGAGGGCCTCTGTCTCAACTAGTTTGGGTTGCTTAGCTATCTCAGATACCAGAGTTTTAACCTCTGATGTTGTTAAGGGACGGTTTTCTGTGAATAGGATTGTGAGGTTTTTCAGATTTCGTTCAAGTTTTTGTATTTTCTGGTCTAGGGAATGTATTTGTTCTTGGGTTTGTTTAAAGTTTTTCAGGCTAACTCGGCTAAACAGGTTTAATCTGTCATATACAACAGATATGTTACTGGCTAGTTGTTTATTGGTTACGGTTGTTGTTTCCGAGAGATCTAGGTACTCTAGGGTCGAAGTTCGAGATTTTGTATACCACTCCTGTATAGATTGCTCCCACCTTTCGCTCATAAAAGTATTTTGAAATTGTTTTTAATAAACACGTGATTTTTGAGTATCCTAGGTTGGCAATTCGGGTTTGATCATACCATTTATCATTATTTCTGTTCAAGGTTTATACACATCTGATTTCTTCTGGGGACAAACTTTGGAGCTATCAATCACACCACTTTTGGGTTGGGTGGCAAATTTACAATTTCTCTGTTTTGTAGTGGCAATTTTACAATTATCCCTATTTTTTTTGTTATAGATAGCACTTGAAGTAATTTATAGATGCTGAGATATTTGTTGACCTTTTCATGAAATTTGTCGTACAAATACTTCTCGCATGCAGCTTGAATGCTTTTACGAGACGCAATCTGCAAAAGGCAGCGAATAATGAAAAGTATTCTAAAAAGCCCATGACGTAGATTAGATTAAACGTTTTTTTTTTTCCAAATTTATGGGACTAATTAATAATTAAAGACATTACACACTAAAAGTTATAAATGAAAACTACTAGAGTGCAAGCTTTTTTTTTCTTTTTTTTTGAGAAAAGTGGAACATGATATTTAAGTAGCTCAATACAATTCGGCAATTCGGCAAACAACCTAACAATTCGGCAATTCGACAAACAAAAATAGGTTTAATAATTTAAGTAGCTCAATTTGGCTATTCGGCAATTCGGCAATTTAAGTTATCAAACAATACGGTAACCAATTTAAGTAGCATAATTCGGCAAAAATCCAACAAGTAGCTAAATAATTTAAGTAGATCATTTTTGCACAGACCAAATATTGCATAAAATAAATATGAAATATTACATAAAATAAATAAGACATACAACATAATAGTAAAATAAGATATATGAGTAGAACTAGGGTGTTCCTAAGTTCACCAAGCCCCTTTGTGAACTCAACTCTAAAACCTATCGGATTGGCTTCAAACGACGAATTCAAACCGTTGAAATTCTTCTACCTTACGAGTGATGCGTCTACATGTGAAAATTTTAAAATTTTAAATTAGTTTTGTATAGAGTCAAGTGGTCAAAATGCGTCCAAAAAATGAATGCATTAAAATTAATTTATAAACCTTCTAATTTTGACCACTTGACTTTATACTAAATTAAATCGAAAGTTTAAAATTTTCACATGTAGACACATCACCCGTAAGGTAGAAGGATTTCAACGGTTTGGATTCGTTGTTTGAAGCCAATCCGATAGGTTTTAGAGTTGAGTTCACAAAGGGGTTTGGTGAACTTAGGAACTCCCTAGTTCTACTCTATATATATTATATAAATGCTATGTTGCAATTCCTCATCTTCCCTCCTACTAGAAGATGCTCCTGCAATTTATATCAAACTATAAAAATGTGCACATTTTAAGAAAAAAATATATTGAAAAATAATTTTTTTGGATTTCAACAAACTGTTGCATTTCTTGCATTCCTTACATTTCTTGCATTTCTTTCATCAGTAGAACGTCTAACTTGGTGTCCCAACCTCCTTCCTTGCATTTTGTCCATGGTCATTTTAATATGATTGTGTCTTCTCCGTCCCTTACTGATTAAATCTCGATCAGGAAAAATAGTTGGTCCTGTGTATTTCGGTCATTCACGTTGGTTTCCAAACCCATGGAAATTACCACTCCAAGTTTCGAGAAGCTTGTTCGTGGAATAAAAAGTATCAACAAAGCAGTTTACGTCGAAATTTCTCTCCCGACAAACAGCTAGTACATGAGCACAGGGTATACATGTCAACTGCAGTTTTCGACATGTGCATTCTGCTTTATTAGCATCTCTGAGGATGACATTGTATTTGAAGGTTTCAGTATCAATGAATTTAAGCTGTCACGTTACCTCATCATACCAATGAACTTTTTCGTTTTTGGCCATGACATCGTACTCGCCCCGTGGCTCACCATAAGATCTGGCAGTCATTGCAAGGAAACAGGTCCCGCGCGTTACCAACAAAGTTTCGACCCACCCTGACCATACATGCCTCTCATTTATGCGAGCCACACCTTTCTCCTTCCTAACCCTAAACCAATCGACTAGTTTGTAAAATGTGTCTTCGACCAGTGCAACGACCGGTAGTCTTCGACTTCTTTAGAACACATTATTCAACGATTCCAACCCATTAGTTGTCATAATCCCCCAACGGGCGCCATTGTCAAATGTTTGAAATACCCTCCATGGTTTAGGGGCCTCAGTTTCATCGTTGTCGCGGTATTTACCTACTTTATCCAAGTATGGGATTGTTGCCGGAGGCGTAGAATTTGCATCCACTCTGCATACGCTCTTGGCTTCCTTTTCTTGACAAGTATTTTAAATATCTCACAAACATCTTTATCATGGACCTTTTTTATTAAATTCTCAGCTACATGTTGTGAACACAATGTCTGAACACACTCTCCAACGTCCTCCCACCAACCACCATGTCTATCTTTAAAAACCTTCCTTATTCCCAAGTGTCTATCTGGAACAACACACATGAACCTCGTCGAGCCAATTACCTCTTGTCGTAGCCACCGCATGAACCATCCCCAGTTCTCGAAACTCTTTTCCTGAACCAATCCGAAAGCCATAGGTAGCAATTGATTCTCAGCATCATAACCGCAAGCTATAAGCAATCTCCCCTTGTATCTACCGGACAGAAAGCATGCATCAATGCTAATGATAGGCCTCAGATGAGGCACTGTCGCAATACATGGACCGTAAGCCCATGCTGCTGCCTTAAACAACGGATTTGTCTCTTTCGCGGTGGGTTGTGATTTAACTGTCCATTTTGTCCCTGGATTTGCTCTTGTTATTGCTTGTAAAAGTGGAGTGAGGATTGCATATAAGCCCTCCCAACTGCCAAACATTTGTTCAATTGCCAGCTCTCGGCCACGCCATAACCTATTATATTTGGGAACAATTCCTTTGAAATGAGCACGAACTATCAATTTGATGTCACTAATGTTTTTTTAATATCTTCTTTAATATCTTCCCTTATAACATTGGCAATCACTGCTGCTGTTAATTGTGCATGACCAGTACGATCAGTCGGGGCACGACATGTATGCAGTGTATTTAATAATTTAATTGTCCACCGAGCTCCAAAAAAAGAAGACGTGGTGTACAATCGCCAATTGCACCTAGTGTCTTTGCACTCGACCACAATTTTGGTTTTGTTATTTTCTTTCCATTTTATTTCAATATTATTGCGTATGTGTGACTCCTTTATAGCTATATTGATAGCATCTTTTGACTGAAATACTTGCTCCACAGCAAGAGATTGATCATCAAAATGTGGGGGTCGTACCGAAAAACTTACATCTGCTTCCTGAAATGCAGGTGTGTCATTGAAACTCGCTACAGGGTGACGGTCACCACGACCAGAAATGGGAAAATGCTGAGTCGGCACAGCTAGTGTCTGGGACTTTAGTAAGACATCATCTTCCGAATCATTTTCATCATATTCATCATCATCACAATAGTCTAGGTCATTTTCGTCATCACTTTGTGACAAGTCGTCATTATCAGGACAATGATCACCAAAATCCGGCATATCGTATTATGTCCAATTCACCTCTGCCTGGACGGCTGGTGAAAACTCATTCATGCTGGGATAAGGTTCAAGGTAAATATTTTGGGGCGGTGTGTGTTCTTTCTAACGGGGTTGAGCCCGACTGGAACCCGCATGTGGATCATAGTATCGGGACTAACGAGGTTCTAGCTGCGTCTCAGGTACCATACTATCAAAGTGCAATTGGAGTTGCGTTGCGCCCACGATTGGAACAAACTCAATGAAAAAATCAATGACACGGTATTATCTTCCGGAATTCATTAACTACTCAAAAATTATCATCCAAACTTCATTGCAAATAAGTTTTACAACCTCATAATAACAACCAGTAGGTGTACCAACATTACTTCGAGCATAAATGATTATGTTGTATTCACTCTTAGAATATCCAAAATGACGATAAATCATACCTTTCAAATTGTCAAAATTTTGTTCACCGGTCGAACGAAATGAATACTGATGGCTAATACTATACTCCGCGTCTCTCGGACCGTATCGAATTTCACCACTGATAATCACATTTACTAATACCATGATTGATTGTTTCCAGAAAAATAACCTACACAATGAATATTAATTACAAAATATAAATATTTTTTGTTTACAACAAAGTGAGTTAAAAAATATTGTAAATAAATTAACTAAAAAATTATTACTTTAAAATTTCAGAGCTCCGTCAATTTTCGGACATGAGAAGGAAAGAATGAGATGAGAGAGACAGATCTGAATGTCTCTCGGTCTTTTATGAGCTTAGATAGTGGTCATAGTATGTCATGGTGTTCCATTTTTTTTCTTTTTGTTGGTTGAGATGGCTTGTGGCGTCCCATTTAGAATATTTTTTTTTTCCGTTTCTTTGGTTGGGCTGGTGCCATGGCGGCTCACATTTTTTTTTCGTTTCGTTGGTTGAGAGGAGCCATGGTGGCCCAGTTTTTCTTTTTTTCTCTCTTTTTCCGGAGTTGAGAGAGCCATGGCGTTCCACAACTGAAACTTTTTTTTTCACGGGGTGAAGATGTGCCATGGCGTCTCTGCGGGACGCCATAGCTCGTGACCGCCTTCTCATTTTTAAAATTTCTGCACAAGATTTCTTATTTTTAATATTTTATTTTTCCATTTTCTTATCAATAAAAATTTCGGGAGCGAAGACTTTGACTTGGATTACTCATCTTCTGCCAAACTTCGCGAGCAATTTGTTCGCAAAAAATATTATCTTACTGCCACTTGTTTTTATTAACCAATTTATTTTCCCTTCATGTAAGTTGAAAGCAGATCGGTTTATTTTTCAATACTTGGACTAGTCGGTGCAAATTCGATCTGGATAATTTCTTTTTTCTAGTTAAAAAATTTTCTGTAACGTGTAAATAGGTTTATATTTGCATATTGTATTAATTGTTTTCAGTTTTTTCTTTAGACTTAGGATTAACTATGTTATTGAGGATATGCGAAATAAAAAACTTTCTTTTGGTATCACTTTTTCAAAATAAATATTTATTGATATGAAGAATATATTGAAAATACCGTATAGTTCAAGAGGAGAGATCTAGTTACCACAACTATTTTTTACATTTTCAAAGTTCAAATCATCGATCCAAACCATTCAACATGATCTCTACAATAAAATGTGCTTCCATATCAAATTTTACATTTTTTTTATTTTTTTTACTATTAATTAAGATGGGTACAAAATTCAATGGTCTGAATTTGACTAGTTTTTGTACCTATCTTAATAAATAGTAAAAAAATTCAAAAAAATGTAAAGTTTGATCTGGAAGCATATTTTATTGTGGAGATCATGTTGAACGTTTTGGATCGACGATTTGGATTTTAAAAATGTAGAAAATGATTGTAGTAACTTTGTTGTAACTCAAAATTGTGGTAACAAGATCCATTCTCATAGTTCAAATATTACATTTGTTTTAATATTCATGACCCTCATTTCCTCTTATGAAATGGATTGTATGTCTTTCATTAAATATTATCAAAATCGAACCGGATATCAACGTGGTAAACCTTCATATCACCGGTTCACTGGTTGAACCGGTGGGTCAACCGATTCAACCGGTATTTTTTTATTAATTATAAAATACATGGATCTGAACATACCAATATTAGTATAGTATATGTAAAAACCTTAACCGATACAACAATCAAGATACAACCACCAAGTAAGAAGATGGTAAAAATTAGCCTGAAACGATGAAACAATATTATTTATTATTAAGTAAAACTTATAATTAACTTAATAAGTAGTTTTGATATAAAAGGGACCTAATACGGTTTGGTTTGACTTCAATATGTTTATGTAATATGTATGTAAATACTTTTTTAATCTAAATATATTGTTAGCTGACTACTAGCTAACTAACCTTCAAAACAAAATTTGTTTATGTAATATGTACATATATATGTTGCATAGACACCCAAAATAAAAAACACATGATTTAGAATTGAGCATTTTATCAAACATCTTGAGAGCGTTAAACTATACAATACGAATAAGTAAATTATGAGCTTGTCAAACTTCCAAATTTCAAATACTACTTAATAATGAAAAATGCTGAACTATGTGCTACCAAACAATCTAAGGCACGAGATAACGTTTTGCAAATCACATAATAGCATGTAACCATATGTAGAGTGGGAAAAATGACACGGTAGAGCCGGCTCCGTCACGGAACGGCATGATTACGGTACAAAACAGTACGACAGGTGTGTCGGTTACGCGCTGTGATTCACGTGTTATGTGCTATGATCATTCGCGTGCCATGACTATCTTTAGAAAATTTGGCACAGCACGGCACGTGAAAGATCTAGTCACAGCACGACACGGCACGTGGTCACGCGAGTTACGTGTAAATAGAATTAGATCTTGACCAAATGGTGAATCTTAAATAAACTAACCTAAATTATGGTCAAATAGTCATGCGAGTCACTTTTGGTCACGGCACGTTTGGGCACGGCATGACCATTCGCGTGTTGTGACCACCCTTTGATATTTTGGTCATGATATGACACGGTATGTGAAAAATTAACTTGATCACGGCATGACACGGCACGGCACAAGACCAAAATCACGGCATGTTAGTCACGGCACGTTTTTTCCACTCTAACCATATGCTCTCAGGTGTTAGGCTGCTACGCATGCACAACAACACAAGTAAATGAAAGATTAAATTAATTTTTTGAATGAGATTACTTATAGGCTACAGCTTGGTTTGGAGCTTTGAACCAATGAGGTTAAATTTGAGGACTTTATTTTTATGCTTCGGCTTAAATCTGAAGTTCGGAGCCATTTGTGCAGAGGAGATCAATAGTTAGAAGAGAATCTGAAAATTTGATTTACAAATATAGTTTCAAATGAAAATCATATTTAACGGTTCAGATCGAATATTTAAATTTTAAAAATCGATCGGCATTCGGAAAATTACATAAAGATATCAGTATTTGAATATCCATGTGAATAGTAGATATATATTATATAGTTTTAAGTTTTAATTATCCGTATCCGAATAGTAGTTATATATTATATAGTTTAATATATATTATGAAAAAAATTATCTTATTCATAATTCGATAAACATTATGAACATCAATATTTGTAATAATATTTATATAATTTTTAATAAATATTCAATCTTGATATGAATCTGTATCCAAAAAATAAAAACGGTTAAGGATATGATTTTATCACTATCTGCTCCGTATTGATCCGTTTTCACCCCAATTGGAGAACCACGTACCAAAGAAAATAAATAAAATAAATAGTTTTGGAGACCTACATAATTGAATTTCACTAGTTGGTTTTACATTTAAAATCACAAAAAGTACAACAAAATTTAATATGAAAACAGACTGCATTTATATCATATATAGCTAAGTGCATTCCTTTTGGAGATTTTTGAAAATGTACTTTCTGTAGCTTTATTTTGATTATAAAATTCACAATTTTTTTAAATTAATGAAAAAATTCCATTAAGATATAAATATAAATGTATTAATTTATGTTATAGGTAAATGCACATTTTGATGGAAGGTTTTCAATTTATATTTAATATTTTCATAATTTCATCTACAAATTGTTTTATTGAAAAAAAAAATCATAGAAAGAAATAATGCCGAAGAGAAATTCTAGCAGATATTCTTTTTTTCTTTAATTCCGAAATAGCAGATATTCAGAGGGTGATATCGGTTCATAGAGAAATGATTTTTCGACTATTTTTTGTTTGCTTTGTATGCATTGAAATCCCGTTTTTTTAGTTACCACAAAAAAAAAAAAAAATTAAAGGATTACCACCCCTGTGGGGTTATTTCAAAATGTACCACCCACACGTACCCAGTACGCGCACCAAATTGAACGGTGCGCGTACTGGGCAGGCGCACCGCTGGGTGCACGTACTGGACAGGCGCACTACGTGGTGCGCGTACTGGGAAGATGCACCGACCCACTTGACTCGGTGCGCGCACTGGATAGGCGTACTGACCCACTTGACTCGGTGCGCGGATTGGAAAAAGAAGAAAAGTGGTGTTAGCACACCAATTTTTTTATTTTTGTTGTGTTCAATTATGTTGTGTTTGAAATTTTTGGACTAAGTTTTTTTTTTTTGTTCTATTATATTTTGTTCTGTGGTGTTTAGAATTATATGTACGCATCAAATTCGATGGAGAAATTGTAGAAAATAAAATGCACTTGTTTAACAAATAAAATTTTGTACTAAATTAGAACTAAAAATTACTACAACTAATTATACGTACAATCTGAGCAGTGTTTTGTACTAAAGTAGTTGGTGCGCAAATTATTACATTATACGCATAATCTGATCAACGTTTTATGCTACAAATTATATGCAAAACAGGACTAAACAAAATTGATGCACTAGCCCAGATGGCACACCAAAAAATAAAAGCCAAAAAAAATAGTGCACATCCTGAGAGTGCGTGCGTGGTAAGATCTGAATTTTGAAGATATGAATGGTGCTTCATTAATTTTTATTTATTAGGGTGGTAAGTAAAAAAATTTCGGCAAAATAAACATGACACTATCTAAAAACTAATTGAAATAACAAAATTTAAGTATTTTAAATACATGTTTTAAGAATGTCATTTTGACAATAAAAAAACGAATAAAAAATTAAAAAGAAGTTTAGTAATGAAAATCAAATTGAAGATTTTAGAAAATTCCGTCAAATAAATATAGTTTATCCATTATTTTCATTACGATATACAATTTAAGATATACAATTTATTCTATGAACATTGTACCATGCTTAAATTGATTAAGATATACAATTTAAGATTTTTCATAATATATTTCCTGTTCTTTTCTAATTTATTCTATGAAGAGTTCCTTTTAGGAAATTGTACATTGTACCATGCTTTTTAAAAACATTTTTTTGTTTTTAGTAAAATTGAAGATCAAGTCATACCTTTTTAAAACATAAAACAGAATATTTTTGTTTCAAACTTTTTAACAAAATACTCATGTGAATTTCAATTTCTTATTCTTTCCCTCTAAACATTTTGCTCTGGTTAGAAATTATTTTTCCTTTACCTTTATTCGGTTCTGATTCTCACTTTGTTTTTGCATGCTTAAATTGATTTCAACATATCAGTATAAGGACAATAACTATGCTTCACTTAATTTACTGTTATTCTGTTAACTCCCTCAATGAACTGCAATAATTTCATTTCTCTTTACATATTATTAATTTTAAAAAATAATACTTATGTGCATTATATTTTCCATTGAGTACTGAACAAAGAAACTAAAAAATATATACAAAAAGAAAACAATAATTATAGTCAGATTCGAAGTACAGGCTGTACAACTATATAGTGAAAACTTTTTCATAACCACCATTTCTCATAATTGTCAAACTTCATTTCTTTTAAAACATTACACAATGTTTTTTTAAGTAAAAATTAGAGGTCAAGCCATCCAACTATTTAGTATTCCTATTTATTACAACTATATAGTGAGATAACATCATTTTCTACGGTTTTGTTTTTATATTTCTGCGCCACAATGAGAGTAATTGAGAGGGAAGAAAAAGAAGGAGAAGAGAGAGAAAAAGTGAGGTCGGTAAGGTTATTTTGTTAATAATTTTAGGAAAATAATATTTAATTTTATATTTTGATACAATAAAAAGGATATTCTATAAAATTTTACGGTTGTTTTTGTAATTTTAAATTAAGCTAACGAAAAGTTTTATTAAGCTATGGGTACTGACTGGATTTATTCATAATTCCATATTGTTCAAACATTTTAAACATACATATTCACATTTAAAGCTCTTCCGAGTTCTGTTTTTCTTAAAAAAAAAATCAGAGAAAATTAATAACATATATTTGAAAAGAGGAGGGCTCAAATGTTTCATTGTTTTCGTGTCACAATCATGCTCTGCATTTTTAGTTTTGTTTCAAAGTTCAAACATGTGATCCAAACCACTTAACATGATCTTCATATTTTAAATGTGCTTGGAGACCAAATTTTTATATTTTCTGGAAAAAAAATATTATTTTTTTAGATAGATGCAAAATTATTGTTTTTTAGAAGATTCTAGACCATTCTAAAACAATGATTTTGTGTCTATCTAAAAAAAATAGTATAAAATTTACAAAAATATAAAAATTTGGTCTCAAACCACATTTCAATATGGAGATTATGTTGAACTGTTCGGATCGACTGTTTGAACTTTGGAAACGGATATAAAAAAATGTAGAGCATGATTGGGCCACTAAATGAATGAGGCATTTGATGCCTCCTCTGTTTGAAAAATCAAAATTAAAAGGAAAAAAAATATAAATATGAAGACCAATAAAATAAATTTATGATGTATTTTTTTTCTTTCCCCTTTCATTCCTTCCAATAAGTAATTTTTTAGTGTTTAATTAGCATTACTTTTATCAATGACTTCACACACACAATAAAAAAAACTATGCTTGCAAAATATACTTCAACGAGGCGGTGGCATTGAAATAATATTTTTTTAATGAGTGAGGCTATGGTGCCATGCATAGCACGGATGACTAGTGTACTATGGCTCAATATGGTACCTTTTAAAATTCTAACGGTCGATCCGAACCGTTCAATGTGATAACCATATGAATATGTACTTGCAAACTAAATATTATATTTTTTCGAATTTTTTTACTATTTTTTTAAATATGTAGAATTTTGATGGTCCAAAATTTTCAGAAAACACTGATTTTTCTACCTATCTAAAAAAATAGTAAAAAAATTCGAAAAAATATAAAATTTAGTTTGCAAGTACATATTCATATGGATATCACATTGAACGGTTCGGATCGACCGTTAGAATTTTAAAAACTACCATATTGAGCCGTAGTACACTAGCCATTGGTGCTATGCATAGCACCCATAGCCTCACTCTTTTTTAATATCCTACAGGATTGCTAGAATTGATCAAACATTTGATTTCTTCAAAATTCTCATGCTACGAGCTAATCTACTTGGTAGTCGGTACAAGCAAACAATTAAACAATTAAGTCTAGTCAACAACAATATGAAATGCATGCACATGATGTGTTGACATACGTAATTTGTCACAGTAATCAAGTTGAAACATGTTACTCTTCTTTATTTGACTTTAAAACTCTTCTCACTTTGTTTCTTTCTGAAAATGAGACTTGATGAAAAAGGACAATCTTTGTTTCCCTATCTAATGAGGTGTTCCTTGTCCTTGTTTCAATAACAATATGAAATGCATGCAAGTCATCCATTACATATGTAATTTGAAAGAATCAAGTTGAAATATGTTAGTTTTGTCTTGTTTATTTGACCATGCATTTAAGGCCTTCTCACTTTGTTTCTTTCTGGAAATGAGACTTGATGAAAAAGGACAATCTATGTTTCTCTATCTAATGAGGTGCTCCATGTGACCTTGTCCTTGTTTTACAATTGCAAACTCAGTCAGACCTAATTTAAAAATGAAAATGCTACTAAAATAGACATCCGAGTTATCACTAATTGTTATTCACCTTCTTCCTTTTCCTTGTATAATACATATGGTTCCCTCAGTATTTATACATTTCATATCTAACTTTTTTTTAGACCTTTATTGAATTTCAATAATTATATTAAAAACAAAAAACCAACAATATAACTATAACAGTGGAGTAGAACTAGGGTGTTCCCAAATTTACCAATCCTCTTTGTGAACTCAACACTCAAAACTATGCTTATTTAGTCAACAACAATATGAAATGCATGCACATGATGTGTTGAGATACGTAATTTGTCACAATCAGGTTTGAAATTTGTTACTCTTGTCTTGTCCTCTAGCTTCTATTCTTTATTAATTTGACTTTAAAATTCTTCTCACTTTGTTTCTTTATTATCCTCGGCTCCAGAGGCAGAGGCAACATTCAAACTATGGGAGTTAAACACAAATGAAAATCAATCATATAAATTTTTCTTACTGAGAATAAGAGTCAATTTAACAATACCATAATATTTTACATTAAATTATATAAAAAATCACACATAAATAAAAAAAATTAAGAAAAAAATGTGGGACTACTAGTGTTCTGATATCCTCAGCTTCCATTTGTGTCGCACTGTACTGGAATCCGGCTAATATTAATTATTCTCTGCTCGTATTACTGTTACTACTATATCCTGTATAATAACTCTCACTGCTGACAGTACCATTACTGCTATTCTGGCAGGAATAGTATTTGGAACAAACTCTCTCAGTCTCACCAGTCACCTCCAATACCATGCACTCCTTTAACTTTATCACGACTTCAGGCATAGTCGGCCTCTGTGATCCACACATCATGGTGCATTTGAGCGCCAGATCAGCAACTTTCCATACAGAGTTCACATTGTAATCTCCTTGCATTTTTGCATCAACTATGTTTTCCATGTTTCCCGTTGCGAGCCTCTGGCGTACCCAAGAGACTATGTTGGTATCCTCGGCTCCTTCGCTCTGTGCCCGTATTATGGCCCTTTGGCCAGTAATTAGCTCTAAAAGCACCACTCCGAAGCTGTAAACATCGCTCTTTTCTGTTAATTGAGATGTCATGTGATACCTGTGTATGTTTGATTGTATAAAATGGTTAGAAATAATTAATAAAAATAACATAACAATAATGAATAATAATGACAATTAATGGAAGATCCATATGGGTGCAAATTTATACTCTGGATCCAAATATCCTAGTGTGCCGACCACACGCGTTGTTATGTGGGTTTGTGTGTCCGAACCAATGGCCTTCGACAAACCAAAATCAGCAATTTTAGCCTCGAGATTTGCATTCAAGAGAATATTATCCGTCTTCACGTCTCTGTGTATTAGCGGCGGGCTACACCCCTTATGCAGATACTCGAGTCCTGCATTTCAGTGATCATCTTAGAATTCAGAAAGAGTAGCAAGATAGCATGAGCAAATTCATAAAATGCTCATCAAAGATCAGTTTCATGTCTACATATAATGAGAAGATAGATTGCTCCTGATTATATATCATTATTGTATATTTCAAAGCTGCTTGAATCATGACTTGACAATTGAATATAAGAAAATAATAATAAAAGATGATCTGAATTTGTAAACCTTGTGCAGATTCCACTGCAATCCGAATTCTCTGTGTCCAAGTGAAGAGCCTGGAATTACCTGTTCGATTGCAAGTGAAATAGCAAAAGGAGGTTAATTCGATGAATCCTCAAACAAGTGAGATTGAAATGTCAATTTCGTACAGTGCTGAAAGATTAAATAGAGTTTAAAATGTGAGATGTATTAAAACATGATGGGCTTCAGTTCAGATCCTTTTTCAAAAAACAAAGAAGTCCTAGGCCAGGAAACATATCCGGAATTATCCGTCCGAATTCGCTCCAGATCCGAATTCAGATAAACAGAGCGGATAATTTTGCGGATCTGAATTCGGAAATTTATTGAATATGAAGAAAGGATCCGAATTCGGAAACGGATAATTTCGCGGATGCATAAACGGAACGGATATCGGTTCTATCCGGAATCCATTTTCAAAGCCGCTCTCTCTCCTCTCTTGCAATTCACTTAGGCTATGGGCTTATATATTAACACCATCAGCTCTCTCCGTCTCTTGTGGGACTAACCCCTGCCCCCCTCCCATCCAGACACCAACTTTCTGTGATGTTCGAAAAACATTGGGCCGGGGCAGTTTTGGATGGGCCAGATCAGTTTCCCCATTCCAAAGGCTCTTTTCTTTATATCAAGTTTAATATCTAATAAAGAAAAGCCTCTTTTCTTTATCAAGTTTAATTCACTTTGGATGTGAATTAGACTAATTGAAAATTTATAACTGTGAAAAGTTTAATTCAATTAGTGAGCATTGCAGTTTAATTCAAAGAACTAATTGAATAAAATTTGGATGTGAATTTAACTTCCCCATTGCTTCACCAGCCTTGGATGTGAATTAGTTCTTTGAACGAGTAGTTCATATAAGTCAATTATCCAACAATTATTTGTTTCATATCGGTATTCGAATTTCTATTAGTGGATTATCTGCTCTGTACTCATATCCGTTTAAGGCAGATTCAGTTTTAAATTTTGACATCTGTTTACTATCCATATTCACATTCGTATCCGCCCATTCAAAGGCGGATACAAATTTGGTATTAGCATTATCCGATCCGAATTTGCTCCTTTTTCACCCCTGAGTCAACCCAATGGTTTTAAAAGTCAAAACCAAGAATATATAATTAAAAGTTTGCCCTTTGTACCTCTTATGTGTTCTTCTAAGGCTCCTTCAGACATATACTCATAGACAAGTGCTACACAACTTCCTTCTTTACAATAGCCTACCAGTGATACCAAGAACTTGTGATGAACTCTTGCCAAAAATTTTGCCTGTAAAATGGTCAGAAACATTTATAAGGACCCTAAAGTTGTTTCTTCTTACAGTGTTTCATCCTACAGAAAAAGTACTATGTTCTGCATATTGTTATTGTGAATATCAATTATCTATGTAAAACTGCTAACTCTATGTCTTCAAGTTAAAAGAAAAAATGAAAAAGAACTAAATGTGTCAGAGCATATATACCAAGATCAAAGTTATATGAAAAGTTGAAAATTACCTCTGTCAAAAAGTCTCCAATCCCTTGTACAGTTGATTCTGACCGTTTTTTTACTGCAACCTGGACCCCATTTTCCAGAAGGCCATGGTATACAGTTCCAAATCCTCCTTTGCCAAGGATACGCTGGAAGTTATTCGTAATGGCCACTAATTCTTTGTATGTGAATTGGCGGTTCTTCAGTGGGATTAAATCATCCTTAGAACCAGCTTTTGAGTAATGTTGCGCCCTCCTAGTAGCTAAGAAATTTAAACATTTTGGAAATAGAAAAAATTATGGGATATAAGGGATTGGAAATTCTCATATATACACATTTTGAAAAGAAATTAAGGATTGTGATTTTTATACCATATCTTGCTGTATCAATATGGTACATAATTAAGTTGCATGGGCACTTAAGACAACATCTCAATGTTTCTCCTGTCCTTGTTATCACAAGTATTTTTTTTCTAATTGTTATTTTTGAAAGTATCAGATTTTATGTCATTTTTCAAAAATATGAAATTCCCACATTGGTGCCCCACTATAATTAACTAAGGAAATGAAAAGAAACTTGGTACTGGTTATGTACTGGTACCAATATGTACGACAAAATTAAAATATCCCTCAAAATTGTAACATACCCACAAAAGGTATCAAGGGTGCCAATTTTGTACAGAAAATATGTCCACAAATTTGTAACTGAGAAAACCACAAAAGGCAATCATGCATGTACTAGAACCAATCTGTAGTGCAAATATATCCCAGAGCGTGGTGCTGTGTTTTGCTTAGTATAGTTACCATTACCTTTTTGCTTTCTCAATCGGCAAAGAACAACAATTCCTACCAGTATTACTAGAACTATAACTGGCACGAGGATAACAATTACTCTAGTTGAACCATTGTATTTCTTCTGGTCACTTGATGTGCAATAAGTTGTCCCAGAACAGAGATTCGGATTGTTGCCAACTCTAGCATTGATCAAGTAAAAGAATTAACATTAACATTTGATTAATTCCAACAAGTATGATATTGATGCAACTAGCTAGTGAGGAAACCTTAGTGTTAGTGAGCTTTCTTGAGACTTTTTGAGGAGGCCATCTGGAATTGTTCCATTTAGTTGATTTCCTGTCAAATCTCTTCAGGAACATAAACAGCAATATCAACAAGGATTTTGATCTAAATTTGGTATTATATACTCACTGATAAGTCAGGTTATGGTATGTATTCATTTCAATCTAGAACCTTAAGATAGGATCTTTTTGTTCTGTACTTTATAAATTTTATAATAGATTAATCAGAAACAGTTCATGTACTTGTGAGACAATCTCTGCACGCTAACTTACAGGAGTGTGAGTGATGCTAATTGAGATAGAACACCAGGAATTGTACCCGTCAAGTTATTGTAAGCCAAATTCCTGAAAATAATATTTGCTAAAGCAATTATTGGTTTTCTAAAAATAAGGAAATTTCACATTATCATAATGTTCAATTTAGTTGAGTTTCAAAATGTGAAACTTACAAGGACTGCAAAGCTTTAAGCTCCGAAAATAAAGTGCTAAAGTCTCCTGTCAAGCCACTGGAAGATAAATTCCTATAGAAACATAAAGATTGATTACCAGTTGTAAAATAAAAACTTAAATAAAAAACAAAAATAATTTGCAGAGTTTAAGCTCCAAACCATATACTTTTTTAATTAAGTATAATGTCATAAATATTACAAGTGAAAACTCACAAAGCTGTAATCCTTGGAGCACTAGAAACAACATAAGTGCAAATTAAACCATCCCAAACATAAGTTTTTGGTGCGCATGGATCACCAACCCAGTTCCTTTTGATCTGATACTTCTCTTTGATTGCATTTATGGTATTTACTGTGTATACAGTAACAAAACAATAATCAGCATTGTCAATTTATAGTTTAGCAAAATTCATGTAATTAATGCGTTTTAAAAACAAGGTGGAATTTCCTGGCACCCTGTAAAATCACAAAATTCAAACCTCATAGGTACCCCTCAAAAACCCAATCGGTAGCGTTAGTAAAGTATCCCCAGTAGGCTTATAATTAATTGGTGGACATGTTTTTTCAGTTTATATCTTATCAATTTTATTGCACCTATTTAAACAAATACTAACTAAAGTTAACAGTAAAAATAAAATTTTCGACATCTGAAAATAATCTGTCTAGTGATAAAATTCTGCTAACAGAATCATTAATTATAGTTTGGTGGGTTTGCGGCGGCATGCACAGTATTTCTGGTTTTGTGTGGATTCTACATGTATATATGGAAATGCATTAATTACCATCTTCGGCAACAGTCGGAATGTCCACAACGGGTAGCACATTGAACAACTCAACTGCATTGAGAAGCGGCGGCAGCGTTGAGCTTTCCGTGGCATCAAAGGCCACATGGAACTGCGACATTTTGAGCGCATGCTTCGCATAAAATGCATCAGTGAGAAGATAGGGCGGTGAGTAATCAATCCACAGTACGCTATTTGCTGTGATGTTGAATGAGCGGGACTGGTTCACACCAAGGAGTTGGATTTCAGAAATGTGCAATGCAAACCAAAAGCTGAGGCTTGTATCAAGTGGGCTGAGCTCCAAGTTGAATTCGAGTACAGAAGAGTTGACGGGCGTCACAGCATTCTGCATGACGGCAGAAGGGACTTCAAAAAAATCCGAAAAAAAATTTGATACGTTGGAGGTGGCAGTTAGCTCAGTCCAGTACGGCTCGTTGCCCCATGGCTCCCACAGACGGTCGTATCGATCATCTGGAAACCTATTCCATTTTATATTATTTTGTTTATAATCTTCTTTTCTTTTAGTGGCGATCATATGGTAATTAATGGAGAAGGCTCATAGTTCAACTTTCTTTTTAATGCTCATGAGTAATTAAAGTAATCTATTCTTGAAAGTTATCACCTGAGTTACCAGATTATTTACAAATAGGTAACTTTACTTCAACCAAACAGATTAACCATGCATAGAGGGAACCTTATTATTTTTTATTTTATAAAATGATTAATTAATTATTATTATGTGTAACCATTTCAAACTAAAATTCTAACCAATATTACGGTTATTAACCCCATTTTGATCACAGTATTTGGGAACTGATTCAGTTAACAAGTACATATTTTATATATGCATTTAATTCTTGTAGTTAGGAACAACTAATTAATCATGATATAATGCATACTTCCCAATATCCATTTGCTTATGAAGTCTATTTATAAATAAGATGAATTCACCTAACCTGAATCGATTGCAGATCGAGAACCATAAAAAGGAAAAAGAAAATTTAAAAGAAATGATAAATTTTAAAATGCCTGATTATGGTGGTATCTGTTGGTCCCGCATTGAGGCGCCTTACAACAGAGAGTGACTGAGTCGAGTTCGCAAATTGATAAACATTACTCCGCAAAGGCCTTAGATCCAATGACGAGATAAAAGGGGTCCCTCCACCAGTATTCACCAAGCAAACTTGAAAATAATCGGCCAGTGCCACTGCAATTACCTCGGCAATAATGGGAATTCCTGCATTGGAGATGTTAACTGTTTTCCAAAAATTGACTCCAATGTGGAGATCAAAAATGGCAAACTTATTCAAGCCATCATAGTTTCCATACAAAAAGGTTGCTCTTATTAGATACTTCGACTCTGGCACTAAGGATTTCAGCGAGTAGCAATTTCGAGTCCCTGAATCGAAGCTTCTGACAGTTAAATATTGTCTTGAGAGAGACGGTGCAACGTACTCCCTGGAAATGTTGCGGTTCATTCCTGTGCTGATAAACTGTGCATCAGAGGTGTATGATAACTTTGTGGGGTTGTCTATGTAACTATCATTTGCTGATAAACCGCAATCAATGTTAATGAAACCTGTAAATAAAAGAGTAAAATGTACATCATTACAGAAAGCTATATATTGTTACATCAATACATACATTGAAGCATAGAAAACGTAGCAACTAACAAGTAGGTAACTTTTCAGTTTAGATTTTAATTACCATTACTATCAAATTGACCCCGCACCCATTTGTTACCACCATTACCCCAGAAACTAAGAAAAAACATCCACCAGAGTATCATTGTTTGCGGAACCCCTCTCTCTCTCTCTTTGGCTCGCTGGCTTACACATAAGAAGCATAAAAGGGAAGATGTAATATTTTACTACAGTCATTATTGTTTAGTCATTGGACTTTAATAATGTATTGAATTCTATGAGCTGTAAAGATATTTAATCTGTTTCAATTGTGTACAACTTAATTTTGATATCATGTATCTTATTTATCAAGTATCAACAACTCTTTTGACCATGTGCTAGCTCACCGTATCTACTCATGCTAGCTGTTCCTTTTCTTTCCTCTCTGGTCCCGCTCACTGGTGGGTCCCAATCGGGTGTTTCTTCCTTCCCTTCCTTCCCTTGCATGTTTTATTAGCGTTTAACAAAATTCAAAAAAAAAAATTCTACTTGAGAACTCAATTTTACTCTCCGTATACTGAAGGCTATGATAATGTTCTCTATGAAATTTACAATCTCTCACGGTAACTTTTCCCCATAATATATTGCATTTATTATATCTATTGTTATTATAAAATTGTTTGATTATGTTTACTATTAATAAAATAATAATGATGACCTCAAGAAAATTTATTATGGAAAATATAATATTTGTTTAATATCAATTAAAAAAATCATTGCTTTCTTCTTCAAAATAGGTATTAAATATCCTTGCAAAATTTTGGAATAGAGTGCAAAAAAAGTTTTTCCGAACATCTCTATATATTTGCTTAGTTCCCAGTTTTGCAAAAAATCGGGGGCAGTTTGATGGATATCGAATCAAATTTAATCGTGTTTGGGCATAAACTGTCTAATATGCATCATGATTTGTGCAAATTAATTTGAAATTTGAACTAAATTTAGTTTGATGTTCGGTCGTAACCGTCTGATCTGCCTCAAGATTCGTACAGATCTAGTGGTTTGTTAATGGATTAATATTAATACACAAAGTGGTTTGTTAAGACCTCGCGGTGCTCGTTGATAATAGAATTTCAAACAAATATATGTACTAAAAGAAGAGTTGAAATATCTCATGCCTTTCATGTCTCAATCGTACCTCACATCTTATCTACGTTTTAAGTTCAAACAATCTATTCGAACCACTCAATATCATCTCCATAATAAAATGTGTTTGGAGACCAAATTTTATATTTTTTTTTTAATTCTTTTACTATTTTTAAGATAAGTACATATCAAATATGTTTTCCAATTTTTAAATTCTCTAGTTTTATTTTGATTCTAAAATTCACAAAATTACTAGTATTAAGGAAAAAATTCATTAAGACATAGGTAAATGCACATTTTTTAAAGCTTTTCAAAATATGGTTAATTTTTTCGTAATTTACTCTAGAATTTGTTTTCTTCAAAAAAAAAAAAATAGCAAGTACTAAACCCGAAAAGAAATGCTCTTCAAAAGTTTAAATAACGGATAACAAGTTCATAGCTGTTAACATCAATTGCTAGAATTGATCACACATTTGAATAATTATATTAAAATCAAATATTCATTCATATAACAGTGTAGTATCTTGTCATGGGACAACAAAGTGTTCTGATATCTTCAGCTCCTTGATTCAACCGTTACTCCTGACAGTACCATTACTCTTATATATATGCTGGCAGGTATAATATCATACAAATATATATATATATATATATATATATATATATATATATATATATATATATATATATTAATATATATATATATATATATATATATATAAACTATGGGCAGTTGTCGTTTTACTTCACGCTCATATTCCCATTTGAAAATTCAAACCATTGATCCGAACCGCTCAACATGATTTCCATGTTGAAATGTGAAGTAAAAATTAAAACGTAGATAAGATGTGAGGGACAAGGTTATTCAAAATAAAAATATGAGCGTTTCGGATCGGTTGTTGAGCAGTTCGGATCGGTTGTTTGAATTTTCAAAATAAAAATATGAGCGTGAAGTAAAAATCACCTCTTACTTCACAACTCATCATAGCCCAGCTCTATATATATATATAAGCAATACAAAATATGAAGATGTTTTGAAATATTCTAAATTAAAAAAATCTTCATTTTAAGTTTAAAAAAGTCAACATTGAGAAAAAAAGAAAGCAAATTATTGATCACACTAAAGTATAGATTTAATAATAGTATAGATTTGAACCCTATAAAAAGTTCGGTCAGTTTGATATGTTCGGTTTTTTCAGTTTTTTTCTAAAGCTTCGTAGAAGCTGTGAAGTCGTGAATAAAGCTTGAACTCTTAATCTTTGTGTCACCACATTTCTAAAAAAAAAAATTCAGTTTTAATCCAAATTCTTTTTAGTCTCGGCCCAAAATGTGTAATTGTGGAAGGTCCGGCCCAAAATGTGTGCTGCACCTTGTTTGTCTTTTTCGGGCCATTCAGCCTGATCAAAGCAAATCTTAGATTAGTATTAAATAATATTACATTTAATCTTCAACCATTGATTAAAGCAAATCTTTTGTGCATTTTTTTTTAAAAAATTTGACATGTAATTTTATCTTATAAAGAAGTATATAAAATATTGAAGATTTTGTATTCCATCCGACTGAATTTAAGAGTTCCGAACATAGTCACAACATTCGCAAATTTTACGAATTTTTTCCGAATTTTTTCTAGAATATTTTTTTTTTTTTTTTGCTCCCTTGTAGGACTGAGATCTCTGGTCTGAATAATTCCGAATCATTTCCGAATTATTCCTGAATCATGAATTTTTTACCTTGTTGAACCGAACCCGAATAATTCATTTGTCAATATGGATCCGAACATGCCTTGGCAGAAGAAAACACACAAAGGTCCACACATGCGTTGGTGCAGAGAATCTAAAGAGATGAGCTGCCCTTTACAAGTCGGCAAATAAATAACAATTGATATTTAGAATTTAGTGTATCCTTTTCTTTGACTGTTCGCCCCGGATTTGGATTTAGTTTCTTTGTCAACATATTACTCTCGCACAGGTCCCTACAAAGTTCAGTATTCTATTATAGTTTTTTCTCTCCTTATATATTTTCTTATTTTTTAAGAGTAAACTAGGCTTTTTTTTTTAATAAACATTAATTAGAGGTAAATTTTGAATTTGTGGAATGCAATACATTAGTCAATTGTATCAGAGGCGGAGCTACATTCAAAGAATGAGGTCAATTGACTCCATTTAATTTGAAAATTTCTGTACTTATAAGATTTTCTATATAGTATATGATAAAATGCTATAGATACTGTAACATTGACCCACATTTGCAGCATTAAAATTTTATATAATTGACCCCCATTTATGTTTGACCCTCATAACTTGAAAGTCTAGCTCTATTCCTATATTGTACTAAACATTTTTTTTTTTTAAACCTTCGCATAAGATGCAAGGTCGTGAGTGGGAATCAAACTCTCGACCTTTGGGTAACCAACAGTCTTAGAACTTTTTTCCTAACCAACTGTGTTACCTCTCTTTTCTCAAACTGTTCAAATATGAAAGGATGCCGTAATAGCGTCCTCCGACACATAATTATCTACCAACTCATATTAGTGGTGCATAAGATTAAAAAAAAAAAAATTAAGTACGGTCACCTTAAAAAATTTTATAAATAATAAAAAAGGAGGTATTATTGAACAATTTTACAATTTTCATAAATAAAAAAGGAGGTATTATTGAACGAGAGTCCTTACTTAAAAAAAATATATATCATTCATAAAAATATTTCAACAATATAACAACCTCATATCAAGCGGTACTAAATTTAATTTAATAAAGACATTCTTTTTTTTAGTAATTTATTATTAAATAATTTCTATGGTTGATAGTAAATTCAAAGAAAACGGTCATGGTTCTCCTCTCCTTTTTACAAAATCTAATTTAAGTTGGATTTTAGAATTGTGTTTTTAACACAGAGTATAATGTCCCAATCAATTGTGTTGCAGAGACATGATTTTCAACCTTATTTCATTTTTTCAAACACAGAGTCCCTTTTAAAGAATTATTTAGTAATGAAAAATTATGTTAGCTAAGGATGTGCGTCTGTATTTAAATCCCTTTTTTTTCCCCCAAAAAAACAAAAAAGATAGCTAGACTTTTACTTCAAAGAAAAAAAAAAGGCATATTTAATATATCTTGCATTGATTATGATGATATATACTTTGACATCACAAAGAAGTCCTTATGACAAAAATATTAATATTATCTTTAAAATATGTCAGCAACGCTATCTTCAACTAAAAATTAATGACCGCATGAAACACTTGATTTTGAATATTAATTGACAATGATGTATGTGCTAGAGTGGGAAAAACGTGTTGTGCTGTTACTAACACGCCGTCTTTGGTCTCGTACCGTGACGTGACGTGACCAAGTTAATTTTTCACGTGCTATGTCGTGCTGTGACCAAAATATCAAGGGGGTGGTCATAGCACGCGAATGGTCACGCCACGTGAGTCACACTGTGCCTAACGTGCCGTGACCATACGTGACTCACGTGACTCGTGTGACCATTTAATCATAATTTAGGTTAGTTTATTCAAGATTCACCATTAAATCAATATTTAATGGTCCTAATTATACGTGACTCGCGTGACTACGTGTCGTGCTGTGACTAAATCTTTCACGTGCCATGCCATGCCGTGCCAAAGTTTCAAAAGATGGACACGGTACGCGAATAGTCACGGCACGGGACACGTGAGTCACGGCACGGGACACGTGAGTCACGGCACGTAACTGACATGCGTGTTGTGCTGTTCCGTGCCGTAACCTGCCATTCCGTGACGGAGCCGGCTTCGCCGTGCTATTTTTCCCACTCTATTTTGTGCTTATGGTTAGTGAGATTGGGTTTTTTTTTTTTTTAGTAAAAATAAGGGTTAAGCCCTCATTTTATTGATATAAAAATGGTACAAGAGTTTTGATACCGGTTACAACAAAAATGGATTGGCTCAATATTTTTGAACCACTTTTCAAATTCTAAAATAATAAAATAAAATAAAACTTAAGAAAAATAGAAATGCGGTTCAAATTTAATAGTGAGATCGTTTTATAAGGAATGAATTCAAATTCTGTAAGGAGTATTTCAAAACTATGCTTGGTCTTGGCAGTGTTTGTAAATAACGGTATGCACTCGTCAGACGGACATAGTACTGTCAAACAATTAATCGAAAATAATTGAGAATAATCGATTATAATTAGAAATAATTAACTAATTTTTGGGAAAATTCGTAACAGTTTAGTCACCGTCAATGACTAATTGGCTAATAATCGGTCTAAACGGACATTTTTTACAATACTGGATCTTGGTACTCTCACGGATGCAGATCTCCTGAAGTAACTCAGAATTTAGGTTTGGATCCGGACAGTATAATTAGATGCCTCGGATTTAAGGGCTTGTTTGGCTCTGTTACTGTGCGCGTGGGAAAAAAAAAATTCAGTTCAACTTCGTGTTTTCTGTCCCACATGCACAATAAACGTCAGTTAAAATTGAAGTCCAACTCATTTCCGTTCCCGTTCCCATTCCCACCTGTAGAACAGGCCCTAATATTAAACTTGGAGTTACTTTAGGGGCTCCGAATTCAGCTCTCAAAGTCTACGGAGATAAAAGTTATTAGAAAACCTCGTCCAGGGACGAAGTCAAAAAGTGTGGCTGCAGCATGCAGGAGGAACTTTCATCCTGACTAAAAAAAAATAGTTAAAAAACATACTTATTTTCCCTGTAGTTTTTTTCATGCAATTTTAAAAACTATTCTTTAAAATTTAAAATAATTTAAAATTGTGTCTTATTTTTGTCCAACTTATAAATTTTTTTAATTTGACACATGCCTAGCTTCTTTAAGGAAAAAGACGTTAAATTAAAAAATAAAATTGAATATTAATGAAGCCTTCTCCTTAAAAAAAAAATTCCCAAGCTGGTGCGCACTCTCAGAAAGGGCACCAATTAGTGCGCACTTCCAGCTGGGGCACCAAATTAGTGCCCTTCTCCAAAGTGCGCACCAGCCAGATTTGGTGCGCGTCCCCATGATGCGTGGATGGTAACTTTTGAATTTCAGAGTTTTGAGTGGTGGTTGTTTAATTTCAAATTATTGAGGTGCTAACTAAAAAAATTTGGGTTTTCTTCATGCAATTATAAAAACTATTCTTTAAATTTTAAAATTGTGTCTTATTTTTGTCCAAACTTATAAAAAAAATTAATTTGACACATGCCTAGCTTCTTTAAGAAAAAGACGTTTAAAAGACGTTAAATTAAAAAATAAAATTGAATATTAATGAAAAAATGGTAAAGGGCAAGTTCAATAGAAATTTAAAGACTAGTCAAGGTAATATAATGACTGGTGCTTAAATAAACATATTGGATTGCAAAAGTTGCGATATTAATTCTATTGAGTTGACTCATCTTAATCCATGCTTAAGAAGACATTATTCAGGTGGCAATTTCAAATGACGTATTCAATTTATTTTCAAATATTAAGTTCATCTCGAAAAACCCTAAAATATCCATAAATTGCACAAATATTACATCCTTGATATTGCGGAACAAAGGTCTGTGAATATTATCATAGAATTTCAGAAAGAGAGCCCCGCCCCCTTATTTGCAGTCTACAAGAGCATCTATATCTCTGATATTATGAGAGTTTCTAATCTAATGTGGCAGTTTCTAATTCAGTTTCAAGAATGTGGAAAAGTTTCTTATTAAGAAACTGTTTATAAACTCTACACTGACTAAATGATTGGCTCAAATTATTTTTTCTTTTTAATTTATTGCTGATGTGGCTTAATAGAAACTCTAAAATTATTTTCAGGAATGTGAGAGTTAAAAACTTTAGAGACCTTAATTTCTAAAAAGTGATTAACAGTTATTTAGAAACTTATTTGAGTTGCTGGGATGTAGATGCTCTAAGACCATTATTATGTTGATGTTATACCAAACATATCAAAACTAATTGGACAAAATACATACATACATGCATTTCAATTCTTATTTAAAAAGTTTACATTTCAACATTATTATTTCATAAAATATATTAACATATTCTCCAATTCTTAACTCCACCTATATTTTTCATAAAATGAGTAAGTTTTTTTATTAAATTAGGATACTTTAAACTTCAAATAACAAACCACTATTTAAAAAAATTAATAATTTTTAAGCACATTTAAAAATTATATATTTTTTGTCACATAATCCTAAAAATTTAATTTGAATTCTTAGCTCAATATAGGCATTTTAAATTTTTTAATCAACAATTCAAAATTCAGGCAAAATTTATAAATATTTGTATAACATGGAAATTTTTTCCAACATTTCTATTTATTTACAATATTGCAATATTCGCACATTTTTTGCATTTTTCCTATTTGTTTCAACTAACAATCTAAAATCCGATAAATAAAATGTTACATGCAATTATCATTACAGTATATCACAGCATGACTAAACCTGATATCTTTCTTCTATTATTTTTTACATATCACATAAATATAATATTTTTATCACGTCATAACAAATTTTTCCAAACAATATGGGACATTTTTTTGCGATTACTAAGAATCTAGGGAAATTTTATAATTTCTGTATTTATAAAAGGGGTTTTCTGAAAATTTGTCCAAAAACAAAAAAAACAAAAAAAGGTGGGAATTCCTCGCGAATTTTCACTTCGTTATCGCTGCCGCGTGTTCCATTTTTTTTCCTTCTAACTTTAGAAATTCAAATACGCCTCTCTCTCTCTCTCTCTCTCTCTCTCTCTCTCTGGAAAATCTCGTGATCTTTGTAAAGTTATTTATTCATTATACACCTTAAGTCTCCAGTTCAGTTAAGAAAACACTACTTCGAATTGGTAGATTGATTTTAGATATGGATTTCATGAAGATCTTTGATCAAGCAGTTCGGGAGATGTAAGCGATTCCTGGACTTTTATCGTTTCCTCTTTCATGTTTCTTTATAATTTTGTGAAGTAACTATGAAATACTCTGTTTTTGACTTGTCTCAGAAAGAGGGAAGTCAATTTGAAGGTTCTCAGTGTGCCAGAGATTGAACAAAAGGTTTGTTTATGTTTTCTTTCTTCAATTTTGATGGTTTTCTTCTTATAGATGATTCATTTTTGTTATTTTGTTTCCATTATATTTGTATTATTGATGCTACAAACTTATTCATCTAGGTTCTTGATGCTACCAGCGACGAACCCTGGGGCCCCCATGGATCCGAGTTGTCAGATATTGCTCGAGCAACCACCAAAATTTAGTTAGTATAATACTTTTTATTAGTATACGCTTAAGACTTATTTGCACAAACACCTTGCCAGGGGCGGACCCAAAGTATTCCACCCCTAGATTTTAAGTTTTAGTGGAGATTTATCGGTTCCGACTGACTTTGCTCTCTCCTGAAATTTTTTTTGCCCCTCTCTGGACGTTTGATTTGTAATTCGGATTAAATTTAGGGTTAAAATTGAAATAAATCTGTTGAATTTTGATTGGTAATTAGAATTATAAGTCAGAGCATTGGAAAGTATAAGTTAAAGCATTATTTTTTATCGAGTACCCAATTGATTAATGGATTTAAACCCGATTCGATATTTTTTTTGCCCTCCCTTGATGAAAATCCTGGGTCTGCCCCTGCACCTTACTGTTTATTGATATTTTTACTCTCTGATTATAATTTTATACAATTTGTATGTAGTTTGGAGTGCGATTTGGTAATGAATGTACTTTGGCAACGGTTGAGCAACACAAAAGCACATTGGATTCATTTATACAAGGTATTAAAAAGCAATATTGTCAATGAAATTGTTAGTAGGCATTTAAAGCCATTAACCTTCAAAAAAAAATATTTAAAAAATGATCCTGCAATAAATAAGAATAATTTCGTGTTTCAGACATTGGTTACTATTGAGTATCTTGTTGCAAATGGATCCGAGCGTGCTGTTGATGATATTTATGATAACATTTCTCAAATAACTGTTAGTTTTCTTTTGCTTATTTTTTCTATAAAGAGTAATTTTTTTTAAATATATGTTGAGAATTTCTTTGTTTATTTATTTTGGAAAATGCAAATTTTGAAAGGCACTATCAAGATTTGAGTGTGTTGAACCTAATGGGAAGGATGTGGGCTTAAGGGTGAGAAAAAAGTCCGAAGCAATTTTATCAATCTTAGACGACAGGGAAAAGCTACAACAAGTAAGGGAGAAAGCAGCCGCCACACGTAATAAGTAAGCAGTCTTCTTTTTTTGTTTAAAAAGCTTTTATCGTCTTAATTTTTTTTCGTGTATTTTCTTTTTATGCCTCGAAAAATTTAGACGATAAAATTAAGACGTTGTGTGGCTGAGATAAGATTGTTTAAAAATTGTGCCAGTAGTGTACCAGTAGAATGCTGACAGCAAGCATCCTGTACCGATATAACTGCCACATGTAATTATTTCTCTTACTTTTGTTTATTGCTTATAATTATTTGTTTCAAATAACTTTGTACATAGATATACTGGTTTATCTTCAACTGGAATGTCATACAAATCAAGTTCAACATCGTCCAGTATTGGGCATTATGAATCTACCAACAGTTACGGAGGCACAAACAGGTCGAAAGAGGCTGACCTAGTTATAAGCAATAAAGGGACCAAGTTGTATAACAATATTGAAAGAGATCAATACACCAAGGAGAAGTTTAGTCAAAAACCTCGAGGGAGCACATCAAAGGATGAGTTTGATGAGGACTTTAATCCACGTGCAGCGATAACTACTTATGGTAAGTATCTCGGCTGAAGTGCCAAAAGAACCCAAAAATCATTGGTGAACTTCAATTTGTTAGTGAACGTTTTGGTCATGGTGATCCGAAGGGCCAAGTGATACAAGCTGTATCATTAATTGTTTCTGGTAAATATCTTAGCCAGACCCTAGGAAATCAAAAGGAATCGTGTGTCAATGATGAACCAGAAAATAAGAAAATAAATCAACATGTGTTAATCTTGTTATTGATTTTTTGGTCCTGGCAATGCATAGGATCAGCTGATAAGAGCTCTAAAAGGGCGGACCTGTCTGTGCCTAATTTGATGGATGACACAGTTGATACACCTGCGTCCACTCCAAATTTAGAAACCACTAGAAACTATGTGCAAGAGCAGTTTGATTTATTTGAAGACGCTACCTTTCAATCTGCGACATCCAACTCAGAAACAACTACAGTTCAGGTATCATTTTTCATGGTTTTAATTAGTTTCCCTTTATACAGCTTACAATTTTTAAAATGCTATAGGAACAATATAAATTAACTTTCTTGTTCAGTTGTTCCTCCTTTTTCCCTCCAGTATCCTTCAACCAAAAGGGTATAACAATATGGGTAATTTGGGCAAGACAAATAAAAATCATGAAATTAGGTTATCTTGGCTTACTATATGTATAGAAGCCATGACCAATGTAGAACAGGTCAAATGTGATGTTCTAATGGAAAATAAAAAAGCTAAGTAGCTTATACAGTCATGTGGGACCCCCAAAAAATAACCAAAAGCCTCTAGTTTTGCATAAAAATTTACAAATGCTGGCTTAGGCCTTTCATTGATCTCATCCTAATTTCATTTGTAGGGTAATATTGATCTCTTTGCAAATAAATCTTCTGAAGGAAAGCTTAATTCCTCCCTTTCTGGTAACAAAATTGACAACAGTTTCGACTCTTTTGCTGCAATTCCATTCAACAACTCTGACAGAAGCAACAACAGATCTGACCAGACAACTGAAACCGAATTTGAATTTGGTGCCTTTACAGCAAGCACTGAAAGCAATGAAAATTCCAAAACCAAGGATGGTACCTTTCAGGTTAAGTCAGGAATATGGGCTGACTCCTTGAGCCGGGGATTGATCGATCTTGATATAACTGCACGTAAGTTTCTGATGTTTGGAAAATATTATTGAATTGTTTTTGTTATTGATTTTGCTATATGTCTATAGAATAGTAAGACACTAAGATAGCATTTTTTACAAAAGACTTCATATATTCTTTTTTGTGCAGCGAAGAAAATTAGTCTTACTGGTATGAAAGATTCAACACTCAGTCAAAAGCCAGTACGCAAGATCTAAGTGAATTATATTAATTCGAATATCAGAGGCATATGATTCAATTTAAAAAAAAAAAAAAAAAGATGTAGTGTTCATTCTGTGTTTGAGGTTTTTTTCTCTTTATATTTTTTTCTTTTAGATCTGGTAACTCCACGGCGGCTTACAAATAGATGTACTTGTACTATCCAATTAATGCCAATGTAAAGCAATGAAGGTGGTCCATGTTTATCAAATGTACCTCTTTCTCACACTTAAATTAGCTTATAATCTAGGCCATTGATTTATGTGACCTCCTATATGTTTATGAATATATATTTTTATAATGGTGAAAGCCAATTTGAATCATATAAGGTTTTAATTAACCTAAATGAGCTCACAAATGACATGTAAGGTCTATAATGTCGTTTAAAATCATTATGACCATGGTTTTGTATCAACGTAACATAGGCAACATCACTCTAACCCTATGTTACTCGGATACTCTATAACTCCGTACCCGTATCGGACACGTATCGGTATCCGATACGTGCCTGATACGGCACCGATATGTATCTGATACGTCAGCTGGCGTATCCGCTTATGTGGCGTATCCTTACTCGGCCGATACAGTCACTGATACTTCGTTGACACTCAAGGATACGGCAAATAATGTGTGGATACGGTGGGATATGGCGGGACACCTGTGAGCCGCGAAGGTGAACCGCACCCGCACCCATGAGCTGCGACCGTGAACCAACCCGCACCCGTGAGCCGCGCAAACACCGGCGCTCAAATGAGTTTTTTTGGTGCCTTGGGACCTCTCCCAAGAGAACCAAAACTTTTACCACTCCGCCACAGTTTCACTTGTGTATTATTCCAATAACTATAGTATTTAATCTATACTTAGATTGAGCATTTAATTAAAAAATTTATGATTATCTAAATACAATATATAAATAATAAAAAATTATATATATAATTGGCGTATCGTATCTAAATTTTTTAAAAATTACCATATCGCCGTATCCATATCGTATCCGATACGATACCCGTAGCCATGCAACATAGTGTAATATGACCATGGTTTTGTATTAAGCGTTTTTTCTGTCTAATCATGGCTTCCTATGATTTAGATTTTATTACCTATAACAAAGGCTTCCTATGTTATAAAGTTAGCTTGTTATCATCATAATTTTCTAAAACCATTCAAAACTGTGCTCCCAGTCAGGTTCTTTTACTAGATTTTGCTTATTCCCCAGTCAACATAAATTCTGATAGTCAAGCTACAAGTCTAAAAGCATATTTGTAAACTATACATGTTTTGTACTAGTTAACTTAATTTAAGAAACATCGAGTAGTTCTAATCCCTCGACAAAATACAAAAGAATACATACAATTTGTGATAGTGAAATAATTAACAAATACCAACTTAATTTATGGAAAATCCCTTGTCGCTAAAAAAAAAATATTTATCCAAGTAGGGATGCAATCAAACTATATTTTGTTTTCTAATAAACAAACTTTATTTTGTTAAATTCCAGTGAGCCCACAAGATTAAATTGTCAGATAGTAGTTCCTTCTACAACACTTAAAACACTTGAAGAAAAACTAACCAGAGCAAAATTCAGGGTCACCAAGAAAGACGCCTGGCAACAGTTTAGTACAAAGCCAAATTTGTGAACGCTCAAGTCATGAAGAGAACAAGGTTCGGTAAATGGAGTGAGCCTCTAATTTTATTAGTTTTGAATATGAACTTTTTCCTAATGCCATGTTATAAAATTCACGGACGGAACTTCCTGCTGACAGATTCATAGCTAGGGACATTACCAACTGCAATAAATTCAGTAAAAAAAGAAGATAATATCAATAATTATTTCACAGGGAATTGATTTTGGCAAAATATGCATTGGTAGACAGGTGACTGTTACGATGTTGGTCTGGTTTGGCAATTGGCACCAATCAGCTTTTGACGAGAACTCAAGTTTAAGCCTTGATCTGAGTGAGGCTGTACAGCAGTTCTTCAGAAGGGTATTGATAAGCATTTCAGCTATTGCTAGCCTACCAGTACAGGATTCATCTGATACTTTACCAGCACGTGCTGGCTGGATCAGTTTATACCCATACCAGCTGGACACTGCTTCATATCTCTCACTACAAGCTCTTTTTTTCCCCTTCTTCCAGGTCAAAGCCCTTGTTTCTAAGGACAAGACCCTGCTTCTGAAAATGTCATAATTCCCTTTATTCTAAACCCAACGGTCTTGAGCTACTCCCTTATCTCCCTATGGAGAAACAGCGGGTCATCCGACCCATCTGCATCAGTCACCTTATTCAATTCATTATTTTTTCCTTTTCATTTCTAATTTTATTATTCTGCGACAGAAAAACGATTTTTAATTAACTAATATTTGATTTAATATATTAGTAAAGTATATTGTTACCTTCACCCCAAGATGCCATAGTGAGAGGCGAAGAGATAATTCTTTCAGAGATGGAAGCTATGTCTTTCACTGTTATTCCCTCAACTAAATCCAAGAAATGCTTGATTGGTTTCCTGTTTTATTTTTTATATAAACACCCCAAAGAAAAAAAGAGTTGTTCAGCCTATTGAAGTAATTGAAAGGGGAACTACCTCATGAGTATACTACTGACATAGTGGGCATAACTATTGGTACTATAAATGTTCTGGCTGTTTGGTAATGGTTTTAGTTCTCAAAGGTCATTACTAGCTCTGGCAGGTACAGAGCCAGTTAACATTGTTTATAGCACTGCCCAATTGCTTAGCCGTATTATTAATTCCTTGTCGTCTTCTTTTTTGGTGTTTGATTTATACATTTGAGGGTAATTGTGATTAATGTCTAAATATTTGAAAGTAATAACAAACTACCTCTCTCCATATGTCAAAATCTGACGCCCAATGTCCTCAGATGCTACCATCTGCGATAAAATAAAATTGGTTATATTAGAGAATGTATCATAAAATTAGACAATGAAATATGGTGAGAATTTTGTGGAGCTTTACTACCCTAGATTCTAAGTTCATTAAAACGGCTGATTTGGTAGCTTCTTTAGCACGATTAAGCTGTGTCTGATCAACTGCAAGATACAAACAAAAGAGATGGAAAAAAATTAGATGTCATAACATAAATATAATTCCATGCAAATCGCATAAATTTTAATATCAATGACCCCCTGCAAATAAGAAACATCATAGCATGTATCATTTTCCCCATTTCACGAATGACACACTACACCTTTTTTCCACAATGCTTTTAATTTACATTTAACAAGGATACGAGTACTAGAGGTAGGTTGGGGTGATTCTTAATAAATTAAACGAGGGGAATAGGTGATGTGCATGGCCAGTTTTGCAGGAACAAAAAATTATATATTTTATTGTGCTGTTTGGACATATATTGGTAATTTCCAAAGAAGAAATACAGAGAGAGAAAAAATTAAAAACAAGTGCACATGCATATCTGTAGTTTTCAACTCCTGAATAGAACCAAGAAACCAGAAACTAAAACAAACCTTGTCCAGGAGTAGCTACAGCAATAAGTTCTCTTGCTGCCAAATCAACAGCCTTGGAAGTGAACCCTGGATCCTGTAATAACAAGCAGCAGAAAATGTTGGAAAATTTTCATCTAGAGACTAGAAAGGCAATAGGTGTTCATAATTACTGTTGATATTTTATGGTTCCTATTGCCCAATACTTGCAAATTAAGCTCATAAATTCGTCACAACTTAAAAAAGTAATGAAATTACAGGATTTTGAAAAATCTTACACAGCTAGCATGAATACCAAAAAGGCCGGTGTGATTGTAGATACTATTGAAGGCAGAGAATGATTCCACCTGTCTGAACTCATTCAACACACGAAGATCTGTCAAAAAAAGAAAATGCAAAAACATGATTTAAAACAAAATCAACAATTACTGTCAATCGAAAACCATAAAGGATGTAGAAACATGAAGCGTCTGACTGCCTTCTGTTATTGGTGAATGTATACATAAGAGTAAACTTGGTTTTACTTGACCACCATTGATTATCCTCCTAGACTAAACCTGAATAGACAAGCAGAAATGAACTTACCGAGAAGAAATAAACTCACAAAATAATAGCAAAAAGTTCCATACATACAGATACTGAAATAAACTGAAACAATACCAACACCTGATAAGATAACTCTTGTCCCAACCTAACAGATTAAACTAACAAAGTTAGATGAAAATAACATACACAAGCGAGAATGCATTCCTTTCCCAGGACCACCCGCAGAGAAAGAGCCACCACCTCCCATAAGCATCTGCAATAACAAGGTGAAAGATAAACTACAATGAAAGTATGAGCTATCCATGGCGAACAGCTGAATCATGAAACTATAATTGAGGTTGTATATGGATGGAATGATTATGGATGATAAATTTAAGATCAAATAAGGCAAATATAGAAGTCTGTAACAGTACCTGGAGAACAGTGACTGTTACGGCTTCCTTTTCCTGATTCCAGCCACCGGGCACTTCAAAAGCAAGAGCGACATGAGTCTTCTGCTTCCCACAAAAAAAAAAAGGAGTCAACTGTAAGAAATTAAAACCTTAAAAAAAACTATAAGAAATTAAAAAAAAAAAAAAACAGCAACAAATTTTAGAAACAGACATCAAATCCAAAGTTCGACAGTCTTTGCGTGTTGACACCTCAAAAAGAGGGACTCACCAGAACTAATCTACCTTCATTGACCAACCAGCACAAACTGCCTCATCGAGAATTAGCTCCCCTCCCCCAACTCCCATCCACACACTAACAACAGACATCCAACCACACACATCCCACTGATCTAGCAGCCACATATCCCACTCCACCCCCCGGAGGGAGGGAGGGAGGCTGGCATATGCAAGAAAAGATAATATATTGGACGTTCTTTTAGACAAACCTCAGAGGCGGCTTGTTGGCGATACTCGCCTCCTACATAGACAGATTTGGGCTCTTGCGGTACTTTTACTCCAGGAAGATCTTCTAGAATTGGCTTTGCAATTTCTGTCAGCTCTTCATGGTGCACCCCTGATGCTGCTAATACCATTCTAGGTGCTGTGTAGTTCTCCTGAAATTTGTAGAGATAAATAAATGGACAATAAATGGAACAAATAAGATCCTGTCACATCAGAGGTTGAATATGAATAGACAAAATCAACATGAGAATTATCAGCACCACTTTAGTCAGGGTTGGTACTGTTATCAGCTGGTAAGTGTTGTACAGAATCAAGTCAAGAGAATTTTAGTCCTTTCTACTATTTTTGTGTATATATTTTAATTCCCTTTGTAGGGAATTTATGTGCATATGGAGGGAAATCCGAACTAAACTACCAAAGAAAAACTGAAGCTCAATTATGTCTCAATTATATAAATGAGGGTTAACTGAGTATAAATTGAGATTTAGTGAAGTAGAAGGCGTCAATTAGGGCTAAGATGCAAAATTAGAGGTCATACCATAACAATGAGAGGTTTACACAATTACATTATAACTTTAGTAAAAGGTAGTTTATCTGAAAAAGATTCAAAACACTCTGGTTTTAACAGATAAAATGACAAAGTAAAGGTGACTCAACAAGTCTTACCGCAACAAAGTCTTCCAAGATTGAACCATCCAACCTACTAAGTGCAGATTCTGATGCAATAAGGCTATGGGCCAATGCGCCTGAGTAGCCAGCTGAGTGAAGAGCCTCCATGATTAGGCCTTGTGGGTTTGTCGAAGCCTCTTCTATTTCCAATTTCATTTTCTGCAACTGTTATACCATGGAATTGTCAAGAAACAATCAAGCATATCGTTGCAAATTTGTAATCATAGTTGGCTGCAAATGTAACAGTACCAACCAGCAGACCAGCACCTGCCATAACCAGTTCTCTTTACCTGGTTAAGAAAGCAGGATGTCTATGGGGTTCTTCTGAAAATCAGGAAAAACTGGCATGTCTGACATCTGTTATACTCACAGGGATATATGAGATATTAATCATATCTTTTTCATTCCGTACTTATTTTAATCAATTGCTCAAAAAAAGATATTGGCCGTTATGATTACTAACTATTTTTTTTTCTCTCTTGTTTTTATTTTTATTTGTGCATGTGTGTTGGGGGTGGAGGGGGGGGGGGGTTGGAGGACTGGGAAAATATTACAAGTTAAACAAATCTGTTATTCTGAGGGGTGTTTATCAGAACCAAAGAGCTTGTGGGCTGTGTAGATATTAAAATAAAATAACATTGGTAAGTTTATCAACCTGCTCTTTAACCTCCCAATCAAGGAAAGCCGGGTTTCTGACAGAGTCGATCAGCACCTCTACCATCTCTGGCAGGTGTGTCTTCAAAGCATCATAAGTGTACCCCATCTGCTCCCTAGAACCGGAGGCAGAAACATTTCCGCCAATCGATTCAGTTTCCCGAATGATGCGCAAGTGGCTTCGGTTGGTTGTGGTCTTGAATGCCATCCTCTCCAGAAGGTGTGTGGCACCATATGAAATTGGTGTCTCATAAATCGAGCCACAGTTGACGTATATTCCAACTGATGCAATTGGATTCTGATAAATTGCTTGCAAAAGGATAGGTTAGGAAGTAGTTCATTGTAAAGTTCTCTTGTGGGTAAAAACATAAACATCTTTTTGGTTTGTACAGAGGAAATAAAATTCTAAGTAAGCCTAGTGTTAGCTTTACAAAGCAATTTTCTTGTATGTGGTTGTTTAAAGGAGAGAAAGCGATACGAACTTTTAGCAAGTTTCATACCGGTGAAAACTCAGATGCAATCTTGACACCATTTGGGAGAGTTGTAATCTTGGTTGTACCGGGGCTGGCAACATCAGGCAAAGGTGGCGGTATCTCAACACCTGGTAAAGGGAGCGTCAGAGGAGGTAATTGACTTGATTTGTCACCAGTAAGCCAACTAAAACTGCCAGATGGCTTTGTTTCAACACTTGTACTGACATGTCTACTGGCTGCAAATTCCTGAGCAAGCAGAAACAAAAGTGGAACTAAATATCTCAATAAGAAAAAGATCTTATAGCATAAAATTGTTAATAGTATGCTGGTACAAGCTGTTCTATATAGTATTGTATCCTTGATTTGCATTGATTGCAGTGTTGGTTCTCTACCTTTTCGCTAATATAGTACCATAACACCTGACAAACTTGATTCAAATTAGGTACTTTGCTCCTTATTTCGATAGATGGTTTCCGATCGGAGAATTAAGATTTACCTTAAGAGAACGGAGATGGCTTCTTCCAGCTCTGTACATGATTGGTAAATGGATAAATGTGACAAATCCTTGAAAGAGTCGGAGAGAGAGGAAAAGCGGCGGTGTGGCAATGGCGGGGCTCAGTCCCCGAAAAGCGAGACTATGAGGCAAGAACTTGCGGATACGGGTCCGGTTAATGCTGTTCGGGTGCGAGTAACCCAATCATATCCGTTGCGGTTAACTTACAGTACTTGCTCCCCTGTGGCTAAAGACTGAATTCAGATTCAGGGCAATACATGTAGAATGAAATTTGAGGGGAAATAGACTAAACAGAAATTTGCATGATAATCGGACTGGGTTGGGCCGGGCCCTTGTCACATAACTAACAACCGGCCCACTAACCAGCATTACAAAAAACATAGAGTTGGCTACTTATGCCTGGGGCTTGCTAGTTTTTGACTTTTTGTGATTTAGGCAATCAATATGTTGTTGGTTACTAAATTGTTGATTTCATGTGATTCATATGTTAAAAGAAGTGTTGTTTTCTTAACATTTTGTATAGTGCAAATAATAGCAGAAATTCACATGATGTTTTATTGGAAAGCTCTTTTTCTTGTTCGATTTTGTTCTGTCAAGCATATTTTGTAAGGATAAAATGGTTCTTAATAATTATTAATTATGTTTAGGTTAATTAATCTTAATGATTAATAGTCCTCATATAGTCAACACACACTAAATGCATCGTAATTTCTCACTAAATTGAATAATAATGTGCAGGGTTAGAGTACCTAAACCCACCGCTGAGTAAGTCACATGTCATGTCTCTCATAAAAAGATAAGGAACCACCAATAGATAAGGTGGCACAATTTCTTCTATAGCTAGGTTCGGAATACCGAACCACTAAAAGTCTTTAGAAGATATGTTTTCTTCTAAGGAGATGCCGATAGAATATTTTTTTTCTATGAAATATTAAACATTAATTAACCAAAAAGCATCTATTTAAGACAGTTAAAACTAAAATTGATATAAGAAGCAATTAATTGTTGTATACAAAGGCCAAGTTAGTGTGTTACAGGATAAGCAGAGGAAGCCATTTTTTGGAAAAAAAAAAATTAGTTGTCTATCGGCATCTCCTTATCTCTGGAAAAAAATTATTTTTTGGACTAGACTTTTTTTTAGGTTTGTCTATCTCTGAAAAATTAGTTGTCTACCCGCCTTAGCAGAGGAAGCCATTTTCTTTTGATTATTATTGAGTGTTCTTCTTGATTTTTTAATTTTTTTTTTTTTTGTTTTTCTTGTCCTAGAACCTGTCCTGTGCGAGTTGGAAAGAGGAAAGTGGATCTGATCAAGAGGCCCCATATGTCGGTCTCACAACCATCTCTTTGGCTCAGGTCTTGAATTCGGATAGAGATGTTTTGTGTGGACCGTGTATAAATTTGAAAAAGGCTTACATGATCTAGGTTTATATAAAATGAAAGGATCTCTTGAAAATTTAAATAACATGGCGTCTCCTCCTTTCTCTCACTGCCCAATGGGTCCCACTGGTCGGATTCCCTTTGGTTGTTCCCAAATTGCATCCAAAACTATATCCGTATATTATGAAATGTTGTAAAATCCATATAAAATCAACTGTTTGGAGATTTGTTGCCTTCTTTGTATCGAAATTCTCGGTTTAATGCATAGAATATTATCATGGATTTTATTTTCAAGAAATTCAAATTCCATTTTTGCGAATTTCAAGAAATTAGTTTTTAAGGTATTGATGTTATAATTTTTGTTATGTTGAAATTTTTTTTGCAACTATATATGTTCGCCAACTCCTGACAAAATTTCTAACTTCGCCACTGATTACATATATGTAAAAATATCACTCAAATGTCACAAATAAGATTTTGTTCGAACTAAATTCACATTTGCTAAAATCCCCATTCAGAATTTCAGGACCCTGTAACCCCCATCCTCTCTCTCTCTTCTCTTTCTCATCCTCAAATCTTTGAGGAGAGAGAAAGAGGAGAGAGACGGAGAGAGGATGGGGATTACAGGGTCATGAATCCTACTAAGAATTTCAGCATATTCCGTTCTATTCGGACCCCTGACATTATGTGGAATTTTCAATCCGGTTGGAAATTTTTTCTGTTCGGACACTCTTTTGTTTGAAGATGAGATTGGATATAATTCCCACTTTTATAGAAAACAAACATTTGATCGGAGTGAATTACTTGCTGCTCTCTCCACAAGATTATTTTTTAATCAATTTGCTAATTTAATTTTAAATTAATTTTTCAATTATTAAATAACAAGTTTATGAGGAAATTTTTTATTATAGAATAATAATTAATAAGTATTATTATGTTATTATTTAATTCGAATTAATAATTACTAGTAATAATAATTGTATTGATATAAAGCAATTTAGGAAGAAAAATAATTTTTTTTCCAACTATTTTTGAAGTACAATTGAACATTTTGATAATTATTCTCGTGCATACTTACGAACATGAGCATGAATTGTTCCAAATTATTTTTGGCACTTATTCCTTGCTAAGAGAATCGGACTTATTCCCTTCAAAAGGAGCTTTTTGGCAAAATTATCCACAGAGAGGAAAAAAAAGAAGGTATGCATGCACCTTAATTGGTTCGTTGTCCGATTGAGGCACAAATATGAAATTAGCCGTTTATTTTTCACTCATGCTTCAAAACAAAATAACTATTAAGTAAGTGGATATAAAGGTTATTTTGAGGTTAAGTTCATATTAGGGTTAAAAATATGTGGGTCACTCTTTATAAAATTCTTCATAAATTACGTATTTAATTCTCGATGAGAACCATTTCAGAAAAAAGAAATAAACATGTATATTTGAGGTTTCAGGAAAAAAGTAAAAGATGAAGGGTCGTCTTGCAAAATTTATACGGTTGGTAGCAACCGGGGCCAACCTAGGGTTAAAAACGGTGGGCGTGGCTAGTTTGGGAAAAATGGCATGGCGGAGCCGGTTCCGTCACGAAACGGCACGGAACAGCACGGCACGTGTCGGATACGTGCTGTGACTTGCGTGTCCCGTGTCGTGACCATTAGCGTGCCATTATCATCTTTAGAAAATTTGACACAGCACAGCACGTCACGCGAGTCACATATAATTAGGAACATTAGATCTTGATCAAATGGTGAATCTTGAATAAACTAACCTAAATTATGATCAAATGGTCACGTGAGTCACGCGAGTCACGTTTGAGCAGCACGTTTAGGTACGGTATAACTCGTGTGACGTGATCATTCGCGTGCCGTGACCACCCCTTGACATTTTGGTCACGACACGGCATGGCATGTAAAAAATTAACTTGATCACGGCACGACAGGAGACCAACGTTACGACTTATTGGTCACGGCACGGGCACGTTTTTTCCACTCTAGACGTGGCAACTAGGTTTTGCAAATACTAAGAATAGAGAATTTTTTTTCTTTATAAATTATTAAGAAGGAAAAGAGTGCATTAGGTTTTTGATTGATAGAAAGATCGGTAGGATTTCTATTGACTCTAAAAATAAAAAAGTTTGGATCAGTTCCTACCGATTCAAATCAATTTTTCTTTTTTTCCTTCTAATTTTCTCTAATAAAATATAAAAATATTTTAAGAAAATAGATAAAGTATCTTAAAATTTAGATATGATAGAAATATTCCATCTACTTTTTGAAAATCTTTTTATATTTCACTAAAGATCTAATAGAAGAATTCCTCCATCTATGCATCAAATTAAAAAAGATAACTGAAAGTTTAAATCAGTAAAAAATTCTACCAATTTTTCTACGAATGAAAATTCTAATGTATTCTTTCTGTTTCTCTCTCTTCTTTATCATTAATTTCTACACAGAATAAATTTGCCAAGGATAATCCGGTAATACCACAGTATTATAGGTACCGCGTCGCTGTCAAAGTGTTAAGGTTGAATAATACATCAGATATTTAGATTAGATATTATAAATAGAAATGGACAATCTTGTCATTTCATTTCATATGCTCGTTCTTTCTCCAGCTTTCTATAGCGCTGTCTGGTCAATTGCTCATTGGTGATTCAGCGCCTCGTATTATTGAAATTTGATCAGGAACAGTACCAGACTAGTGTATTGAAATGGACCGGCCGGTTCTGGACCGGACCGGACAGGAATTAGTGCAAGAATAATGATTTTTGGGTTAGTGGTTAAGAATAGTGCTAACCCAAGTGGTTTGAGAATAGTGCTATTTTGGACTATTCCGGGTTAGTAGAAATGTTGTTTGGATTGTATATTTGGAATAGTGTTATTTTGAACTAATATCGCTAACCTAACAATTAGAGAAATTCACTAATCCACCTTTTCGTAGAAATAGCAGAATAGCGTTGTTCCTGCACTATTCTTAATTTCTATTTTACGTTTGGATCACAGTTTTTAAGAATAGTGGAGCTATTCCCGGATTAGTGCTATTCTTGCACGATCCAAACGCAACCTAAGTAATTAGAATATTTGAAAATTCATTGCTTGTAAAACAAGTCAGACATCATAAAGCCTACGGATATGTTTATCCAAAAAAAAAGAAAGTCAGACGTCATAAATAAAATGCATAAAGTTCGGATAATATTTCTAGAAATTATCAAAAAAATAAAAGCTGCTAAATTAAATATGAGATCCGTCCCCACTCCCCACTTATCACCTTGTTCATATTCGAAAGCTGATCTTTCTAAAATAAAATATTCCATAACATTTAAAAAAAAATTTATGAAAGTATGTATCCTTGCTGCAAGTAAAAGAGATAGGAGTAGGTCCGATGGGCATCAGATCTAGAGTTAGGTTTAATTAGCTTTTTCACCGTACGATTAGCATCAAGATCTATGCGCATGGAAATTGATACAGTCTTACACGGATCTTGATGCATAACACACGAATCTTGATGCAGATCGGATGGTCATCACACCCATCGAACCAACTCTCATTCCCAAGTAAAAATGTACCTCAATATAATAGACAGATGTACACCGACACAATAAGCGTACAATTTGAGATGCGTCAAAAAAAATTACAGTCACTGAGCATTTCCATATATTCAACCTGAATATTAATATTAACAAAAGAAAAAAAAAATTATCCAATCCAAATAGCAGATATAGTGATATACTCTTTGGCTTTTTGCCAATTGATTGCCATATACGGTGACAAACTAGAAGACCTCTGTTTTCAAAAACAACAGGGCCGCATCTTAGACAGCGCTAGAACGCACTCTCTCGCCGTTAGATTTTTAGAGATGCGTTTGATAGCATGATAGCACGAATATTGACTAATTCAAATCCGTTCGATCAGTAATGTAATATTTCAAGCGTTTCAGGGGATACATGCTCCCAAAACAACCGGCCACAGTGTGGCCGCCACACCGCTTGGACTTTTCCAAAATCACCCCTCGATTTCTCCTTTCTCACTTCAAACCCCTACAGAGTACAGACTACTCCCTCCCAAGTCCCAAATAAATACTCGATTCCATTTTTCACTGACAATCCCTCCCTCCCTCTTTCTCTCTCTCTGTTTCTAGCTTACAATGGAAGCTACGTCTCCAATGGCGTCGCCAGACGAAGTCCACGTGGAAGGTGACTTCGACTCCCCGAACTCGCGCCAGGTAGCGAGTAACCTCCCCTTCTCCGCCACTTGCATCAGAATCGCGCGAGATTCATACCCCAACCTCCGATCCCTTGGCTCATCGGCGACCCTTCCCGACGATGCTGCTGCTTCTAAAACCGTTGAGGGAGAATATGGTTATGTTCTAGAGGATGTGCCTCATTTCACCGATTACCTCCCCGATTTGCCAGTAAGCAGCTTCATTTCAGTTTTTTTTCGCAAATGTCCTCTGAAATTTTGATTTTGCAAGATTGCTGAATCTGAACATACTACCGAGGTCTTTCCAATTTCGTCGAGTCTCTAACTGATCTGTCACTATCCTTTCTTACGCGCGCTTATTTTGGAGAAGTTTTCCTTTCGGCACTTTTCTAATACTAGGACCTTATGTGATCTCTAGTTTGTATGCGTACTCTCGTAGATGAGTTAAAATACACGAAGGTACTTTATTTAGCAGATGTTGTAGTACCGTATTTATTTTTCCAGAAGCAAACTTATATAAATACTAAATTCGTGCTTGTATGTATCCATAATTCTTTTGGATCTCCTCTTAGAAGGTTTGTTTGAATTAGAAACATTGCCTGAAATATGTTTAAAATTAGATTTCACTAGTACAATTTTACTAACAGCAATGATTATATTCCTTCTTTTGCCAGACATTTACCAATCCACTACGGAACCATCCGGCCTACAAAATAGTGAAGTAAGTTTCTCTGAGCAACCTGACTTCAAATTCCTTTTTTCTTTCTGTATTTATCAATTAAAGGTCTAGAATTGTGCATGATTGCCTTTATTCCTAGAACTGTCGCGAGATCTTGGTAACAAATGAGTATGATCCCAGACAAATATGTATAGGAATAAATAATCCAATTCTTCTCGTTCCTGGCAATGCTAATTCTGCATTCTACAAGTTAGATGAAAGAAGGATAATATGAGCACTGTAATTATTTTTTTTAGACCAATTATACATACCTCTGTCTTTTCATGCTTTCAATTGGAATTGCAAGGTTTAATAATCTATCCTTTTTAGGCAATACTGGGTCAATGAAGAAGACTCTGTGCCTTTGCAGGTCTCCCTCTCTCTCTCCACCTGCTTCTGAATATTAGAATTGGTCTATGTTTACTTATAATATTTTAGGCACTAAACTTTCTACAATTGTGGCAGATTGTTTCTCAAAGGGACACTCCTAGAGGGGTCCACTTCCGCCGTGCTGGGCCCCGCCAGAAGGTCTCTCTCTCTCTCCCCCCTCCAAGTTAAAGGAAGTATCATGAATTCCCCCAGAAAATATGAAAAATGTCCTCCTTTTTACAAATTGTAGTTAGTATTTGCTCTGCATAAATAGGGAAAACAATTAATACTTTTCTGTAGTTTGAATAAGATGGTATGGGGGGGTCTAGGTGACAATTTCTTTGCTTCATATCAGAGCTTGATTTACTCCATTCATTCATAAAGCCCATTTGATGAAAACTCAAATTCAAGCCAGCTAACAATTTGTTGTGACTATTAGACTTTTATTAACAAAACTTAATTAAAAAATTTCATGTCTAGGTTTACTTTGAGTCTGATGAGGTGCTACCTTGCATTGTAACGTGTGGTGGCCTCTGTCCTGGCATTAATACTGTGATTAGAGAGCTGGTGTGTGGTTTATTTCACATGTACAATGTGAACCATGTTCTTGGTATTGAGGTGACGTTCTTTATTCAATTTGCTTTCTCCAACTCTTCATCTCTTATGATCAGTTTTGGAAATTATTGTAGTATTATGGATTTTCAAAACATACACATAAAAAAAGTGGTATGGTCAACAGGTAAGTACTTGAATAAGGTTATTTTTATTTTTGTAGAAGCACCTTTCTAATGTAGGTGGAATCCTTCAAGTTATATTTGAGAAATCTACTTTTGGGAATGACCAATTTTCCCTTTACTTTTAAGTAATCCTTTTGAAATCTCTAAATGTCTTCAGGACCAGAAGTAATGTTTAACAAAATAATTGGTATTCAGGAACTAAAGTGAATTAAGATGAGAATTCTTGGCTGTAACCAAAATTGACTGGGAATTAGGTGCAACATTTTGGGAAAGTACTATCGTTGATTTCCCTTTGACTTTCTAAATTTGAGTCTCCTTTAACCTGTTGTGCAAAGTTCTGATTATCGAGCTCTTTCAGGCAGGATATAAGGGCTTCTACTCTAAAAATACTGTTGAGTTGACACCTAACAGTGTGAATGACATACACAAAAGAGGCGGAACAGTAATTGGTACATCAAGAGGAGGTCATGATACAGTAAAGATTGTTGACAACATTGAGGATCGTGGTATTAATCAGGTAGAGTTTCAGAAGCACACACATTAGATATGGAATTTCCACTGTGAAACCTTCAGATGAATATGATCTGTGGCAAAGCATGGAAATATTTCCAAACTACTATTAAATTTAGCTCAGTGGTGAAAAAAGATGGAGCAGGTGAGGTATAGGGTAAAGGGACAGTTTGGGCATATTTGAAAGTGAGCGCAGGACTGTTTTATTTTTGGGGTGTATGTGATATTTCTTATTTTTTGAGGGCATATGAATTACCTTTTTCTAAATGGATTAATTGAAGAACTAGAGCTATTTAGCTATATTTCTCTTAATGCAACTTGATACAGGTATACATCATTGGAGCCGATGGGACTCAAAAGGGTGCGTCTGATATCTACAAGGTGCAACATGATATTTTAATAAAATCACATTATAAAACCGTGAAAGAGTATTTTGAGAAGAGAATTTATTTTTTTCCCTTTTTAATTGCTTTTCCTAGGAAATACGAAGGCGTGGTCTCAAAGTTGCTGTTGTTGGGATCCCGAAGACAATTGATAATGATATAGCGGTAGGCATGCAAAATAATGAGCACAAATTGTTTCCTCATTTTCTTCCTTTTGTCGGGATTAACTTTAATCAAATTTTTATATTGTGGTTCTTCAGGTTATTGACAAGTCATTTGGGTTTGATTCGGCCGTGACAGAAGCACAGCGTGCCATTAATGCAGCTCATGTAGAGGCTGAAAGTATGGAAAACGGGATTGGGCTAGTCAAACTAATGGGTCGCTATAGTGGTTAGTTATCTTTCTGTCATGTTTAATATTGGTATTGGAGTGACGTGTCCCTCCTATTAATGTGACCAAACATAATCCATCTCTCTTCTTTGGCTGTTCAGATTCAAGCCTAATTGTGTGCAATTGCATAATGGAACTTAAATAAGTTTAAATTAAGGTCAATTAAAGCTTAAAAATGGATGGTTAAGTTCTTTTAGGCATGGTTTTAACCTTTCAATAATGAAAACTCATTATTTTTTTTTATGAGTTTGAAGTTTTGATAAGCATTAACAATTTCACAGGGTTTCTCTCTATGTATGCCACTCTCGCCAGTCGTGATGTGGTAAGTAGCGCAACTCCAGTCTCTTTGGATTTTAAAAGATATGTGATCTGGAATTGCATGTAATTTTTTTTCCATAATCTTCTTAGGACTGTTGCTTGATCCCAGAATCTCCATTCTATCTGGAAGGCAAAGGAGGCCTATTTGAATTCATGGAGAAACGCCTCAGAGAAAATGGCCACATGGTGCTAGTAGTTGCAGAGGGGGCAGGACAGAATCTTATTGCACAGAGTGTTCATTCTTTGGACACAACAGATGAATCAGGAAACCGCCTCCTCCTTGATATTGGCCTCTGGCTTTCTGAAAAAATCAAGGTACTTTTTTGTTGGAACTAAAGTTTTTGTCATGGTATCTTGTAAAAGCATCTTCTTTTTTACTTTCTCCTTCCAAGATATTTTGAATCAGGATACAGTTTTAGGTTTTGGTAAGAACCTGTGAATTATGAGTAACAGGCAGGACTGCAAGTCACATGTTTTTTTGTTTTTGAGTTTATGTGGGATGTTGCAGCACAAACCATACTTTATCATAAAGATTGGACTTGTGTTGGCCACCCTTATTGAAGAAATTGAGCTTTCTTGTATTTTAATTTTTAAGTGAGGGTTATTTTTTAGTATTTTGATTCATACTGGTTTGTATTTTGATGGGTTTGCGTATAGTTGGGGGTCGTGGCTTGATTGTGTAATAATTGGGTTCGAACATGAGTTTTAAGCCAAAACAACCAACTTAAATTGGCTTGAAGAGTCACAAAATCTGTCAGGTTCATTTGTAGTAGTCATCACACAAGTGTTAAAGTCTGAAACTTATTTTGTTCCAAGAAAATTGCAAAACTAATGAAGTAATAATTTTGAGGTTCTGCACTTCCAATTTGATGAGGGACATTGAACATTAAGATGCCAAGTATTATGAAATTGTGGGTTCTTTATAAAAACTAATATAGGGGCTCAAAATATTTACATTTACAAATGAAATCTGTAGTAATGCCAAGTTAGTATTCATTATTATTTTGAATGCAGGAACATTTCTCAAGGAGAAATATTACATCCAACCTTAAGTACATAGGTAACCTTAAATCTTCCTTTATGGCAATCCATCAACAATTTCAGTACCAACTGAAACTAATTGTATATTCGTACAAATTCAATGGCAGATCCAACTTACATGATCAGGGCAATTCCTAGCAACGCATCAGATAATGTGTACTGCACCCTCCTGGCACACAGTGCTATACATGGGGCAATGGCTGGTTACACCGGTTTCTGTGTTGGCCAGATCAACGGCCGGCATGCATACATACCCTTTAATGTAAGTCTAATTCCATTTGTATACTTCTACCAATTGTCTGTTTATGTATCATTTAGCTCCACAAGGAATTCAGTCATTGATTATGGTACCAGATGGGTCTGGGTTAGTGTCTGCCAAACCCTTGAAACTTTTTAAATGGTTTACTATGTTAAAAAAAGAATAAAGGTGTATTGGATAAGAGGCCAAACTATTACATTACATCAACACAAGGTACATTTGGATAGTTTCACTTTGCTTTGTACTTGTTTCTTGGGGTAATAATCATACCAACAGTCCTATTTACATGTTTGCTTTTGGTTCACACCTGATGTATTTATGCATGTTTTCAATGTTTTTCCATACTTTTGGTTACATACCCTTAACCTAATGACCATAGTAATAATTATAGTGAAAAATAGTACAAAATAAATGTGAAGATATGTCATGGGATTAAATTAATGATGAATGCAGAGGGTGACAAACAAGAGAAACAGGGTTTCAATACAAGACAGGATGTGGGCTCGTCTCCTCTCCTCAACCAACCAGCCAAGTTTTATGGAGAAGAAGGATATGAAACCGGCCTCCAACAATAGGCTAAAACCGCCATCTCTTTTGAGCAAGCCGATGAATGGTGAGAAACATTAGAAGCTGATACATATGATGGTTTGTTGTTAATTTCTTTTTGCTACTCTAGTATGCTAGAATGGAACCCTCTATGGGATTTTGTTCTAGTGAGAATTGTTCTACTGGTTTCTTGGTTGGTTTCACATGAAGGTATATGCATGGTACATGCTAATATATGATCAGAAATATTGGTTAGGTTTCTATCTTGTGGTATTCTCAAAGCATCATTATTATTCTAAGCTGGGAATTGATCATGCAATAGAGTGAAACAAACAATAGTCAACCCGTGTTTATACTATGCTATATTGGATTATGGGTGACAACGGCTTGATTGAAATTGGAAGGTCTGAATTGGATCAAACCTGTTGGCTCAGGCTGAAACTCAGCTCTTAGTATTTTTTTTTTGGAGGGCAGGGAAGTGGAGATGCTGATCCAAGCTGTCAGTGTTTGGTTGGAGACGGAAAAATGTGTGATGAAAAATTTGGATCAGCATAGTCCCAGTGGGTCTTATATTAAATCCAAACCCGTACCTGAAGTCAGACATAGTCCCAGTGGGTCTGCGCTGTTCGCTGTGTTTACCACTTCTACCCATGATCTTAAATATCACGATTATCAGGAGGGGCATCTGAATTGACGACATTTTCACAGTGCTGTTTACTGATTATATGTTTCCTGGTCTACGGGCTTTCAATTGCCAAAAAAAAAATTTATATTTTTCCCAATAAAAAAAGTATAATGTAGTCTGCATTCTTTTAATACTTTTAGAGATGTTGACATGGAAAGGATTTGATTAAATTTGATAAAAGCGGTAGAAAATGGAAAGAATTGACTGTTTCAGCCATTGCCCGTCGTGCTTCCTTTTCCGAAGAAAAAGGAAAAGGAAACAAAATTATTCACAGACAAAATACAAGGGCCGATGATAGATTAGTTATCTTTCAATATAAAAAAAAAAAAAATGAATATAAAAACTAGGTAAAAAGGTCGTTGCAAGACGTGCGCGTCTCTGCTTCTCCTTGCAAACAAATCGAAGTCGGCCAATAGTGACAACTAGGAAAAAAAAAAAAAAAATGTCTTTTCCGTAGTTTGGAATTATTCCAAAATTCCAAAGGCCTACACGTAATTCCACTCACGTCTTGACATATCGAAGTCAACAACAAAACCATTTCTCTGCACTAAATCTCTTCTTCTTTTTCTTCTTCTTTTTTCAATTTCATGTAGCTGAACCAAGTGTACAAACCTCCACTAAACTGCCCCCAACAAAACCAGTTCTGATCACTGAAAACCAACAACCCCCAGAGGAGGAAAAATCACCTCTTACAGATATCATTGAAGAAGCACCGCCAGCAGTCAACACCACAGCAATCGAACTTAAAACATCCGATTCCGACCAATCACCGCCACATGCCACTGAGTCGGACACACATAGCGATTCCGGCACCCAAAAGTCATCACATGAGAAGAAACACAGGGTCAGACCACAGTCTCTTTCATCATTTGGCCGGCATTCAATGAAACACAGAGGATCTGTAGAGTCGCCAGTGGCCACGCCGAGTTCAATGTCTTCGCCATCACAGCCTTCGACTCCAACTGGGAGAGGTGCAGAGGGACACAAGAAGGCGAAGCAAATGTCGGGGCGGAACCCATGGAGGTGACTTTCTAAGGTTTATTACAAGTTCTTTTGTTTCAATGGGAGAGCTTGATTAAATTTTTCGTGTTTAGATTAAAAAATTGGCCAATTGAGGAAAGCGGTGAAATGAGCTTTTACATTTACATATATGAATATCATGTGGAACTGAATTGCGTTCGAGTCATGTTTAGTTCGATCGTCGCATCTTTTGCAACATGAACAATTGGACATGCGTTTTTCCATAGTAAATTGTTTAATCACGTTGAACAATGTTGTCATTCCAGGTTACACAGGATATTTTTGAAGCGATCACCTTCAACCAACAAGTAAGGCCCTCAAAATTTGTCATTGTTTATATGGTACATTATATGATAGAAACAATGGGAGCATGCAATAAATTTTGAGTTTATCTTCTTCTTTTTTCATATTTTTCTGTTGGGAATTTTACATGTGAGGTGCTTGTAATCGACTTTAATTGCGAACCTTGTAATAAATAAAGATGGTACATTTTTGCGATTTTCTCGGTTGCATATTAATTCATGTGAGTTCCTACATTTTTATTAAGGTAACTCTAGCTAAGATTCATTTTCATTTTTGGGTATGAATAAATGTTATTTTGTACCCGTTACTCTATAGGATAATTATATAAAGAGGAGGGATCCGATTACACCTTTTTTTGTGACACACTTTGACATCTACCATTTTCAAAGTTCAAATAGTCGATTCAAACCGTTCAACATGATGGATATATTAAAATGTGTTTGGAGATCAAATTTTACATTTTTTTGAATTTTTTTGCTATTTATTAAGATGGTTACAAAATCGTTATTTTCAGACCATTGAAAAACAGCGATTTTGTAACCATCTTAATAAATAGTAAAAAAATTCAAAAAAATGTAAAATTTGATCTCCAATCACATTTTAATATGGTGATCATGTTGAACGGTTCGGATCGACTGTTTGGATTTTAAAATCGCAAAATTAACCTATAAGAAAAACGGTGTCATGATGTGTCACCAAAAAAGGTGTAATTGGATCCCTCCTCTTATATAAAATAAAATTATATGATCATGTTTGAGTAATAATTAGTGATGGTGAAATTAAGTTGCGTGATATTTTATATTATAATGTTTGAACAATAATTAGTGATGTACTTTTGTTATTTAGTGTATGTTTTTTACTATAAGAAAAATGTTAAACATATTACTTTTATTTACATGTCTTGTTATTTAGTTAAATAATTGAATTTGTCAATAGATATTTGTATTTTTTTTTTGCTTTATAAAAAAAATAATTTAGTTGGAGTTGATTGCACATTTGTTTTTTTATTAATAATGTGATTGTATATGTGTGAAATGAATGATTTTTGATATTTTATTTTAAAATATAATAAAACTAATTATTATATTAGTATTATTTGTTATTCATCCGCTACCGTTTCGTTACTCGATAATTTCAACAGGTAAAGGTAGGGTACGGTAAGGTCAATTCACAATGGGTAAGGGTAGGATATGGGTAAGATCAATTTTTAGTGGATATATGGATATGAAATTGCTTCCACCCTACCGATATCTACCCATTGACACCCCTAGGCATGAGCACGAATCGCATCCTTTGAGATATCTCAACTTTTGCGTGTTTTTTTTGGAAAATCTCAACCGTTCAAAACGTTCTGCACGAATATCAAAACACAAATAATATTGCCCCCTGCATTATTCCCGAATAGGCATCGGACATGTCGATCATGCAAAAATTGAGATATCTCAGAGGATACACACTCCATGAGCACAAGCTAGCTACTCCTAGGGTGTACTTGTCGGGTCCTCATTTGATTTTAGATCCTCTATATTACCTCACCATTTGAGTTTAAATTTGATTTGTTGGATCAAATTCAGATCAATTCAGTTCATAAGCGAAGCCAATTTTTCAAATTATAAAAATCAAATGTAAATGAAGTCAATTATATAAACTTTTCATACTGATAATAGAAATTAATTTTACAATACTCGTGACATTTTACTCTAGATTATATTAAAAATTATACATGAATATAAAAAAATGAAAATCAATAACCCCATTTATTCTACATGCATCCATCCCTAATTCATCAAAATTTATAATGTACAAGAGGAGGGATCCAATTACACCTTTTTTGGTGACACACTTTGACACCTACCATTTTCAAAGTCCAAATAGTCGATCCAAACCGTTCAACATGATGGATATATTAAAATGTGCTTGGAGATCAAATTTTACATTTTTTTGAATTTTTTTATTATTTATTAAGATGGTTACAAAATCGTTGTTTTCATACCATTGAAAAACAACGATTTTGTAACCATCTTAATAAATAGTAAAAAAATTCAAAAAAATGAAAAATTTGATCTCCAAGCACATTTTAATATGGTGATCTTGTTGAACGGTTCAGATCGACTATTTGGATATTAAAATCGCAAAATTGACCTATTAAAAAAAAGGTGTCATGATGTGTCACCAAAAAAGGTGTAATTGGATCCCTCCTCAATGCACAAAGCTTTTTAAAGATCCAGGTCAATATATAACGAATATACCGAATTCAAATTCAAAAGATGAAATAACTTAGTAGATATCTGATATCTCTCCATTATGACTATATTCCGACCTTAATTCATACATAAACCTGTGCCTAAAAGCCTAAAAGTGTGAACAATTCATTTAAATATCAATAGAATGTGGTACTGCTATGCTTTGTTTGTTGATTTGCAGAAAACGGGCGAAAAACAAGGAAGATTCTGCCTTTGACACATTTTCACACGGTCCGTGCACATTCTTGTGCACTAACCGCCCGAGCAGTCAGAGAGTTCACATGAAGAGGCTAAATCTCTGTAACTTAAACGCACAGGCACACGGTCCATGCAGAATCTTGTGCGGACCGTGCACAGAAAATCCGGAAGTCCAGTCTGGCGATGGAAAGAAAGGCCAGCTGGGAAGGTCGAATAAGAAGGCTTTAAATGCGCGATTTGGAGGCATTAAAAAGGGGGATTGCAGACCTAAGAAAGACGGCTGGCTCTTGGAAGAACTCTTGGCTTGGAGAAGAAGTTTGGACACGAATCTTCATCTCTCTCTTGGAGTTTTGTCATGAACTTCATTATTATTATTTGTTTTTGCTTTTTAATCATGCTTGAGTAGACTTTTATTGTTTCTAGGGTTATGATGTAGTTGAATGCTTTGTTTTATTTGCTAGTTACTTGGAATTTGTGTTGAATCTTGTGCTTGCTTGCTTGTGTAGTATTTTATTGCTTAGTAGAATTCGTTTGAATTGAATTGTTAATCCGCTAGATGAAAGGCCTCATCTAAATGGAATATAAATAACCTTGATATTCACTCGACCAAACTAAGTATTTGAGATAGGTTTACGATCCGAGAGGTGAAACCAAGTAGTAGCCGAGAGGTGAACTTTTCCTTGTATCGAGAGATCTAGGATATCTTTAGTAAACCAACAAGTGACTTAGGAATATTAAACCAACAAGCGAAAGTTGAGGTTTGAGAACCCTAGGAGGGCAGAAGTTGAATCCCGCACCGAGTAATTAAGCCAACATGCGAGAGTTGAGGTCTAGGTACTTTGGGTTCGGTCAATAGAACCCTGCACAGGAAAATCAACACAGAAAACCAGTGGCTGCTGTATTAACTCGAGGGCCACACGGACCGTGTACGAGAGTACACGGCCCGTGCACATTACACACGGCCCGTGCATGAAAGTGCACGGACCGGGCACCTTGAGACTTGGCTGAGACGAAATCAGAAACCCTAGGAACTCCTTTTTAATCAATTAAACCCAAATCAAACTTTACTTTATTGTCTTCAATTACTGTTATTTGAACTGTTAGGATAAGTACTACCCCAAATCAACCTTTGCAGACTTCTAGAATCTCTGTAGTCTAAGTAAAGTCCGGTAATTATCAAACCGTCCCTGTGATCGATACCCGACAATATACTACTCGATAGGACTGTGCACTTGCAGTCTGAACCGAAGGTGTATTTAAGGTTAAAAGGTACAGTTTACTGTACTGAAACTTTGTGCATTACCTTTTGGTGCAACAATATCAAAGGTTTAAATAGCGTTTATCGTGTCATAGCGGAATGGTTAAAAAACAGCGCTATGCCCATATAGCGGTGCTATAGCGCCGATAATGCCATAGCTTTTATGGTCTGAAAATACTATAGCGGCACTATAGCGCGCTATTTAGAACCCTGGTAGATATACATGAATTTCGTCATCCCATCTATCATATGTAATAGTGATGACGTCACTATCCATACAATAAAAACTCACAGGTCACATGTAATTTTATTTATAGGTCGGGGCGGATCCAGGATTTTTATCAGGGGGGCAAAAAAAATATCGAATTGAGTTTAAATACCTAATCGGGTTTAAATCCATTAACCAATTGGGTATTCGATAAAAAATAATGCTTTAACTTATATTTTCCAATGCTTTGACTTGTAATTTCTGATGTTTGACTTATAATTATAATTACCAATCAAAATTCAACAAATTTATTTCAATTTTAACCCTAAATTTAACCCGAATTACAAATCAAACGTCCAGAGGGGGGCAAAAAAAATTTCAGGGGGGGCAGAGTCAGTCGGAACCAATAAATCTCTACTAAAACTCAAAATCTAGGGGGGCAGCTGCCCCCCTGGATACACCTGGGTCTGCCCCTGTTTATAAGTGTACATGTAATTTTATGTGTCTTGCCTTTTATTTAGCTTGGATTTTAATTTTTTTCAAGCCACAGAAGATGATCATGACATTTTCAGTATTTGTTCATATTTAAAAAAAGTTTAGACTTATTTGTGATCGTAAAGTGTATTTGTGTGTTTTATTGTGTTTTTTTACTTTTTAATAACCCTTTAAAATGACATCTTAGGTTGTTTCTGTGGATCCAAATCTATTAAAATCCGAGATCATCAACAGTAACTCTGAAATTCTGAATTCAGCCATTGAATTGTTTCGAGATGCGTACACAAAAAAATTAGCTGTTTCGAGATGCGTGCACATAAAAAGTTGGACGGCTGAATCTCGAATTTCAGGGATTTCAGGGTTACTGTTCATGAATCTCGAATTTCAGCTAATCTGAATCATGTTTCTATGTGTTTGTTTACGTTTGCATGGAATGCATTATAACATATTTGTATAATTGTGTATATGTATTTAGATATTACGCATTAAACTCTGTTAGAATAGAGAATCAATCTTGATTTAGTTGCAAAAATAATACTTTCAGTGTGAGAGGTTGCAGATTCGAAATGCAAATGAAAAAATTTATTGTGGATATTAAATAGTTAAGTGACTTGATCTCCAACCTTTACTTAAAAAAAAAAAAACTCGGTTAGAATACATATGCAGCGCAATTGTATGCGTCTGCATATGTTTTTTTTTTTTTTGCTCTAAAACTAAAGAAAAAGAGATGTCAAATGTTATGCACATAAGTTTGTTGGAGATATTAAAGCACATTGAGGAAGTCTATTTATATTTATTTTTAATCAATTAGGATAACATACAATCATACAAATTAACAAATATTCCTAAATGAATATAATGTACATGGCCGGAACTAACAAGTATTTTATAATCAATTGCAAATTTGTGATCATATTTTATATCATATAATAGCTGGAACAAACAAGTATTTTGTAAATATTATTATCTACATTCTCGTTATTTTTTTTAACAAAAAATATATATCTCCATTCCATTATTAAGCACGTTGGGTGTCCGATCCGCCAACGGCTACGATTGAAAGATTAATTTTTGGATTTAATATCAGCTCTCCAATCACATAATCTATCTTCTTTTGATTAAATGCATCTGTTTTATGTGTAGAAGTTTAAATTTAGTTACAAACATACTCGCCACATATACCGCCACATGATGCGTGACAATTAAAATTAAACAGACTCTAAAATTTAGCGATATAATTCTTCGTTTCCTTATTTATTTGTTTCCTTATTTCTCCCTCTCCAATTGATATTTTCTATATGGTGGATCACAATGCAAATCAATTTTTTGTTCACTTCCTTATTTATCTACTTTCTTATGAGTAGAACTAGGGTGTGATGTGCTCACCAAACTCTTTGGTGAGCACAACTCTACATAAACTATCGGATTCACTTCAAACGAGATTAATCCAACCGTTGAAACCGATGTACTTTACGAGTGATGGGCGTACATGCAAAATTTTGAATTTTTTGAATTCATTTAGTCTCAAGTTAAGTGGTCAAAATTGAGAATTTTTTGAATGCATTAAAACAACTTCATTTTGGATCATTCATTTTTCATCAATTTTAACCACTTGACTTGAGACTAAATGAATTAAAAAAATTCAAAATTTTGCATGTACATGCATCACTCGTAAAGTACATCGGTTTCAACGGTTGGATTAATCTCGTTTGAAATGAATCTGATAGTTTATATAGAGTTGTGCTCACCAAAGAGTTTGGTGAGCACATCACACCCTAGTTCTACTCCTTTCTTATTTCTATACATATTACTGTGATCAATCTAAAATATATTTCTAATTTTATTTTTTTTTATGAAAATTTGTCATTTTGTATGAGAATTTATTTTTGTTATCTTATCATATATTCCATTGCAACGCACGGGCACGATACTAGTATATATTAATTGCTATGCATGAAAATTGCTGGATGAATTTTAAACACATTGTGTGTGCATTCTATATAGGTTTTAAGCAATAATAGGGCCGAAATTTTTTTAGTTACCACAGTAAAAAAAATAGAAATTAAATGATTACCATCTGGCCCAAGCTATTTTCAATTGGTGTGGACTCAGTCAGCGCACCAAATTGGGATGGTGCGCTAATTGAGTTGGCGCACCAATTGGTGCTCTAACTGGGTTGGTACACCAAAATTGGTGCAAAATTGGTGCTTAAACGGGGTGAAACGCACTGAGGAGTAGTAAAAATTTCGGAACAGTTGGTGCTCTAACCCAGTCTGCGCACCAGTTGGTGCGCCAATCCAGTCCACGCACCAACCCATTTTGGTACGCGAACTGAGTCCGCGTGGGTGGTAGGATTGAAAATAGCTTGGATCGGGTGGTAATTATTTAATTTTGATTTTATGCTGTTGTAACTAAAAAATTTCGGGCAACAGGGACATATATCCTCAAAATATTATGTGTATATGCTCTTGAGTTTTTGCGCTAAAAAAAATACATTAAATATTAGACATCTAAATTTGTCGGAATGCATTTATAATTTTACACCATATTATGTGTTTTTATTAATGTTTTTGATAAATTATGACCATATATTTAGCCATACGACAACCAAAAATAATATTTGCGCTAAAAACAAAAAACTAGCTAGGACACAAATGTTGTTGTCATGATTTATTTCACATTGAATAGATAATTCCTCCTACATAAATATAAGACATGCATTTCAAAATCGCAACAAATTAAGTAATAATGCAAAAATAGGAAGAAAAAGTTTATAATTAAACACGGGAGAAAAGAGAATAGACAGTAAGCAGTTAATAAATAGTTAAATGCAATAAATGCAATAATTTTTTTTTTACGCGACTGTTTTACTAAGTTTAATGTGTATTTATTATAAGAGTGAGTCTATGGTACTATACATAGCACGGATTGGTCCGTACTATGGATCAATATTTTCGTTTTCAAAATCTTAACGGTCGATCCGAACCGTTCAACATGATTTCCATATGAGAATATACTTGTGGGCTAAATTTTCTATTTTTTAGAATTTTTTTACTATTTTTTTAGATAGGTAGAAAATCACTGTTTTGGATGGTTTAGAATTTTCAGATCAAGTAATTTTCAATCTATCTTAAAATATAGTAAAAAAAATTCAAAAAATATAAAATTTAGTCTGCAAGTACATATTCATGTAGGGATCACGTTGAATGGTTCGAATCAACCATTAAGATTTTCAAAATGAAAATATGACTCCGTAGTAGTACGGACCAATCCGTGCTATGCATAGTGGCATAGACTCACTCTTATAATAATTACATATATTCCTTCTAATATAAGATACCGTTGAAATTCCTGCATCTCAATTGAATTCGCCCCGACAGTAAGTTTTACCAAAATTTTTATTAATAGAAAAAACAAAACAAAAATATCAACAATAAGAAACAGTTTCGTTAGATTTTGAAAAATAGAAAAACGTTATGGTTTGTAACGTTCAGAGTACTGTAGCTAGACGTTATAAACCGTAACATTCAGTTAATTTGATCGCTAATGATATCTAATTAACAAAAAACACTGTAGCTGAACGTTATAGTCTATAACGCCCAACTACATTTTTTTTTTTTTTGCTTTGCTGCTTTGTTTGTGAATTTTTTTGAAAAAGAAAAAAAAAATTGTAGCTAGACGTTATAGATAACAACGGTCAGCTCCAGATTTTATTTCAGTTAATTAGCGGTAACTTGATTTCGTTAAACTGACTGTCATGGTCTATAATGTCCCCTGGATGTTATGGACTATCACGTTTTTTCTACAAATCGAATTTTCACAAAATGCTTCCTCATTATCGATATTTTTTTATTAGTTTTTCTATTAATAAAAATTTCGGGTAAGTTTTACCTTTTTTTTTCTCTCTTGTGACAAAGTGTGGGATCTTGCTAGAAACTAATTCTCCATTTGGGTCATAATAGGGGAAGAAATATTTATTAATCTTATCTTATCTTTTTTATTAAATATCAAACAAAGCGTCAGATTAACTAATTACTAATATACTACAATTAATATGTATAAATTAATAGCCAGCGAAGTATACTGCATGAAAAGTTCCACCTCAAATTAATAGAGAAGTCCTAAATTAATAACAGATAAAAATTAGAGTGGGGGCGGTTCGATGGGTGTCATACCAAATTCAGTCCGCAGCCCAGTCGAAGCCATTCGATCTGTATCAAGATTCGTGTTCACAATCTTTGAGAAAATTATGAAGTTGTCCTCACGAATCTTAATATGAATTTAGCGGTTCCGATCAGACATCGCATAGCCCATCAAACCGCTCCGATTCCAGATAAAATTACCCGAAGAAAAATAGAAGTCCTAAATTTTCTCTGTTCGTGTCGCCGGACCTAAGCAAGTCTTTGGTTTTGTCTCGTACGATTTTTCGATCATTTATTTTCTCTCTCCTCTCTCTCTCCTTCTCCCGACCTCTCGCCGATCGCCGCCACGTTCTCCGTTCGTCGATCTCGCCTTGCTCCTCGTTCCTCCGCCGATCTTCTAATCCAAGGTCAGATCCTGTGTCTCTCCTCTCTCTCTCTCTCTCGAGCGTGGCTGCTCCCTCAATAGTCATTGTGGCACTCAGTCACGAGAGAAGGGAGTGGTTAAGCGGTTGAGGTATAAACCAAACAGATTTCACTAACGGTCGAACTTTAATTTTTCCATTTTTGATGGTTTGTGTGGTGTTTACTTCCAATATTGACTGCTAATTGCTTCCAATTTAGAATCAAAAGACAAATTCCCTTGTAAACGGGCATCAAAATAGATTAATCAGGTCATAAAACAAGCAGTCCGGTACAGGCATGTATAGTAACTCTTGGTTGAAAGAGCCTCTAATATATCTGTTTTTCGTGGTTAGTTAGAGATGCATCGGGTCGGTAGTGCTGGCAATACAGCTAGTTCAACTCGGCCTCGAAAGGAGAAGAGGTTTACTTATGTGCTCAATGATGCTGATGACACCAAGGTTTTTTTCTTGCAAATATACCTCAGCATAGTTAGAAATATCTCTTGCTTATATGGTGAAACATCATGTTTTCCCCTAGAAAATAAGAAAGATCCCTTCCAGCGCCTGCAAGACATGGGAAGTATCTTGTTAATATTTTATTCCAAATAAATTGCATAGTCTGTAACTCCTCTCCAACTTATCAATGAAGAGAGGACTGAGCAAGGAGTGTAGTTTGAGGATTTCTCAAGTAATGGGGATGTGAAGATTACATGGACCATAGTCTCCCTTTTTTGTATAGTTATATGCAGCTGCGGTCTTTTTTGTCTGTGTATGTGATATTTTAGGGGTTTATAAGGTTCAAATGCGAGACTGGTACAAACATGCTACCAGCACGTATGGCTGTTGTCAATTGCATTGTCAATACACCTGATTGTTTCCAACCTGTCCTTGTCCCCCATCAGTAGTTACTCTTTGCCTTTTCATATTTCAGCATGTAGCGATGTTAATCAAGTACAATGCTTGTCATTTAATCGACCTGTATTTTACTTAAATGTCAACCCTTGTGTCTTTTGAGCCTAAATTGAATGATCTGCATATCTTCGTTCAGCATTGTGCAGGAATTAACTGCCTGGCTTATTTGAAGGCTTCTACATCTGACAGTTGTGACTATCTCTTTAGTGGAAGCCGAGATGGTACATTGAAAAGATGGGCTTTAAAGGACCAAAACCCTACCTTTTCTGGCACATTTGAGTCGCATGTTGACTGGGTATCACAATTTTTTAGTTTTTCCCTTAATTTTCATGATGATTGAATAAGATTGATTTATCCTACTTTACTGGATGCAATATAAATTAGGGGCTACTTTGGTTTAGAATGACTGCAGGAAATGGTTTAGTGAACTTTTGTTAGGATATACATTATTAATCAACACATGCAAAAATTCCTCTTTGCATGGAAAAACCAAGATTAAATGTAGATGAGTTGATGTATCTACTTGTATATTATGTTTTTTGGGAAATAATTCTTGATATCTTTCTTAATGATGATAGCTTTTTGTTTATTTAATGTTATTATTTATAGGTAAATGATGCCATCATTGCGGGTGATAGTCTTGTCTCTTGCTCTTCAGATGCTACCATCAAGGTATTCCCCTTTCTTACCTCAGACTGAAAGAGATGAGAGGCTTTTGCTTCTTTTGTTTATTAATTTTGCTAATAGGGTACAACTTTTTCTTACAGACATGGAATTGCTTGTCAGATGGTGTTTGCACCAGAACCTTTCGTCAGCATTCTGATTATGTCACCTGCCTTGCTGGAGCTGAGAAAAATGTTAAACATATCTCTCTATACCTCAATTAACATAGAATTTATGTAATACAATGCTAGACTCATTTAAAATATATAGATTTTAAAAATACAAAATTTAAAGCTTATCTTTGCAAATATGCTGACGATCTTTTTCTCAAAGTGTAAGAAGAAATCTAATGAGTAGACAGAGTATAAAATAAAGTGTTTGCTTAACAGTTCACTGACTTGAGAACTTCCACTGAGATATATATTTTTAAAACTTCTAGTTTCATAGAGTTAAATAAAGAAATACTGAAGTAAATGATGAGATCGCATAACCATTGTTCTTAACTTGTCTACTGGACTATTCTAATGTATTGCTACTTTCAATTGCTTTGCTCAGTTTGTTTTTTATTTTATTTGTCAGAAAAATATGGTTGCATCTGGTGCTCTTGGCGGAGAAGTCTTCATATGGGACATTGAAGCAGCTCTTTCTCCAGTGATCAAGTCTAGTGACGCAGTTCCAGAGGATGAAAATATGACTAATGGAAACTTAGGGGCTCCCATGTCAAGTTCGCGAGTAGTAACTTTGACCAATAATATTACAGGGAGTAATAACCATGTCAATCCAAATGGGTATAGCCCAATCTCAGCCAAGGGGCACAAGGATTCAGTTTATGCGCTTGCAATGAATGATGCTGGTACCATAGTCGTTTCTGGTGGCACCGAGAAGGTATGATTTGACTGTACTCTTCAAATATTCTTCTTTTGTATTGGCACATATAAATGGTTTTCGGAGTTGGAAGTTTACAGGGATATCAGTTCTGACTAACTTATAGTCATTAACACGCCGGGTGACCTACAACAAATTTTGCAATTGTGCTCAATTAGTTCCATAATTCTGCAATCATGCTGTATTTTATGCTCGTGCTATTAAGCACACAGCATTCCTAGATAAACAAATTTTGAAATAGTCAGTCCACAAAAGGGTTCACCCTAGTGTTACTAATAATTTTAAGTTTTTTGTAAGTCCTGGGTCTACTTATTCTAAATTTGGTTTTATTGTCGTCAGGGACAGGAATACATATTCTGCTCTTACTAGTTTGCATATGACTAAAGTGTGCTTGATTGATATAATGTGTAGGTCGTACGGGTATGGGACCCTAGGACCGGTTCAAAGAACATGAAATTAAGAGGGCACACTGACAACATCAGAGCTTTACTTATAGATTCCACTGGGAGGTTTGTATTCCTACTCCATTGTCTAAGTTATTTCTTAGATATACACTTTTTAGTCCTAGTATGTTATATTGGTTGAAACATGCTAACGGGTTTTGCTTTCTTGCAGATATTGTCTGTCTGGTTCATCTGACTCCATGATTCGGTACTATTTTTGACACTTACCAATTGTCCTCTATTTGATTCCAAAACTTGAAATATTTTTACCTTAAAGTAATTCCAGCTTTACCTTAAAAAAAAGGGTTTTTTTAAGGAAAAAGGTATGCCTTTTGTCCTTGTATGGGGGTGAATAATGAATTTCTATTAATAAAGTTGTGCATTGTTTGCTTAATTTACTTTACTCCTTGAATATTGTGGTGTAGCTTATGGGACTTGGGTCAACAGAGGTGTGTGCACTCTTATGCTGTACATACTGACTCTGTCTGGGCACTTGCAGCCACTTCATCCTTCACTCATGTTTATAGTGGTGGGAGGGATCAATCGGTAATTTTTTCTTTTTCTTTTTTTCTCAATGGATATTACAGCAACGTGTTTTGTAAATTGTACTTGTTACCGATTCACATTTTGCAAGTCCTATGCAACTAGTGTTGTAAATCATTATTGTAGGGATACTGTTAACATTGTAAAGAATGTTTCTTTTACTAACTTAATTTACAGGATATAGCTGACATTGTCACATTAAAGACAAGAAAAGTAAAAGAGAGAGAGAGCCTCCTAGCAGTATATGTTGTACTTGTATCTACATTGTATTTGTATAGAAAAGGACGGACTCTCTATGGCAAAATGGTTTAATTAAGAAAGTCCCCAAATTTTAGTAGCAAACTTGAAAAGGGACAATCAAGACTCCATTTAAAAGAAATCATTGTTCAACCCTGTTTCATCTACAGTGCTATAAGTAGAAACAAAAGGAAGCAGTTTTCCAAAGACTTTTAACTTCTATTGCCCTTGTGTTGCAGCTTTATCTAACAGACCTGTCAACAAGAGAGAGTATTTTGCTATGTAACAATGAGCACCCTATTCTACAACTAGCTTTACAAGATGACACGATCTGGGTCGCCACTACTGACTCATCAGTGTATGGGTGGCCTGCTGAGGGACAGGCCCCTCACAAAGTTTTCCAAAAAGGTGGCTCCTTTTTGGCTGGAAACTTGTCATTTTCTCGGGCTCGTGCTTCCCTAGAAGGATCTGCCCCTGTATGTGGTTTATTTGCAGTTTTACCTTTTTGTCTTTCACTGTGTTTATAATGCATTTTTGGCCACATCATGATGTTAAAGCATTAATTGAAATTCTAGCTGAGCATCATTGGTGCATTTAGTGAAGAAAATACAATGATTAAAGTTTCAATAAATTGATAGATAAACTCAATTAGTTCATTTGCGAGCTTTTAGTTTCTTTTAGTTTTATGCTTTTTCTTTCTTTCTTTTTCCCCTTATTTTTGTCAAGGTTTCTTGGATTATGTTTATTTGTTTGAGGTTTTCTGGGTTGACACTACACTGAGAAATGGCATACACCATTAAATTCACCTAAACTGGAACATATTGTTGGTGCTGTTATCGATTCAGTTGGGTATATGGGTCTTCCATCTTATTCTTCTTAGTCTGGATTGCTTTGCCATGCCAGGAATATCTGATCTGTTGCTACTGTGTGTTGTTATTACTTATAATGTACTCTCTTTTTTTAATTTTTATTAAAGGTACCTGTATACAAAGAGCCATCCTTTACCATTCCAGGGCATCCTGCAATTATCAAACACGAGATCTTAAATAACCGTAGGCATGTTCTCACAAAGGTACAGGGTTCTACTATTTTAATTGTTGTACCTGACAGGTGCTATTTCATTTTCTGTACTAAAAGAACCTTTTTCACAGGATACTGCTGGTTCGGTCAAGCTTTGGGATATTACAAAGGGAGTTGTAATTGAAGACTACGGCAAGGTTCTTTGCATGAAATATAAGACTTAACCTTTAGGTTCTTTCACAAATCATGAGAAATATCAAATATCCCGTATTACTCTTGTTTCACCAATTAAATAATCATCATAAGCTTAGTGTAGTCCAATTATTAAAAGTAGGGTATTTCGGGTTCCTGTTTCACAAAGGGATACTTTATATATTTTCATTTGTAACGGGGGGGAGATACTTTCAATTTTGGGGTTATGAAGGATAGTTTGATATTTTTTATTCATACCACAGTATATACACAGCAAAGTTTTTCTTAGAAGAAAATTTATTCAATGCATTTTCTCCTCCCTGGCAGGTTTCTTTCGAGGAAAAGAAGGAAGAGTTATTTGAAAGGGTATATTCTCTAGAATATGACTTCCTTTTTTTTCTATAGATGTTTTGTGGAAGTTCTATTTATGTATTCTTTCGCTGTTAGGTGAGCATACCTGCATGGTTTACCATGGATACACGAATGGGATGCTTGTCAGTTCATCTTGACATGCCTCAGTGCTTCTCAGCTGAGATGTATGCAATGGACTTGAATTTGTCTGGTTTTAATGAAGATGCAAAGGTTATGACCAATTTTTCTTATTATTTTACAGTATACACTTGAAGAACACGACTGGTACCATATATGTTGTTTATACCATTTCTAAAGTTCTGTTTATCATGGCAGTGTTATGGTCTAATGATTGTTCATCTTGTTACGCAATAAAGAAACCTAGACTGGTTTAATTGACCACCAAAAAAAAATCAGTCAATTATTGGTAACGCTGGCATGCAATGCCTTTTTATTTGGTTATTTACTAGTTTCATCTTTCCTTGGACTTTATAATCGAGTTTGTATGCCTTTTTTCTTTTAGCCTTTTCCCAGTTTAGTGTTATTATGTTTTTCCTTTTCTCATTTCTATCTTAAAAACTCAAAACAGATCAATCTAGCTCATGAGACCTTGAAGGGCTTACTATACCACTGGTTGACTAAAAGGAAGCCAAAATCAGGCAGCAGCGCAACCCACAATCTATCAAATGGGAGTGATGGAGTGGTTGGAAAATCTTCCTCCACGGACCCAGCTGTTAGGAATGTTCCCCTGATGAGGATAGAGTCATCTGATGCTGATGTGGCAGACCACTCCCAGCTGAACTCCTCCACATACTCTGTTTTTGACTTCCTGACCGACTCACCTCCTTCAATTATTACGGAGGGAGTCCACCGTGGACCCTGGAGAAAGAAGTGTGTTGATCTGGATGGCACCGAAGATGATAGGGATCTCCCTTGGTGGTGCATTGAGTGTGTTGTCAGCGGCCGTTATCCAAAAGAAAATACAAAGTAATTTTATTTCCTCTTTTTATTCTTTCTTGTTTTGATATGACGTCCAGGACAGCACCAAACAAAGCTTGTGTTCTCCTGTTCTAAAGTTTGAAAGTATCACAATTACCCATCAAAATGAGAACCATCTTGCAAAGTTTCAATCATACTAGGTACCTCGTATTACCAAATCTATGAAATCAAAAACAAAATTATCTAGGTGTCTCCCTTTTTTATTTCATTTGGAAAATGTTTAATCTACCTCGACTTCCTCTTCTTCTCAGTTTCTCTTTAGATGAGTGAGGGAAAGAAGAGTGGGTACTTCGTCTATTTTATTCTTTAAAAAAATTAGAAAACAGTGGTGTTGATGATGCTTTAGCATGGGTGAGGCCAATGTGCCTTACATTTATTGTTTTGCAGGTATGTTATTTATATCTGAATCTAGGATCGAGGCACAGGAAATTTAAGAGAGATACTAAAGTGCAAACTTTTAAAATTACAGTATGATTTTCAGCACCTAAGAAGAGTAAAAAGGGTTGGCATGTTAACATGTTAGTGAAATGATTAGCAGTATATGGAAAGCTAATATCTCTTTTATCTCTATCTGCAGGTGTAGTTTTTATTTGCAACCCTTGGAGGGTTCACCTGTGCCATCTGTCACACAGGGGAAGCTCAGTGCACCACGTATATTGCGTATTCACAAAGTAAGCTTTAAAGTGTAAATTTGGAATTTTTGTACATTTAGTTGTATAAGCTACATGGTTGTCTTGAGTTTGTGGTCCCATTTTGTTCCCTGAAATTTCTATAGTTCCAGCCTACCAATTCAGGACTTGGGGCCAAACCTTTTCTCCTGAAATTTAAAGACCATTTATGTATGAGTGAGGCTACAATACTATGCATAGCACGGTTTGGTCCGTGCTACGGCTCAATATTTGAGTTTTTAAAATCATAACGTTCGATCCAAACCGTTCAACATGATTATAAAATGAATATGTACTTGCAAACCAAATTTTACATTTTTTGGAATTTTTTTACTATTTTTTTAGATAGGTAGAAAATCACTTGATCTGAAAATTCTGGACCATCCAAAAACAGTGATTTTCTACCTATCTAAAAAAATAGTAAAAAAATTTGAAAAAATGTAAAATTTGGTTTGCAAGTACATAATCATGTTGAACGGTTCGGATCGACCGTTAGGATTTTGAAAACTCAAATATTGAGCCGTAGCACGGACCAATCCGTGCTATGCATAGTACCATAGCCTCACTCTTTATGTATTCTCTAATTTATTGGTCTTTAATGTTTTTAATCCCTCTGATTTCTATATCTTTAATCATCTTCACATACTGTTTAACATACTTGGTCTTGCTATTTCCTTCATTGTTTAGTCTTAATTGTGGTAGCATTGGTCTTTTCAATTCCTTAGGTGGTTAATTATGTTGTTGAGAAATTTCTCCTGGACAAACCATTGGATCCTGCAAACAATGATGGGTCATTTGGGTTAGGTACTGGACAAGTCCAGTTCCCTGCCTTGGGAGAAAACCCTTTGCGGGCAGGTGTGAAGCCATGGCAAAAATATAAGCCCACTATAGAAGTTTTTTGCAACAATCAGGTACAAACTCCATACCACCTGATATCTCTTTGATCATTATTTACTCACTCGAGGCTTAAATATTATTATGTGGGGAGATGCTGAACTGTTAATGCATCATACTCCATTCATCATCTTCTTATTCTATACCTGCAAAAGGTTCCGAATTTTTGGTGGAAACTAAAACCAACTCCTTTCCTTTTTATTGATGATGCCTTTAATTTTTATGTTAGGTATTGCCACCTGAGATGAGCTTGGCCACTGTACGGACTTACATTTGGAAGAAGCCTGAGGATTTGGTTCTCCAATATAGAATTGTTCAATCCAGATCATGATTCAAGGGAAATTTTGAGCTTTTGTGCGGAAAGATGATATGGGTTCTTGGTGGAATGAACATCTCTAAACATGAACGGCTGAAGAAAGAGCAAACAAGAAGGCTTTCTTGTATAAAAATGAAAAAAAATAAAAAATATATAGATGTGTTGTAGGAAATGAAGGTAAGTGATTTTATTTTAAAGTGTTTTTTCGCGGGATGTATCATACAAAAGTACAGCTTATTGTAAAATAGAAGGATTTCTCTCTCTGATGGCTTCCAATTTCTCTCTAGTTTGACAAAAAGTAATATTATTTTCTTTGTAAATTTGATTTAAGTTGATGTTTTGGTAGATTTACTTCTCAGTGAGATCAAAGCAACCTTAGTTTCATGCATTCATGGTGATAAAAACGGTTCATGTAGAAAGTCTTAGCACTAGGAAATTGTAAGTTAGTCAGGTGTATGTTTAAAATTATTTTGTGCCCCTGAAAGCGGGCCATGTTTGAAACAGCATGTGGGATTATCTTTTAATTCATGCATTTTATGAAAGTACTGCTTTAGCGCAGTTCCACTTTTATTATTGTTGCCTGTTGATTTTACGGAAGTACTGCTTTAACGCAGTTCCCCTACTCCATAGTCCTGATAGCAGATTTGTGCCATAATACAATGCTGTCAATACGACAAGAGACTTTGAGGAGTCCCCAAATAATGTGTTTTTAACTTTTTATCTCATGTATGGTGCCCCACATTGTCGACTGTCGACCACGTATGGAAGCGACTACCACGTTGTCGTGCTGTGTGTGGATCAACTGGGGTCCAGGGTCTAGTGCCACCACAATTCATCCGTGCTATATTATTAAAAAAATTAACCGTGCTCAAAACAGCGGCGGATTCAGAATTTTCGTCAAGGGGACAAAAAAAATATCGAATCGGATTTAAATATCTAATTGGGTTTAAATTCATTAACTAATTAGGTACTCAATAAAAAACAATGCTTTAACTTATATTTTTCAATGTTTTGACTTGTAATTTCTGATACTTTGACTTATAATTATAATTACCAATCAGAATTCAACAAATTTATTTCAATTTTAACCCTAAATTTAACTCGACTTACAAATCAAACGTTCAGAGGAAGACAAAAAAAATTTACAGAGAAGCAAAATCAGTCGGAACAGATAATTGAATTGAGAATTTTTTGAATGCATTAAAACAACTTCATTTTGGAGCATTCATTTTTCATCAATTTTGACCACTTGACTTGAGACTAAATGAATTCAAAAAATTTAAAATTTTGCATGCACACGCATCACTCGTAAAGTACATCGGTTTCAACGGTTAGATTCATCTCGTTTGAAGTGAATCCGATAGATTATGTTGAGTTGTGCTCACCAAAGAGTTTGGTGAGCACATCACACCCTAGTTCTACTCAATATTTATTTTCAAATAAGTACGGAACTCACCACAAAAATTTAATAAAATGTGGAGGGTCATAATTATTATGCCCGTTACGTTTTTATTGAAGTATATTTGTAAAAAAAATGTGAATGTATATCCGCCATCGTTCTTTAACACTTTTAATCCGTATATAATTAAATGTGAAATCAAGGTTCTAAATAGCGTTTATAGCGTCGTAGCGAGAAGGCAAAAAAAAAAGATATAGCGAATAGCGTCGCTATAGCGGAAGCTATTCCAAATAGCGTTTTTTTTTTTACATTTCGTATATTCAACATTTCTACTAAATATCAACATTATCTAAAGTCTCATAGAACAATAAATAACACCAAAGTAATTAAGAAATTATAATATTCATATTGAACCCGTACAAAGTCCAAATTGCGGTTCAAAATATCCATAGTAATATCATAAACTATCGATTTTCCTATTAAAAATATATTATGCATCATGATTCATGACATAATCTATTTTTTTTTCTATTCAAATTTTAATTTCGGTTTGGACTTTTTTCTATTCAAATTTCAATTTATATTCCCAATTTCAAATTGATTTATCTGTAGCAAGTAGCAACAAATTCAATTTCGGTTTGAGATTTTTTTTTATCTTTATTTAAAACCCATATAAATTTCTTAAAAAAACAAAATAAAAAAAAAACCATATTGTATAGCGCAAATAGCGGACCGCTATAGCGTTGTAGCGCAAATAGCGCATTTTGATGTCATAGCGTAGCGTTTGGAGTCCAAAAACGCTATAGCGCGCTATTTAGAACACTGTGTGAAATACATCAAAATTTGGGAATGAGAGTAGGTCCGATGCCCATCGGACCTACCTTGGTTCGATGGGTGTGATGACCATCCGATCTGCATCAAAACCGTGCAAGACTGTATCAATTTCCGTGTGCATAGATCTTGATGCTAATCGTACGGTGATAGAGCTAATTGAACCTAACTCTAGGTCCGATGCCCATCGACCTACTCCTATCTCCAAAATTTGTCCTTGCAAAAGCAAGTACTGTTCGAAAAATGATTGGGTAACATTTTTGAAGTTATATAAAAGGTAACCTGAATACAACTTTATTTACGACTATCAATTATTTTAGAAGAGTTCATGTGTCTGTATTTTGAAGGTCTCCATTGTGTCTTTACTTTGGAAACTTTGATAATTCAAAATTTTAAACTAAAAAAATCAAAATAAAATCCTAAGATATGTTATGTAATTTTCTTTAAAGGGCTAATATATCTTTTTCTTTTTTAGATCTCTGCCAAAAGGAGCCGATATATCATATATGTTATAAAATTTAAATGAAGTTGTAACAAAAGTAAAGTAAATAACAAGAAAGATAGAGAGAGCAATAACAGAATTTTATTATCTTCTAATTGTGTGTGTATTTCTTTGTTTACAAAGACTCTATTTTTGGACTACAAATTGTAAATGAAAAGTTGTTACAATAATAAAGGAGAAAATGAATGTCAATAGTAATGGGGAAGTGGGACAATGAATTGTGGATTATTATTGGGAATTACATAATGAACATCCACATAAATACCATTTTATAACACTTTCTCTTGAATGTTCATCTTTCATTATACGCTATTAATATGATACTTCAATATCAATATTAACATAATACTTCAGGATCATGTACTGCATCATTAAAAACCTTACCAAGAAAAACCCATTGGGATAACTCGGTTAAGGAAAAAAGAGTACAATGCGTATAACGCTTCCCCTCATTTTGATATCATTGAATATTCTTCAATCGATGTAGACCTATCTTCTTTGTGAGTTGTTCAAAAACCTTTGTCGGCAAAGATTTTGTGAATAGGTCTGCCAAATTATCGATTGATAGGACTTGGCAAACATCTATTACGTCTTTCTTTTGTAGGTCATGTGTCGAAAAGAACTTTGGCGCAATATGTTTCGTCCGGTCTCCTTTGATATATCCTTCTTTGATTTATGCAATGCATGCTGCATTATCTTCATATAGCAGAGTAGGATTTACCTTGATATTTTCAAGTTCCATTCTTCTTGAATATTTCGAATCATTGACCTTAACCAAATGCATTCTCGACCCGCTTCGTATAAGGCGATCAGTTCAGCATGATTTGAAGATGTTGTCGTTAGAGTTTGCTTTGTCGATCGCCATAAAATTACAGCTCCACAATAAGTAAATACGTATCTCATTTGGGATCGTACTTTATGTGGGTCTGACAAATATCTCGCATCTGCATATCTAATTAAATTGGATTTTATATCATTTTGATAGTATAGCCCCATATCTCTAGTTCCGTAGAGATATCGAAATACATGTTTAATTTCATTCCAATATCTTCGGGTTGGTTTAGAATTATATCTTACTAACACATTTACAGAAAATGCGATATCGGGTTTTGTATTATTTGCAAGATATAATAATACCTCGATTGCACTTAAGTATGGTACTTCAGGATCAATTACTTTTTCATTATTTTCTTACAGGCGAAAAAGATCATTTTTTGCATTTAGCGATCGTACGACTATTGGTGTGCTCAAAGGATGAGATTTATCCATATTGAATCTCTTTAGTATTTTTTCAACATAATTTGATTAATGGATAAATATTACATTATTTAGATACTCGATCTACAGGCCGAGACAAAATTTAGTGTCACCAAGGTCTTTCATTTCAAACTCATTTTTCAATAATTTTGCAATATTTTCAATCTCTTTAGGAGATCCAATAATGTTTAAATCATCAACATACACTGCAATTATTGCAAAACCTAGATTTGATCTTTTAATGAAAACACACGGACTGATTGTATTATTTTTATATCCTTCTTTTAGAAGGTACTCACTCAGTCGATTGTACCACATTCGACCTGATTATTTTAGTCCGTATAAAGATCTTTTTAATTTTATAGAGTACATTTCTCTAAGTTTTGGATTTATATGCTTCAGGCATTTTCAATCCTTCGAGGATTTTCATGTATATGTCACTGTCAAGTGAACCATATAAATAGGTTGTTACAGCATCCATAAGTCGCATTTTTAGATTTTCTGTGACTGTGAGACTTATTAGAAACCTGAGAGTTATCGCATCCATTGTAGGTGAATACGTCTCTTCGTAATCGACTCCAGGTATTTGTGTAAAGCCTTGCGCCACTAGCCTTGCTTTATATCTCACAATCTCATTTTTCTCATTTCTTTTTATAACAAATACCCATTTGTACCCTACAGGGTTAACATCTTTAGGTGTTTGGACTACGGGTTCAATTATTTGCCGTTTTTCTAATGAACTTAATTCTTCTTGTACGTCATCTTTCCATTTAGGCCAATTATTTATGTATCTACACTCTTTCAGAGTTTTTGGCACATTATCTTCTTCGTTTATAACACCGCTTGCTATAGCGAATGCAAAGATTTCATCAACATATGTTCTTCTAGACTTGATCAACCTCTTCTGGGGTTTATCAACTTCTTCAGAAGTTTACTGTCAACCTCTTCTGGGGTTTTATCGACTTCTTCAAGATTTTTACCATTAACCTCTTCTGGGATTTTATCTACTTCTTCAGGAGTTTTACCATCAACCTCTTCTGGAGTTGTACCAACTGCTTTATTATGCTCTTTTCTTTTACGTGGATTTACATTCTTAGAACCAAGTGGTCTTCCACGTTTTCTACGCACATTAAATTCATTAGACATTTTTGTAATGTCAATTCGAGCAGGTGAGTTTATAGCTGGAATACGAGATTTAGTAACTCTATTCGTATCTGTGAATGCATCAGGCAATTCATTTGCAATTCTTTGTAAATTTGTAATCTTTTGAACTTCGAGTTCACATTGACCACTTTGGGGGTCAAGATAAAATAATGATGAATTTCAAGTTACTTGTTTATCCAGCTTTTGTTTTTCTTCCCCTAAGTTTGAGAATATTTATTCATTAAAATGATAATAAGCAAATCTTGTTGTAAAAATATCTCCTGTTAATGGTTCTAAATATTTAATAGTAGATGAAGAGTTAAAATCAATATAAATCCCAACCTTCTTTGAGGTTCCATTTTTGTGCGTTGTGGAGGAGAAATTGGAACATATATTGTACAGCCAAATACCTTTAGATGGGACAAATTTGGTTCTCTTCCGGAGACCAATTGTAACGGGAAATACTTATGATCAGCAGTTGGTCTTAATCTAATTAGTGCAACAACATGTAATATGGCATGTCCCCATGCAGAAAATGGTAAACTAGACCTCATAAGTAATAGTCTAGCAATTAATTACAACATTTTAATCAACGATTATGCTAGACCGTTTTGTGTATGAACATGAGCCACTGGATGCTCAACCGTAATTCCAATAGACATGCAATAATTATTAAAAGTTTGAGAAGTAAACTTACCTGCATTATCAAGTCGGATTCTTTTAATTAGATAATCCGGGAAATTGGTCTTCTAATGGTTGTCTTTTATGATCTACTAGTTGTCTTTCTTGTCCAACATGTTGTGCTTCATCTTTTTCTAGTTTTTCATCGCCTTTTAGTTGTCTTTCATCTTGTACTGGTTGTCTTTCATCTTCTTCTAGTTATTTTTCACCTTCTACTAGTAGTCTATCATTTTCTTCTAGTTGTTTTTCATGTTCTACTAGTTGTCTTTCATGTTCTACTGGTTGTCTTTCGTCTACTGCAATTTGTATTTCATCTTTTTCTAGTTATTTTTCATATTATTCTAGTTGTATTACATATTCTTCAAGTGGTCTTGCTTCTTGTACTGGTTGTCTTCCTTGTTCTACTAGTTGGCTTTCATCTTTTACTAGTTGTCTACTGGTTATCTTTCATTTTTCTTCTAGTTGTCATTTATCTTGTACTGGTTGTCTTTCATCTTCTTCTAGTTCTAGTTGTCCTTTATTTTGTACTGGTTGTCTTTCATTATCTTATAGTTGTCTTTCACCTTCTACTGGTTGTCTTTCGTCTACTACAGGTTGTACATCATTTTTTTCTAGTTGTTATTCACCATGTATTAGTTGTCTTTCATATTCTTTCGGTTGTCTTTCATATTCTACTAATTGTATTTTATCTTCTACTATTATGTACTTGTTGTATTTCATCTTCTTCTTTTTTAGTTGTGAATAACAAAGCAAACAATATCAATAATGAGTCCTCTAACATGAATAATAAAACAAATCAATAGATGTGAATAACAAAGCGATCGAACAGGCTAAATAACAACACAATCAATATGAAACTTAAAATACAGACCTAATAATAAAATAACGCAACAATTTTATCTGTATCAATAATAAATTTAATTTTATATTGGACTGGTACCGAGTATCAAGGACCTTTAAACTTATTTCTTTATTCACCTAGAAGAGTAGAATTAGAATTTTTTTAAATTCATTAAACTTATCTGTGAACTCAATTCTATAATTTATTGAATTGATTTCAAACGATGAATCTAATTCATTGAAATACATCTACCTTACTAGTGATACGTCTACTTACAAAAGTTTCAAACTTTCGAATTAATTTAATATAAAGTCAAGCGGTCAAAAGTAGAAGGTTTATAAATTATTAATACATTCTTTTTTGAATGTTTCTTTTACCACTTAACTCTTTACAAAATTAGTTTGAAAATTCAAAATTTTCGCATGTAGACACACCACTTGTAAGGTAGATGAGTTTCAATAATTTAGATTCATCATTTGAAACCAACAAGGGTGGATCTAGGATTTTCGTTAGAGAAGGGCAAAAAAAAAAATTGAATCAGGTTTAAATAGTTAATTGGGTACTTGATAAAAAAATAATGCTTTAACCTATACTTTCCAATACTTTGACTTGTAATTTCTTATGCTCTAACTTATAATTCTAATTACCAATCAAAATTCAACAAATTTATTTCAATTTTAACTCTAAATTTAACCTGAATTACAAATCAAACATTCAGAGGGAGGCAAAAAAATTTTCAGGAGGACAAAGTTGATCAGAACCGATAGATCTCCACTAAAACTCAAAATTCATGGGGAGCAACTGCCCTCCTAGCCTCCTGGAACCATGTGGGTCCGCCCCTGAAGACTAATCCGATATATTTTAGAGTTTGATCTCACAAAGACACTTGATAAACTTAGAACACCCTAATTCTACTCCATCTAGAATACTTGCTCCGAACGTGTGTCTTACCCATGATACTGACAAACACCAAGTAAAACAAAATTTCTACTTGGACAATTATTTGCAGGGCATCGAGTAACAAAAATTTGAGAAACGAACAAAACCAACCAATACTTTTACATTGAAAAAATAAAACAATCAATGTGAATAGTAAACATCCAACATAAATAATAAAATAAAGTCTATATGAATAATAAAGCCATCAAGCTGAATAATAAGACATTCAATGTGAAAAATAAAGGACTAACTAAATACTTACTAAATATAAAACAACTGATGTGGGACATAAACGAGGGAGATGAGAGAAGCAAGAACACTTGACAGCCTTTGTCAAATTTTTCAAAAAAAAAAAAAAACAGAGATGAGAGAAGCAAGAGAAAGATTGAGGGAGGAATAAGAAAAACGAGAGAGCAAGAGAGGCGAGAGAGACGAGAGAGGTGGGGTCAAAAATACAATAGTAACTTTAAACAAGTTGAGTTAGACTAGAAATGAAACCCAACTTATGAGGGTTTTATTTTCATAAAAAAATCTGTATTTTACGTTTGCTCGCCACGCCTATCACAACTCTCCTCCTTTTTCTAGCTTATGACAAGTTGTGTAGAAACTACACTGGCAAAGTTCGAGGGGGTCAAAAATAAAAATAAAAAAATCGGTCGGTCGGTCGGTGCAATGGTGTTGATAGTGGTATCGAATGTGGTATCCGCATAACATTTGTTTCTTCTTCTATGTACATGTAAAAAATTATGATATTTCGACTTTGTTGTAATTGACATCAATAACTTGTAAAAATACACCGATGTCGATAAATTTTAGATGTTGATTTTCAAGTTGTCTATTCTTATTAAAACAAAATCAAAATATGATATGTATAGAAAAAAATAATTTGAATCATGTTAAGCTATTTTATTTTGTCAAAAAATTATTTTTTTATTAAGAAAATTATTTTTATTATTAACAAATCTTTGTTGATGTATAAGAGTACCGGTTTTATTATTAAAAAGGAGACATTTTTTGCTTCTTCAATATTTTTATTATTAACAAATCTTTGTGATGTAATTGTCGTTGCTAGTATAATCTTAACAAGTAACAACCACACCACACGCATACTTAGAAACTATTAACTATTTGAAAAAAAAAAAAAAAAAAAACTATGGTTGTCTTTACTTACAAGTTTGAAAGCTGTTTATTATTAAAAACGCATAAAATCTTTTTTTGCAATTAGAAAGTAAATAATGAATGAAAAAGAAGTTTTTGAAAATTCTTTAAGAAAAGAGAGTTTATTGTTATCCGTGGATATTTGTAAGAATATTCTTTGCAAATTCCTCCGTTAAAAATCTCCCAAATAATGCAAACCCAGTCAAGAATGTTGACTATATCATTAAATAGAAAGCATAATTGCATAAAGCTTCATATCAAGAAGAATACTTCAATTCCCATAAATTGATGTGCCATTGGAACAATAGCTGGTGACCCGGTTTTTTTTTATTAATATCTAACATTAAATAAAAATTAATAGAAATGTCCACGACTTTTTAAGATATAAAAATATCTAAAACGCCAAAAAATTTGGCGGTCTATTTTTTTTCTGGACCGTCAGAATTCTTGGCGGTCCAGAAAAAAATGAACCGTCGAAATTCTCAGCAATTAGCGTATAATATCATTTTTTTATTTGACATAGGTTTCTGTGGCTGAATGTTTGGCTTTGTGGTTTTTTTTATTTAATTTGAAAATTTTATGATTTTTTTATTTTTTTATTAAAATATTATAAATATTTTTATATTTCTTAGAAAATAGATGGAACATTATATAATTTAATGTACTAAAAAGACTGTGATAAATAATCCGGATCAATATTTTTCAGACGGGATTTTTTGTAGCTTTAAGAAAAATTAAAATATTTCTTTGTGTGTTACTGGAAAAAAATAAAAACGTTTGGATCTGAGTTATTATCCTGGTTCAAATGTCACTTCTGGGTAAATAAAGAAATTATCGTGATCCTTCTTGTACATTCAAATTCTAAGGTACTCCATCTATTCTCCTAGAAGCTATTTTGTATTTTTCATATTTTCATATTTTCCTAAAATCACTTCTAAGGAAATAGATGGAGTATCTTAGAATTTGAATGTATTAGAGGACCACGATAATTTCTTTATTTACCTAGAAGTGACTTTTGAACCGAGATCAATAACTCAGGTCCAAATATTTTTTTCCAGTAACACGTAAAGAAATATTTTAATTTTTCATAACTCCAAAAATTCGTACTGAAAAATGTTGATCCGGATTATTTATCGTAATCTTTCTAGTAAATTAAATTCTATAATATTCTATCTATTTTAAGAAATATAAAAATATTTCTAATATTTTAATAGAAAAAATAAGAAAATCATAAAATTTTCTAATTAAATAAAAAAAACCACAAAGACAAACATTGGGCTACAGAAACCTATGTAAAATAAAAAAAAATGATATTATGTGATGACCGCTGAGAATTTCGACGGTTCAGATTTTTTTTCTAGACCGTCAAGAATCCTGACGGTCCAAAGAAAAGGTGGACCGTCGAGATTCTCGGCAGTTTGGGCATTTTTATAAATTTCTGAAAATATTTTTGGTGATCCAGAAAAAAATAGACCGTTAAGAATTTTGACGGTTTGAACATTTTTATAAATTTTCCGAAAGTCATAAGCATTTGTATGATCCTTTATTTAATGTTGGATATTAATAAAAAAAAATCGGGCTGGTAAGTGGTAGCTAACCTAACTTGGATTTTTTTTGTTTGCCTCCTTACAAATGGAATGTGAACAGCGCACAGTGTGTGAGGGTCCACTTGAAAGTGAACCAACATAATAATACTATATATTTAATTGACTTATTATCTTAATTGACATAACTCACAATTGTAATAAACGAAACTAAACTATTATGTTTTAAAAAAGAGAGGGTTAAAATGCATCTTCATTTTGGTACTTCAATTATATCTCACATTCTTATTTTTGTTTTAAAGTTCAAACAATTAATTTAAACTGCTGAACACTCTATGTTAAAATGTGTTTGAAGACCAAATTTTATATTTGTTTTCAACCTTTTTACTATTTTTTAGATAGATGAAAATCATTGTTTAGAGAAGATTATGGACCATCCGAAAATAGTGATTTTGTACATCTCCAAAAATATAATAAAAAGTTTATAAAAAAAATATAATTTGGTCTCCACACAAATATTAATATGGAGATCATATTGAGCAGTTCGAATCGACTGTTTGAACTTTTAAAATGGAGATAAGATGTGATGCATAATTGAGATATAAAAGACATGTAATATTTAAACCCAGCTCGAGAAGGAGCACTGTGGTTACTCAAAGGTCGAGAGTTCGAGCCTCTCTCACGACTTCGTAGCTTCTGCGAAGATTTCAAAAAAAAAAATTAGTCTTAGCAAATATTATAGATATTCATTCTTCACTATTTAGTTTGCTAGGTATAAGTTAATAGTTGATTTGATCATATGTCACTAGCTGGATGCAAATTCTTCTTGTAGAAATATTCTGACTAATTTTAGTTTTTGTGACCTTTTCAATTTTTGCCCCTTCTTAATTTGGTATTTTTTGAGTTCTTTGGGAGATCTGTTTGTGCCAATATCTAGATTGTCATCTTCGTTTTATATTTCAAAAGTATATATATATTTAATCCTGATTTACTTATAATTTGATATTTCTTTTATAATATTAGTCTTAACAACAATTCCGATTTACATACAGATAATTATTTGAGCTTACTCTATTTTGAAAATTACCAAAAACAACTTCTAATGTTAAAATCTGACTATTAAATTGTGTTCTATGATATATCTATATCATGCAAATATTCAATGATTTGCAACGGTGTATATTAACAACTTTTGATGGAATATAAAATGACATTTAAATTTAATAAATTTTGATATGCCAATAATATGTTCATAAACTTTCTTTTATTTTTTTTAAGATATCATTCTAGTGCGATTTCAAGTTTTACGCACATTTTACCTTAGCGTATTTAAAGCATTGTAAAATAATTTTTCAATAATAGTATAAAATTTATTGTCAATTTCAAAGATAGGCATAGCTTAAATAATTGCCAGTACCCAAATTCATGAATTCAGATCCAGTGAAGTAACCCAAAAATTGGGTTTTGGATCGGGACCGTCCGATTCGAATCCGTAACCATCCAACTAAAGTGGAGCACACGCATTCCGAGAGACAGGTTTGAATCCCGAGGTGATCTCGAGCGACAGATTCAATTTGGACGGTCCCGATCCAAAACTAAGAAATTGTGTTACTTTAGGGGATCCGGACCCCACATTCATGTCATTACAAAAAAAAAAAACTGAATAAAAAAATGGCATTTGCTTCTGTGGACATAATGACCTATTTGTAAAATGAACATATTTTTATTTTCAAAGTTCAAACAGTCGATCCGACCGTTCAACATTATCTCCATATTAAAATGTACTTGGAGGTCAAATTTTACATTTTTTTGAATTTTTTTACTATTTATAAGTATTTTACAAAATTCAATGGTCTGAATTTGATTAGTTTTTGTAAAATACTTAATAAATAGTAAAAAAATTCAAAAAAATGTAAAATTTGACCTCCAAGTATATTTTAATATGGAGATAATGTTGAATGGTCAGATCGACTGTTTGAACTCTGAAAATAAAAATATGTTCATTTTACAAATAGGTCCTTATGTCCATAGAAGAATTTGCCTAAAAAAATTATATGTATCTCATCATGGACATTACATAAAGAATCTAGGACTAAAATGAACTTTTAAAACTATAGGGACTACAAAAGGTATATGTGTCATATTGCAGGACCGTCTGTGTAATTTAGTCTTCAGAAAATACTGTCAAATTTCTTAAATTAATTCATTCATTTTCAATGACTTCCAACTCATTGATTTGGATTTTTCCAAGAAACATGTATATTAACCTCCGTTTGACATTGATTTTCACCTAACCCCTAGATTTCTTACTGATATAATATGATAGCTATGCACTTAGCAATACATTTGGAGCCTTTTGAAATTGTAGGCAACGGCCTGAGAAATATTACTCATTATCGTTATCATTATCATTATTACAGTGACAAGTGACAAATGAATTATTCGGGTTTGATTCGGCGAGGTCAAAAAATTGTAATTTGAAAATAATTCAGGTATAATTCGGAAATTATTCAGAATTATCTAGATCAGATATCTCAGTCCTACAAGAAAGCAAAAAAAAAACAAACAACAAAATATTCTGAGAATAATTTGGTCAAAATTCGGTCAACCGAATAATTCGGCGTTCGATTTGTCATCACCCAAAAAACGAATTATTCGCAAATAATTCGTGAATCTTGTGACTATGCTCAATATTGCAGTATTAAGTCTGATATATTTCTTCATATATCAAAATATGAGAATCATTAATTAAAATATAAATTTAACTTCCACCACTGTGGTTTAACTACATTTTGCATATATTGTAATTAATCAATTGAAAAGAATCTCAACTATGGAGGAGGGGTTTTCAAGAATTCGTATCATATGAGAACTACACAGAATACAGGGAGGATCCGGATCGTTCTTTTTAACTTTGCACGAATCTCAAAGCACAAATAATACTGCTCCCTCTAATTTCCCGAATAGGCACCGGCTGAGAGTAAACCTGGGCCGTAAAGTGATTTACTGTTCTGTACGGTACTACAGATGATACAGGTCCAGGTTTTCAACTGGCATCAGACCGAACCATCCGATGTCCAGTGTAAGCCGTCCGATATGCATCTAGATCCAGGAGAGCAGGGACGAAGCCATATTTTTGAATTATGAAGATCAAATACATAAGAGCATGAACCTTATAAAAAAAAATTATATGTTCCATCAGACAAAAACAAATTAATGGTGATGTACGTAGTATTAGGGCCAACAGATTTACACAGAGTGAATGGGATCAGTTTATCTCATTTGTTATGAAAAAATTTATGTTTATACATAATTTTCTATAAAGTTTAAGAATAAAATATTATAAATATTGTAAAATTAATTCTCATACTCAATATGAAATTTTTATATGATTGATACTCAATGCGTGTTTTCTTAATAATTTGGCTCAGGTTTCATGTAGAAATTGTGTTTGTTATATAATTTTAGAGGAGGGCTCAAATGCTCCATTGCTTCATGCCCCAATCATACCCCAACATTTTTATGTTTAATTTAAAAGTTCAAACAGATGATCCGAGCCACTCAACATAATATCCACGTTAAAATATAATTGGAGAACAAATTTTATGTTTTTTTAGAAAATTTTTACTAGTTTTTAAGATAAGTACAAAATCACTGTTTTTTAGGAAATTGTGGACCATCTAAAATCAATAATTTTGTACTTATCTTAAAAAATAGCATAAATTTCTAAAAAATATAAAATTTAGTTTCCAATTTTAACGTGAAGATATCATGTTGAGCGGTT